>CM053785.1:910296603-910894103 GCA_028749045.1 Cupressus sempervirens
ATCATGTCCCCTACTACCTGCTCTCTTTGTCTCATGTATCTTTATCTCTCACTCTATCTCATAGTGTTTGCTTCATGCCTAACCCTCATCCCCTTGTCACACTCTCTCGCACATGCTCCATTCTATAATTTACCCACATGTCCTTCTTTAGAAAATCTCTCCCCCTCCACCCCCTCCCCTCCCCCCCTCACCCCCACTCTGAAACTCACACCCACACCCACACATCCCTTTTGAAATTCAACTATATGCATATATTTTGAATTAATTTATAAAGCTTAATTTTATATGTAAACTTAAACTTTATTTAAAAGTTAACTTTATAACACTTTCTTGTAACACATTTTACATTATTTTATAACATTCTTTTAATTTTAGTTCTATGTGTTTAGCTTCATTAATTTAATATTTTCCTAAATTTATAAATTTTAACCTTATATTAAATTTTGATATAATCTCTAAAATTTTGTTCTAATTTTCCCAAATTCATAAATTTGAACCTTATATTAAATTTGAATAGCCAGTTGCACGTCAATTTTTTTAAAAGTTGAAAACATTTACATTGATGAATGCTTCCATAGTAGAAAGCCTCTCGGCTTAATCAATGTGTATGTATTCAAAAAGGAAACTTTCTATTAGGTTATTAAAAACCAAATCTAATTTCTATGAAATTAAAAAAGATTAGAAAAGTTCCATTAGATCTATCAACTAAATCTGAAAGATTAATACATATTAAAATGAAATGATGCATCAAAAAATTTAAAATTTATATTTAAGAATATCTTTTAATTTTTATAAATGTTATTCTACCTATAAATATCAATTTTCATCTATCAAAATATGAAGAAAATAAAAGACAATAATTCATGAAATGTTATCTATTTTCTCCTTAATATTTTTTGAAGACCTGGTATCTACATTCTTTATCTTAATTATATTTTTGAAAGATGTGTTATCTACATTCTTTATCTTAATAATATATATTTAGTAATACTATAGATCTTGCCTAATTCTTCTACAACCAAGGAATTAAAAGAAATTTTTACTCTTATATATAAATGTTCACATATGTGGACTCATTAAATATTGTATATCAATTAACTCAAGTTATAAGTTAAAAGAACTAATACTTTTGTGCATTTCAAGAATTTATGCATTACTCCCTAACTCTCCAATGCACATATTAGCTATTCATGAACCCATCAAATTGAAAATATGTCCAATATTCAAGCTCTAATATTAGATCATGCACCTTGGCTTTTAATCCCTCAAAACAATTTGTGTGCATGGTGCACATTGCACTGAGATAGATATCCTTGATTCACACAATTAACTAAAATGTTGCATATCAAGGAAGCATGACCATGAGTCTAATCTAGCAATATTTGTGGACAACTTTATATTATTCAAATATTTGGGTCATTCAAAGAAGCCCTTGTCCCTACAACATTGTTCCACATCTCCATCATTTCATTCAATAGTCATATCCTTCAAAGGGAACAACATGAATTCATTATTCTCCCATTTTCCTATTTCAAATGGATCACCAAAATATATATTGATTCACATTTCAAAATTTGCATCTATGAAAAATCTTTGAAATGAGTTCCTAAACCAAAATAGGTCCAAATCTTGTACAAAGATAGAACATTACAAAGTAAATTACCAAACAACATGAATCTAGAAAATATAGAACATTAACTTTAAGCATGCCATAGAAAATGAATTTCAACTATATTTTTGTCAATAAATTCCACATATCCTAAAAAACTCCATCTCCCCGCTACCCATTGCATTCCTCATTCACATCACAAAAACTTACAAGGCCAAAGATCTCTATATTTCAACCACAACCTGCAAAACAAAAGCTCTGTTGTTCAAACCCTAGAACCATCACCCTTTCACACAAAGAAGCCAAAAATCAGAGATGCCAAAAAGCAGTTGTAAAATACAATCAAAAACAAAATATCCTCCAAAAAGTCACCTCAACACTCCATGCTCTATAGAAACCCAATATTTTACTAAAATTCTCATCCCTGAATATAGTAACTAAAAAACACACGTACATACTACACCACAAAAGACAAGCCAACATTCAAACAAATTAACAAAAATAAGAAAATACTCATCAAATCCTCAATTGTAGAGGAAGCCACAAATCCACAGCTCAAGGTTAAATGCCAAACCACTAAAGTTCAAAAATAAATACAAGATCTAAACCATAAACCCCATTCTGAATCGAATTCAATGCAATAAAAACCACAAATACACATTGCATATATATTGCACAATGTGGAATGTTTATTTGCTACTTTACAAATTCATAAATCAATACCTATCATATGTAGCATGTGGCCATAATACCCATCTCAATTACACCTTTGGATTTCTATAGTAGCAAAAAATAATTTGAACAAAATTACCCATAGCACATCACAATGAAGAAAAATATCTTATGCTCACAATGGATGATGATGACGGATTTAAATAGAGTCCAACCATGGATTTGCATGTCACAGGTGGAAGAAACCATCTTTCCTTTTTTGTTTGAAATGAATTGAATTACCAACTAATGAGTGGAAAAGATTAGTTACAAAATCTCTTCATTGTCTCTTCAATTAATAGATTCATAGTGTTGCATCAAAGTGTTAAAACTTAACAAATTTAATGATATATTAAAGCTGGTTATGCCAACCCAACATATGACTTCCAAATAGACGTCAATTTTTTTTAAAATGCTAGATTGTTTACAACCAAATCTGCTCCCATTGTAGAAGCCTCCCTGCTTTAAAAAAAATTGAAATAGCCTCCACTGTTTGAAAAGGGCAATATAGAAGGGTCATCTAAATCAAATCTGATTTAGAATTTTTTATATGGTTCAGGAAATTTTCACTCTAACATTGATATTAGTAAGAATTGTGTACTTACAACCAAATGCTCAATCCATTGTGTTTGGAAGAAATGATGAACCAGCTTTAAAACTAGTAAGTGTATGGGAGAGCATTAACAAATCTCTTATAGGTATTAGAGTATAGTAGAAATATAAAGTTTAGACTAGGAATCTATTATTTAAACAAAACGTACTAAATCAAAAAGTCAATGATAAAAGTTTTTTAAGTTTTACTTATTTTCCTCTTCATAGAGTTTATAATAAAATTTACTTTGTAAATTTACTTATGTTGATGGATATTTTAATTATGTTCAAATAATAACTATAATAATTAGAAAACTATTTTATGTCTCCACTAAAAAATATATTCTTGATTATAATTGAGTATCTCTCTTGTGTCTTGGCCAAGATGCATACAAAATTGAGCTTTCTATAAGATATATTCATAAAGTATCAAAGAAATTTCAATTTATAAAATTAAATCTTGATGAAACTTGTACATATGCAATTATTTTTACACAACTAGTTCAATAGTTTTTATTTTCAAAAAGTGTTCGGTTGCACAAGTTTTTGATCCCTCACTCATCTTCATCTTCTTCTCCATAAGCCTAATAGATGGACCCTAGATGCCAAGTTTAGATCCTAGATGAGTTATCATCCCACATCTAGGATTACCCCAAGGTCAACCAAAACTATGAATTACAATTCACCGTGCATGGTAAACTATTAACATGAACCCATTATGTTGCATACTCAAGAGCTTTGTATTTTTCCACCTATCAACTCATCTTGGATTTAGACCACTGCCTTCACTTTGATGCACCAAAGTATCTTCTTAGGAAACACATGTCCCATACATTGAGTACTACAATGGTGGGAAACACACATCGAAAAGAACCTCAATGAATCTCTTAAGGGGAGGTAGCTAGGCTTAATCACATTAATCCATTTTTACTTACAGATCAAGATTCAATTAGATGTTTTAGGTGGTGATATGACCCCCCTCCTTAAGCTATGTGAAAGGACCTTATTGCACATTATTGATTCCCATTTTTAATTAGGGCTTCTAGGTAACACCTCAACTATAAATAGAGAGCATTTTAAGATATATAAAAAGATAGAGATATATATTAGACAAAGAATGCGATTTTTTTTGTCTGGCAAGAGGCTATCACAAAAAGGCTTAAAATTGTACTAATTCTCTTGGAATAAAAATATCAATAATTCCCTAGGGCCTTTCTTTGTATAGTCCATTATTTAATGTGAATGTTTAATGTTCTTAAAGAAAATTTAGCATATGTGTAATGGTTTTAGTATGAGAAACTATTACTTGGGATTTTCTTTTCAATATTTTGATCATATCTTTTCTCTATGCCATATGCTTGGATGGATATTTGAAGATTATTGATTGTTTCCACATCTTAGTCTAAAAATACAGCCTTGTTATTTTGTTTTGTGATATAAACAATGTACTTCAACATGTTCTAAACCTCTAAGTATCTCCTTATTATTTTGAGTAATGTTATTTCCTTTTCCCTCACACATTAAACAAATAGAAGGCTTCTAAAATGCTAGAGGTGCCTACATGCAAACATGCAAGGTCACAAACCCACTAAACTTATCTCGAAATCCATTACACCAAAGGGAAATTTTGGGTGTCAAAAAAATTCCCTTCCTTAAGGATATAAAGGATTTATTGGATAATGGGTTGGAATTTTATTCACTTGTTATTATAGAAAAAAGAAATTTTTTGAGGGTATCCAGATCCCTAGTTTAGCTTTTCCTTCTATAGATTCTATGAGGAATCTATGGGAGATGCTAATATTCTTGTTGTCCTAGAAAGGATTTACAATCCTTCTAAAGATCTTCCACCTATAAATTCCCCTTAATGTAGGAGATACTAAGGATATTTTGGGTATTATTTAGGGAATTAATCTTTCTATGGATTATCCAAGAGAGAAGGGTGTGATTAGTGATTAATGTTTTCAACTTGGAGAGACTATAGTTAAACAATTTGGAGAGATTAAAACTAATAGTAATTATTTGGAGGAATCTAATTTGAACATTGATTATCCTTTTAGGTAATTTAAAATGAGATAAGGGAAGAGGAATTCTCTAACAGTTTTTTCAAATTAAAATTTTAAAAAATGAAACTTGGCCTTTCCAAAAGATGCAAGAAAGGAACCCTCCAAATTGGGTAGGGAGTAGAAGAGTTTAAAGGGGATTGTTTATGGAGTCTATCATCACATGACATGTTTCATATTTTTAGTTATCCTTGTGCTCAATAAAAATTTAGCATGCAAATATAGTCTTCATGTATGAGACTTTATCATGTTTGTGACTCATCTATCAGTTGGGCAAAAGAGGAGAAATTCATTTGGAAAATTACTAATGAAACATTACTAGTTACATTACATACCATCAATAATGCATCATTAATCAAGCACACCATTTTCATAATATATGATAGTAACTAGAACAATAGGATGGTTGCCCATCATCTGTTTCTATTTAGTGCAATAGTTTATAGTAGTTCATTTTGCTACAAAAATAATCAAAACGCCCTGCTTCATTTGAAAATGGATATATAGAAGGGTAATCTATATAGTCTACCTCTTAGTAAATTAAATTTTGGTTTAGTTATTTATACATTTTGAGATATTTTCACTGTAATGTTGATATTTGTAAGAATTGTGTATTTAGAACCAAATAAATAGGAATTGAAAATAAACTTCTCTACTTGCTTCATTATGTTTGGAAAAAATATTAACCAACTTTAAAACAAGTTATTCAAATAGTAGAGATTTTATGAGGAGTATTAACACATCTCAGTAAAACACTATTCTAGGTGAGTTGATATCATTAAAAAAAATGAAATTTCAAAAGGAGGAGATGGAAAATGTGATATAGTAAATTTATTAGTCTTTCCCATTAGGTAGGGCACTAAAGTTTTATATTCTAATTTATATATATTAAAGTGATAGTTACATTTTGAATTTCCCTTTTTTCCATAAGCTATAGATGTTTCTTCCAATAGCCTGTTCCTTTTGCTCATCAAAATATTATGAAATATATTGAAGAACATTACAATTTGAAAATGTTTATTTTTTATTTTTATTTTCAAACAAATTAATTTTAGAAATAAAAATCTATATAATATTTTAATAACATTCCAAATGTCAATAATGCAAATCCTATTATATTAATTGCACCAGATAGGTGGTTTGCATGTTGATATAGATGGAACAATTTTAAAGATTACGTCTAGGGATTATATGAGATGAAAACATGGTTATGTGGAATTATGTAAATGTTGCACTTGTCTTGTCCTTCTTGACTATGGCTACATGATTTGAAGAAGCTAAGGATAAACATTAGAATTCCCTTCACATAATTTTTTTTCAATTTTTGGTAGCTATTGGGATATCCACAATGAAGAAATGGCATGCTATATTTGATGCTTTCTTCACAAAGATCATAGTGGCGTTCATGTACTTATTATTGATGATATTTCTTTCCTTTGTGGTCTCAAGAAAGTTATGCTAGCAACATTTGCCCCTTCTAGAAATGTAGGTTTTTACATAGGGAAGCCTCTTCATTTTCTTTCTTCTTTTCTTCACCATATTAAATTACCACCATAACCAACACCTTGAATCCTTACATATTTTTCCCACACCTTTGGTCCCCACATAGTTTGTTTATCTTAACTTCATCATTTGGTTAGAAAGTAAAGCCCATGACCAAGATAACTAAGAAGAGGGGGGGGGGGGGACGGGACGGGGGTGTGAATCAGTTATTTGATCAATATAACTTTTATCAACCTTAAACATATGAGAAATATAATTTGAAACTATAATAAGATACACATACACAATAACACTAGATATGTTAAATAGGGAAATCCTTGATTAGAGGAAAACCCCATTATGGATGGTACCCAAATAATGATGTACTAATATAAAAGTTTCTTCTAAGAGGACGAACATTGTTAGGATCCAATCAATCACATTCAATACATATTAGTCCTTGTTAGGGAAATTTGAATCCTTGTTAGGAGATTCTAACCCTATTAGGAGTTGTACCAACTGAACTAAGAATTGTACCAACTCTGCTAGGAGTTGTAGAAGGTAGATAGACCCGTTGTCCAAATAGCTTCAGAGGCAAGACCATTAAACTCACTATTTAACTAGACTCTATATTGTCATTTTTAGAATAATAGAAATGAAATTGTTCTTCCCAAAATATTTTTCTCTCCTCTTACTATACTAATATCGCACCAATTACTTCTAAGGTCTCAAAACCAAATCTTCAAATTCGCATAACGTTGATTCCTTTGATCACTTATTCACATTTAAAAACTTCACATACCACATACATAAATAGACAACTACTTCTTACATCACAATGAAAATAACATTCCTTCATACAATATCCTCAAAAAGAATTCTTTGAGCTAGCCTTGAGGATTTTCCAATTAAATATAATAGGACCTCATTAATTATATTATAATTTATTACATATTATTGCAATTACAAAATACTCTTAGCAAATAGTAATTACAATTTCTTACATGTGCAACCTCGAACCTCATGTACTTTCTAATGTCATCATCAGGTTGTCTTTTTTCACTGTCTAACTTTTCTCATAATTATTCTAACCCTATTAAGAGATACAATCCAAACATCAAAAACTACTTCTCAGGCACTCTGTCTCTACACTATCTTCTCTAAATAACCAAAAACATTTACATGTCTTAAACTTTCAACACATGCACTTGTCCGTGTCATCAAGAAATACAATAGAACATATCCTCGAGAGTGTTTGTCATCATTATCAATAGACAGTTCGTAGGACCTTGTCTTCTATCTACTACTCTGCTAGTCTTTATAGAAATATTACTATGTTGACATCAATGATAAACACAGCCATGAATGCAACATGTCAATCTCCCCATCTATTATATCAATAATTAGGATACTCCCCTAAAGGAATACCATTATTATTTGTGCTAACATATTTTAGTTTCAAAATATTTTTGGAAGAATATGTTTTTAATATATATATGTTTATGTGTAATTCAAGGACTCAAAAGGATACATTGTAGTAGTCTTTGAATAAAATTAGTGAAAGGACAACTCAATCCTTTAACTAACTTGTAGAGGTTGGTTTTTGCTATTTCATTTACTTAATTTTTTTATGTGTGGGGTTGGGGTTGGGATTATTTTATTAGTAGAAATGATATATATGTGTGTGTGTGTGTGTGTGTGTGTGTCTCTGTATAGGTGTGTGTGTATATATATATATATATATATATATATATATATATGTATATATGTATGTATGTATGTATATATGTATGTATAGGTACACACACACACACACACACACACACACACACACACATATATAGGTACATATATATATATATATATATGTGTGTGTGTGTGTGTGTGTGTGTATAGGTATATATATATATATATATATATATATATATATATATATATATATATATATATATATATATATATATATATATATATATATATATATATATATATATATATATATATATATATATATATATATATATATATATATGTACCTATACATACATACATACCTATACATATACATACATATATATATATATATATATACCTATACATATATATATATATATATATACACACACATATATATATATATGTATGTATGTATAGGTATATATATGTATATACATATACATATGTATATGTACGTACATATACATATACATATATATATATGTATGTATGTATGTATGTATGTATGTATGTATGTATGTATGTTCTTATGGGTTAGGGTTTATTAGGTTGTTCTAGTGTAAAATTTAATTTAGAGTTAGGTTTCTTCCGTTTTGTAACTTGTTTATTATAATGTGGATTATTAGGATGCATATGTTGTTTCAAAATATATGTACCCTTTCAGAAGATATGTACCCTTTACCATCTTACATGTAGTTGATAAAATAATTTAATTAACAATTTGATTGTTGTGATTTTTTTCCAAATAACTTATTATTCTAAATTTTTAAGATTATACTTCAGATATAATGTCGAACATCATCTTGTGTCATCCTCCTCTAGCTGGAGATTTTCATTTTAGTAGTCTATTAGAAAAAAAGATAAATGAATTTAGATAAATGCATAGTTCTTATAAATTTAGAAATAGTAGAATGATTATCATTCTCAAAGAAAGAAACAATAACTGATAGATTCCCATACCCCGTGAAATCACTACATTCCCTAAGAGAAAAAAATATTTGGGGTGTTTTATTATTCGGTCCGCTTCTGTGGAAAAAAAAGTTCTTTCATGTGCAAGAAAAGTTCCCTCATCAAGAATAACATCTTCCACCATACAATTCTCTTTAGCTCTCCTATGTTAGATTTATCTTGCCAATTATTACCTACAAAAAGTCTTTTACCATTTTGTGAAAACATTTTGTTCTTAAAACTCTAGATCTTCTCAAATCACTTTCATGTTTTCCTCCTTCAATGCTAAATTCAAATTTTATCATGTAGGTGTTTTCAATAATAACATCAAGGTAGTTACTATTGTACTCTAGATATCATGAAACTTAGAAGGAAGATCAAATGCGACATGCTAATTTCATATCATGAAGCCTAAATATGTCAACAATTCCAAATAGTGGCAAATCGATAAATTTAACTAACTATAATTACAATTTATTCATTACTAGGGTGATTATAAGTTATTACAACCACTAGGCAAGTCATTGCAAGAAGAATAAAATTTAGAATTTATAGATGATTAAGAGGGTGAAGGTAAAGTAGGAGCCCTTGGTGTGTGGAATGAAATAATGGAGAAGAGACCAAGAAAATTCTTAAGGCTCCTAAATATTTGGAAAGAATTGAGGGGAATCTTTGAGACAATATATATTTTGAAGTTTTTGTGCCAATAAATAAAAATTATCCTCACTAAAATTGATACAAGCCAATAAAAAAATGATTGAAAATTCATTTTAAACTAAAACTAATCTTTTACTTTCAAAGTTCACTTCTTATGTTCATGTAACAATTAATTGTATGTGATCATTGGGAATAATAGTTCCTTTCCTACATATGGTTAGGGACTAACAAAAAAATACCAATAAAAGGAGAAGACAACAAAATAAGAGAAGAGGAACCAATTGTGTCTAAGAGGAATATAACATTTGGACAATGAGTAAAAGGAAGATATCCATAGAATAAATATAGGAAGGGAAGAGAAAAATTAAGGACCCTTCCATGTGGGGACATCTCTCTTGTATAATACCACTTGTGCATATTTAAACCAAGGACAAGGGGTGAAGGATGAAAGGAGTTTAATTCTTAAAAACCATATTAGTTGATAAGAAGCATAAGCCACGACACATTGGTTAAGTTAAAAGGTTTTTGTTATTAATAATTAGACAACCAATTAAGGTGTAAGGGGGATTATTAACTAATATTATATCATCATGAAAGAAGCATTTTAAGGTTCTAACAAAAATGTGAGGAAAAAAAATTATTTAATAAAGTAAATAAGATAAATAAGGTTATTTTGATTAAGGTAGATAAATCCTCCATAAATGAAGAAAAGGAAAGATTATTAAACACGGTGAGAATGTGCATTCATGAAACTTTAGTGTAGAATGCAAATGGACTGATGATGAACTATAGTGGACCCAAAATATCATCATCAGAATGTAATCTCTACAAGTGTCTCATGTTTCCCTAACTACAACTACTAAAATAGCTCTTAGACTAGCATCTTAGTGATAGTTCTAGAATGGGATTATGCTAAAATACAAATCTACAATGAAAACATGCAAGATCTATGACTAAATGCAGATTATATGTGAAATACAACTCCTAGAAATGCTCTTGAAATGATCATGCCATGAACTAATATGCAATAAATGATGTTAAATGATACAAAATGATGCTAAAATTCTATGAACTTGCTACAATGAAAATGTTAAAATGATGACTCTAAATATGCCTATAGTGTAGATGCATAAAAAGTTGGGTCCCTTGTCTCTTAGATTTACCTCCTATTTATAGGATTTTGGAAGGGGTTGGGGTAAGGATCAAGATTTTCACCTTTGACTAGGGATGAAAGTGAAACTGAAAATATTTCATAAGAGACCAGGAGGAAGAGTCCAATAGACTTGATTTTGAGAATAATATGGAGATTTTTCAAATTCTTTTAAATGGTAAAAGGGGGATTTTCATTTTTGTGAGGATAAACGAATTTATTGATTTAATAAATGTATTATTTATTTTCAATTCTTTTTCTTTTTCTTCCACTCTTTTTGAATTGCATTTTAAGAATTTGAATTATTTTATTCCTCTTTTAAAATTTGATTTAGGTCTTCTTGATTTGATAGATGGTTAATGACCTGATGTGATTTTTTGATTTGAAAGTCTATTGTATTTCTATTAATTTCTTGTTAATTTGCACTAATTGATCAAAATTACATGATTTAGGTCTTTGCCAATTTTTGGGTGTTTACAAATGCCCCTCTTTGAGCTAATATGTGAAGCATATTAGTTTAAAGACTATTTTAATCTTGTGATTTTAGATCATATTCTAATGATTCAATGTCTATTCAATGATATTTTGACATTTCATCATTGGTGTGGTCTCTATCTATTGATGGTTTGATGTTTGATCATTGATGATCTGAATTTTTGATTGTCGTTGATTTAATGATTTGATTGTGATGTTGATTTGGTTTTGCAATATTTTTGCTTGGATATCCCAGTTTTGGTAGACTTGATGTTTGAAATTTTTGGCTGGGGTAGAATGTTTTTGATGTTTCAAGAAATTTTGATGCCCCAGCATGGATGCCCTAGTTTTATTTGATGTTTAAAATTTGGTTGTGGTAGGACATTTTTGATATTTCAAAAGATTTTGATGCCTTGGTATATTGCTCCCTCAGAAATGAAACTGGAAAAATGATTGTGCAAAATAGGGATGTTCCAATTTTATTTTTGAAAATATTTGACAAGAATAGTTAATAAGGAATGTGTAGTCACAAAGTGATGTGTAGGATCAATCAAGTAATGTTGATTGATAGAAAAAGTGCCCCCCTCAGGATACAGAGTAGGGAAAACTAACATGTCCATATCAAGATATAGAGTAGGACAAAAAAATTGGTTCAAGAGAGAACCATTAGCTAAATAGCCAGATGTTGAGATTTGATTGATGTATGATGATCACTTGTGATGAAAAACTAATATTTTTGTTTGGTGTTCAATTTTTCAAGATGGGATGAGTTCCCCTAGTGAGTAGGGATCTTTGGATCAGACACAGACAAATGATGTAGATGGTGTGACATAGGGTTGATTTGTGGAGCTTTTATGTTCAGTTTATTGGCTTATCATCTATGTCAATTATGATTAGGGTCCTTTTATGTTGATGATGATGAACTTTTGATGTGGATTATTTGATCTTTTTCATGATCATATATTTGAGTTGGTTGATTTTTAGACATGTGTATTTGTTATATCATGGACTCATTGATGCATGTGATGATATGATTTGATGATTCTAGTGGCAGTGGATGTAGATGTGTATATATATGTGAATGATGAATGTAAATAGATCATGAGTTAGAATAGGTGTTATGTCATTGATGATGTGATGAAAATGTGATGTGGTATTATGAATGTAATGATAGGAAATGAAATGTGGTAAAATAGAATGTGATATAATGAAAGTGGATGAAATGAAATAATAATTTTTAATATGATATAATGAAACATGAGGCAATAAAAATGATTTGTAATGTAATGGAATAGAATGAAATGGAAAATGAATTGTAATGAGGTGAATGTCGTGGTAATGGAATGAAATGTGATAAAAATGTGTGGAAAAGAAATGATATATGATGAAATATAGTGTGATTTAATGAGATGACATAAAATAAAATGAAATGAGTAATGAAATGATATGATACAAAATGTAATGAAATGAAATGATAAGTGAGAGGTGGTGGATTGAAATAGGGAACAAAATGAAAATGAAATGAAATGATATGTGAGGCTATGGTAGGTAATGAAATGAGATGAGTAATGAAATGAAATGATATGAAATGTAATGGAATGGAATGATATGTCTAAGTGTAGGGATGGGATGAAAGGAGATGAAAAGATAAATGGAAATGTGATAAAATGGGACGTGACAAATGAGGTGTGAGTGAAGGTGAAAAATGGAAGGAAATGAAATTGTTTGAGATTCAAAGGCTCTAAGGTGGAGTGTCAGCTTTTGAGATTCAAAAGCCATGAAATGAATGGATGAAATGGAAAAATTAAGGTGAGGGACGATGAGAAAAGATGATGCGATGGATATATGATGAAATATAGTGTGATTTAATGAGATGAAATAAAATAAAATAAAATAGGGAATGCAATGAAATGAGTAATGAAATGAAATGGGATATATAACAAAATGAAATGATATGATATGATATGAAATGTAATGAAATGAAAATGTAATGAAATGAAATGATATGATATGAAATGTAATGAAATGAAATGATAAGTGAGAGGTGATGGATTGAAATAGGGAACAAAATGAAAATGAAATGAAATGATATGTGAGGCCATGGTAGGTAATGAAATGAGATGAGTAATGAAATGATATGATATGAAATGTAATGGAATGGAATGATATGTCTAAGTGTAGGGATGGGATGAAAGGAGATGAAACGATAAATGAAAATGTGATAAAATGGGATGTGACAAATGAGGTGTGAGTGAAGGTGAAAAATGGAAGGAAATGAAATTGTTTCAGATTCAAAGGCTCTAAGGTGGAGTGTCAACTTTTGAGATTCAAAAGCCATGAAATGAATGGATGAAATGGAAAAATGAAGGAGAGGGAGGATGAGAAAAGATGATGCAATGATCCAGATGAAATTGAATGTGGTTAAATGAGATTGTTTGAGTCTTAAAGGTGATGCAAGGCAGCCGATGAGGTGGTGAAATTTGGTATTGACTAGAATTGTTAGAGATTCAAAGGCCACATAATGCAATGAGTGGAGTGGAAAGGTGAATTCATGAAGTGAAATGCTAGTGTTGATGGGATGAAGAATCAAATTGCATGATAGTTGAGTGCTCAGAAGCTCACTTTGAGATTGATGTTGATGTTATTGTTCGTTTTGTTGATAACCAATCATGAAATTTCTTATTAGTGTTAGTAAATTATATCCTAATTCATGTGCCAACTGTTTGTTTTCAAGGAACCCAAGATGAAAAATGAAAACTAGATGAATGCAACTAAATGTCACTTATTTAAAGAAATGCAAACTAATTGTCATATAGAGCATGTGATAAAAAAGTGACGATGTATAACCACCACTAGCTCAGCTATAGTGATATGAATACTATGTCATGCTAAGAAGTACTAGCAAAGAGGAACAATGTACAAGAAAACATGACAACCACTAAGAAATAGAAGCTATAGTTGTAGGATAATAAAAATATGCACACCAACTAGTCACATGTTAGATAAAAGATCTCACCTTAGGTAGCACACAAAATTGGTCAAGGTACACATGGCGCTCCATCCAAGAGGAGGCACTTATAAGTGGACACTAATAATGCATGAAACCAAAGGATCATAGGAGTTAAACCGTGAAAAACCAATAAAAATATCATGACTTCATCTTAGTACCTCTAGTCAAACACATCATCGAGGTACTAAAAGTGCATGATAGCATAGAAAACCATTATGTGCGAACTAGACATGCTTCCAGTTGTGTGCAATAGTGTGAAGTTTGTTTAGGTCTACCAGGGAGTAACTTCTTATGCTAGGTGGATGGGATGGTGTAGGATGTGTTAGCGATGATTTAGCAATAGAATCCAATGGTCATTGTACATTGACAAAAATTTGGGTTGTTGAATGTTGAAGCCAAGGGTCAAGTGTATCGGGTACTAGTGCAATAGGATGCAGAGAGTGAATACGTTGAAGACTAGTATAGAACAAGGATTGGGTGAATGATGGCGAGAAGGAGGCAAATTGTATGGTAATGAATCAAGGTGAAGTGAGGAGTAGAATGTGATTATTAGATAAACTAAGAAGTTGTGGGAATCATGCAAGTGAAAGAATGTCAAGCTCACTAGATCAATCATAGCAAGAGAGTGATGCTAGCTAGGGAAGGTGGATGAGGCAAGGGAAAAGAGAAAAATTCATTAGGAAAACTTTCAAGGAGTGGGTGGAGCAATCAAAATGCTAAGGGTTAGCTTCGGATTTGGGTGAGGCAAGCCAATGAGGACAAGGGCTAGCACAACCTAAAGAGGTGGGGATGGAGGTGGAAGAAATGCCCTTGTCAGCTTTAATGATGTTATCAGGGACTACAATGCAATAGGCATTGTAGGTGGTACTATTTGATGAGCCAATGATGTAGGTGGAGGATAGTCTACTTGAGAAGATGAAGAGTATGAGATGAGTGGAGGAGGAGGTGAAGGAAGTAAAATCTCCTAAAAATTCCATGGGAGAAACTTTGAAGGATGTGAGAGGTGTTAAATTTGTGGTGAAGTAATGAGTGGGATACATTAGTGGATTAGCCTCAAGACACCAGGACAAGGGTCGACAAAAGGGAGAACGAGTAGTGTAAATGTGGGGGAACCATAGCTAAAGGTGGGAGATAGAGATCAATCATCACCAGATGTGGAGGGATTACAGAGACTGTTAATTGTAGAGAGAGTTCAAGAGGAGAATGTAGAATAGGAGGTTGCATTTTTGCTAGGATTGATGGAGAAGGTGAAGGAGGATGGGGCACAAATGGAGGCAAAATGATAGTAGGTGGTGGTCAATGTAGAGCAGGCATAGGTACAATCACTAGAGATAGAGAAGTGTGTTGAACATGCATAAGTGAAGGGAAGTGATGCAGGAATGTGGGCCAAACAGTCAAGGGTTAGCGCTTGCAAGAATCACTAACGATGGCGCAAGTGGGTTTAGAGAGTGCATAGAATGAGCTAGTGTTATTGCAGTCGTAGTCTAAATCATTTAGGGACGCAATTGCAAAGGAAAGCTCCTTGGCATTAGAGTTGAAAGAGTAGTTAGCATTAAGTGAGGGGCAAGTGAGGCAACTATAGTAGTGTTTGGGTGAGGAAAAAGTGGATGTGGAGCATTGGTGAATGATGATTGATCAAATGCAATAGGAGCAGGATGTGGCCCAATGGGCGATTACTGCACAATGTGTAAGCAAGTTGGTGGAGAATGTGTTCATGGAAAGGCATCAGATGGAAAAGGTACACTGGGAAAAAACTTATTGGATGGGACATTATTATCAGGATTTCCCAAATGAGGATCAGTAAGAGATGCAATTTATAGATAGGGAATTTACACATCTATTGAACACACAATTATGTGATAGAAGGTTTCCAATTCCAATGGTGTGGACACGTATGCTGTTGACACTAAGGGATTCGTCATCTAGAGCTAGGCCAAAGGAGATACCATTGATTGGGCACCCTGTTGTGCCACCTTCCCTAGGAGGCTAGATTAAATAATCTACTAGACACTGTTGGAATGTAATGTTGTCATTGCCATCATAGGAGAATAAAAAGTTTGTGCTTATTTTTGTGGCAACTGATGTTAATTGTAATGAATTGTCATGTGTATTTTTGGTATTTTTGAAATATATTTGGATATTTTTGTAGTTTTGTTGAATATTTAAATATTTTGGGATGTTTTGTAAATATTTGAATGTTTTTGTGTTTTTGTGATAAATGTTGGAATGTTTTGACTCTTGTAAAAGTGGGAACAATACAATCTGTAGAGTGAGGATAATCATGACTGGTAGGCGAGAATCTATGTTTGCATATTAAGAGCTATTATAGACAATAATGAAGCCAATGTGGGGATGTTTCTCTAGGTGTGTGATGAGACAAACATTCTCGAGGCTTATGAAAAGGCATCTAGGGACCAAAAGAGGACACTTGGGTCTCAAGCAGATAAAATAGGGCCATGAAAAGGCACTTTAACTCGAGATAGGCATGTTGGAGGCCCAAAATACATTGGGGGTCTTGAAAATGGTGAAACAGGGCCTATAAAAAGGAATTTGGGCCGAAAATGTTGTTTGAGGGACCTAAAAAGGTGCTTTGGTACTAAGAAGGCACTAGAGGGATCTAGAAAGGACACTTGGGCCTTGAAAAAGGCATTTGAGGGGCATAAAAAAGGCACTTTGGACCTAAAAAGGTGATGGAGGGATCCAAAAAGGACACTTGGGCTTTGAAAAATGTGCTAAAGGGGCCTAAAAAGGCATTGGAGGGGTTCAAAAAGAATGTGTGGGCCTTTAAAAAGGCACTAGAGGGGCCTAAAAAGGCACTAAAGGGGTCCAAAAAGGACACTTGGGCCTTGAGAAAGGCATTTGAGGGGCTTAAAAAGGTGCTTTGGGCCTAAAAAGACACTAGGGGATGAACCAAGCTTGTATGCTTATGCTTGCTTATTTTATGCCTTTGGTTGAGTGGGGATGAAAGAGTCTAGCAAATATCTGAGCTTTCGAGATAGAATTGATATATTTGTTGAAGGGGGCTAGACTAATTGTGGCCACTACAACCTAAATAAGACTAATGATACATGGGCAATTGTTGCTCTTAACAAGAGGAAGGAAATGGGGGCACCTCTTACACTATCCGTGTTGTGCTAGATTTTCCAAAGTCTCGCAAAAGGTTTCAAGACAATACTATGTTACTTCATAGTATCAGCGAGGCATGTGGGGTTCAAATATCTAATGTACTATTATATAGCCTAATTGAGCTAAAGTGAGGCAGGAATTGATAGGAATTTTGGGGTGTTGTTAATGTTTCAAGCTTTCATTGCCATGTTTAGCAATTATGACCCCCTTTTGAATGCTTTGGGCTATTTCTAAATTATTTTGCTATTTTTAGATTTTTTTGAATTTTTTTGATATTTTGGGTAATTTTTGAATTTTTTAGTATTTGGAGGCAATTTTTGATTTTTTTTGATAAATTTAGGCAATTTTTGAATTATTTTTGATAATGTTGGCAATGTTTGTATTTTTTTTTTTGGTATTTGGAGGCAATTTTTTATTTTTTTTGGTATTTTTGGATAATTTTTGGGTCTTTGGGGGTGAAATGGAGGATGTGATTGAGATTTCCTTGAATACAAGGGTAACTAGGACCATGTGAGGTACCTAAAGAGGCAATGAAGGGAGTTTATGACATCAAATGGGTTGACTGAGTGTTAAAATAAACACTGGAGATCATTGGCCAAGGGGGATAGCAGAGATGTGCATTGATTTTCCTACAATTCATGTCTATGGTATCTCAATACATAATCAGACTCCTTGCTTTGCGGAATTTATTGTGCTCCCAATTGTTGATGTCATACTAGTTGTCTCTACTATTGTGAACTACATTTGATGCCAAAGAACCATGGATGTGTGACCCACAAGTGTTTCTTGAATCCTACTACTCCCACTTCTAGTTCTAGTTTAGTTTTTGCTTTGTGGTATGGATAGGTGTTGTTGCATGAACATAAAGAGCTATGGGTGTACATTTAATCAAGGAAAAGGGCTTTGATTTGTTCTTGTTCTTGTTATTGTTATTGCCATCATGGTCTTTATTTCCCTTGCTCTACTACTACTATCATACTGGCTATTTTTGCTACTATGAACCATATTTGATGCCAAAAGACCTAAGAACTATAATCCACAAGTGTTTCTCAATTGGGTATGTGTGAAATTAACTTAGTGGTGCATGAAACAAGCAAAATTTGTCTAGTGACAGTTGCTTGAAGGTTTTCTTGACTATTTTTTAGCATTGAAGGACTTGTGTTGTTTAGTGAAGTCCAAAAGTGTTGTCTCTCACCCCTTTACAAACCAAAGGTGGCGTTCTCACTTCCTTTATACCAATTTTTTTTATTTGGTATTTTGTATTTTATTTCTTTTTTTTTTGGTATTTTAGATGTGTTTCTCAAAACTTTTACACATAAAACCATTTGAGATGGATACTATTAATGGGTTCTACTAATTTTGTACCATCACAATTTAAAATTCTATAAGTATCAGTCCCAAAGGATTCTATGATAAGGTAAGGACCAATCTAATTGGCCTCCCATTTTCCTTTCTTTTCCCTCACTGCTTGGTTCTTAGGGTTTTCTCTGAGCACTAGATCACTAATCTAAAAGACATAGGGTTTTACCTTTTTGTTGTAATGTCTTGATAATATATTTTGATACACTTTGAGATGTTCATGTGTTGTATGCCAATGTTCTTCTAACAACTCTAGCTATTCTAGATGGGCCACTCTATAATCCTCATCTAATAGGATGTCTTGAAGAGTAACTCTCAAGGATGGGATCTCAACCTCTAAAGGGAGAATAGCTTCACAACTATAAACCAAGAAGAAGGGTGTCATGCATGTAGGCGTCCTAACACTCGTCTTATAGGACCAAAGGGTGCAGTTCAATTGTAAATGCCAATCCCTACCAATATCATTGAAAATTCTTTTGAGGATGTTGATAATGGTTTTCTTGGTGGCCCCTAATTGGCCATTTCCTTGGGGATAATAAATTGATGAGGAGTAGTGTATAATGTGAAAATTTTCACATAAATAATCAATTATTTGATTTTTAAGGTATAGGCATTATCTGTGAGAATGGCATGAGGTATGCCAAATTGAGAAATGTTATGGTTGAGAATAAAATAAGAGATCTATTTTCCCATAGATTCAGCAAGTGGTGCCACTTTGACCCACTTGGTGAAGTATTTGGTAATGGTGATAATCCATTTATTCCCACCAAAGGAGGGTGGATGGATGGCTTCAATCAAGTCAAAGCCTCACTAATAAAAAGGCGATGGTGTGGCCAAAGGGTTGAGCACTTGGACTAGTGTGTGAACAAGGTTACCATGGATTTGACATTTTTTGCAGGTTTTGACATGGTCAATAGAATCCTTTTCCATGGTTGGCCAAAAATAGCCCATTCTAAGAATCTTCTTTGCTAATGTGAACCCACTGGAGTGTGACCCACAAATCCTTGCACATAGACTTCTCACAGAGTGACTCTAGACTCATCATTTTTGAGACATCTAAATAAAGTACTATCAATACCTTTCTTATATAGCATATCAGCCACCAAGGTGTAATGAGAGGTTTTTCAAATGAAATTTTGTTTTTCATTATGTGAGAGGTCAAATGGAATGGTGTTATCATGGAGGTAAGTGATAATGGAATTTTACCAAAGGGAATCATGGGCATCTAGGTGGAAAACAATAAGGGAATTGGGTTGAGTAAATGTGGGTTGAACCACTTCTTCCACTAGGAACTCATATCGCTCATGCTGTTCTGGGAGCTAAAGTAAGGAGGCCAAGGTGGCCATAGCATCTGCTACTCTATTTCTTTCTCTAAAAATTTGTTTAAAAGTAATGTGAATAAAGTATGCCTTGAGTGTATCGACCATATTTTTATAAGGAAATAATATTTCATCTTTGGTCTAATAAGTGTTAGCAATTTGATTGATGATTAATTGGGAGCCTCCATAAACCTCTAGTGCTATCAATTTCCATTTCAAAGCTAGGTTGAGTCCCAAGACTAAAGCTTCATAAGGAAGAGAAGTTTCTAAGATTTAGGGATGGTAACACCAACTGGTGTGATGAACAAAATATTGGTGCCTAATCCATTGTGTGTGTAGGAAGCATCAAAATAAAATTTCCATGTCACTGGCTCTATCTAAAGAATGGGCATATCAAGGAATTCAACTAAGAAAGGATTGGAACTCTCTATAAGCACATCTACGAATTGATTTGCAATGACCTTTCCCTTTATCATCTTCCTATCAACATATTCAATGTCAAATTCACTTAGGATCATCACCCATTTAGCTAGTCTACTCATTACTATTGTCTTGCTAAGAAGGCATTTGAGAGGATTAATTTTGGAGATTAGCTCAACTTTGTGGATTAGGAGATAATGACATAGTTTTTGGGAAGAAAAAACTACAACTAAGCAAGCCTTTTCAATGAAAGAGTACTTAAGCTCATAGTTGATCAAGGTACGACCAATGTAGTAAATGTCTTGTTCTTTTCCTTGGTCATTTTCTTGTGCTAGGAGGCCTTTGATTTATTTATCCATTATAGAAATATACAATAGTAATGGTTTGTGTTATACCAGAGGTACCAATATAGGTAGATTCATAAAATAGGTTTTAAGTGTTATAAAAGCTTTCTAACACTGATCATCCCACTTAAAATTTATGTCTTTATGTAGCAAGTGTGTGAAAGGTATACACTTTTCTGCCAACTAAGAAATGGACTGGTGAACTAATTGAAGCCTACCTTGAAGAGTGTAACTGATTTAGGTTCTTTGGAGGTTGCATATTGATTATGGCTTGTACCTTTTCTGCATCAACTTCTATCCCTTTGGCTAAGACAATGTATCCTAGAAGCTTGCCTAATTGGATGCCAAAAGCACATTTCATGGGATTGAGCCTGACCTTAAATGCTTCTAGGTGTGGGAATATTTTGGCCAGTATGGGAAGATGTTCTTCTTGACTATGGAATTTGGCAAGAATGTCACCCACATAATCTTTCATGAAGATATACATCATATCACTAAAGATAGTGGTCATGGCCCATTGATAGGTAGCCCCAACATTCGTTAACCCAAAGGGCATTACATTCTTAAAAAATGTGCCTTGTGCACAAGAAAAAGCTATTTTCTCTTGATCTTTTGGTGCTCTTCTGATCTAATTATATCCTGAAAACCAATCAATGAGTGAAAACATGGAATGTCCTACTGTGAGATTTAAAATGGTATCAATGTTGGGGAGGGGGAAATCATCTTTGGGACATGCTTTGTTTAGATCTTAGAAATTGATACAGATGTGTATGCTACCATTCTTCTTTGATATGGGGATAATGTTGGATATCCATGACGCATGTGCCAAGGGTCGGATGAAATTGGTGTTGATTAACTTTTCTAACTCTACCTTGACCAATAAAGCTATATGGGGATGCATCTTTTTAAGCTTTTGTTTTATTGGCTTGACCTTTGGCAAAATGTTAAGATGATTGAGGATTAAGGTCAAGTCTAAGACATGCATGTTTGCATAAGACCACGTGAAGTTTATCTATCTTTCTTTGATGAATTCAATGAATGTCTTCCTTTCTTCTATGCTCAAAGAGTATGCCAAATAAATGACCTTTGGTTCTTGTTCTATGCTGATGTTGACCAGTTCTATTGGCTCAATCAAAATTGAAGATCACTCCTTGAAATGTTTGGGTGAGGTCTCAATTACCCTATCCGCAGGTGCCATGATTGGTTTTTTACCTTGGGATGCACCACTTTTGTTTATTTCCATTTTTTGTCAAAATTAGCCACAACTTGGTGGTGGTCACTAAGGTTACAAGATGCTTGCCCTACTCTAGTGTGATTGAGGTGATTGATACCCAACCCGACCATATGCTCTTCTTCTATTTTTTGTTAATGAGATGGTTCAATTGCATTATGGTAGAAAAAAACTTCATGGTTAGTATAAAAATGATGGAGGTGATGAGGCTCGATTGTATCCCAATTAATGAGTTTGAGATGGACTAGGGAAAGTCATTCATAGCATGGGAAGGGTTCAGTAGGGTTTAAAGACATAATTTCATTGGATGGCTCATACATTGTATTTGTTAGATCTATGACATGGACTTCTTCTAGAGTGTTAGGGAAAGTGGAGCTTGCAAGAGTCTCATAGTAATCATCCTTGACTTCTACTAGAAAGAAGTCAAGGAATAAGGCTTGAAATTGAAATCCTTTAATGTGTTCATCATCTTCTAAGACACTTTGATGTACTCTATTTCTTGGTGAAGTGGATCTTGAACTATGATTTGTTCTTTGTGTAGCCAAACTGTCAAGGGTGGGTATGTGGACAACATCACATTCTTTATTGTGGAGAGATTCCTTAGATAGTGACTCAAATTCCCATTTAGAAAAATCAACATCATCTTTGTTATTGGAGATATTTATGGGTGGTTCTTCTATGGAATGTGAGCTTGAGAGGGACAAATTCATATTTATGTTATTAGTTGTTGCTGGGGTATAACTATCCCTTTGTTTGGGTACCCACACCAAGGTAGAAGAGGAAGGATCATTATGCTTTGGGTGAGCTTCAAAAGAGGTTTGCGCCTTGTCTTTCCCATCATACCCTACCCCTATTTTAGACTTTTTGGACTTGAACTATGACATTAGAGGTTCAATGATGCCTATCCCTTTCCTTAGGGGACCATCTCACATGTATCCCATTTTTTCATTAAGTCAAAATCTTTTCCATATAGGTGGGAGGAGATGTCAATGTTCTATTGACTGATGTCTTCCACTGAGTTTGGAGTTGTGCCACTTGCTTTGATAAAATGTGAATGATATGGCTTAGTGGATGATAGTTTTCCATGAGACCTTGGAGAGAGTGAGGGATCTAATAGGGAGACTAAGTACTCACCTATCCCTTTATAGTCCAACTTAGACTTTCTATCGAATTCTTTCATTAGTTTATCCATTTCTTCATAGTGTGATTGTTCAGGATCTTTTGATGATGATGGTGGTGGAATGAAAGGACCTAAACAAACCACTTTCTCTTTACCCTTAGTTGATGTTGATGAGTGGTTTCTTGTTTGGTTAGTAGAGTATGAAGTGTTTGTAGCTATGGACTGGCTAATGTCATCCATTGATATGTCATCTTCTTCCCTATTATGAGGGACAAGTGAGTTACAATACTACGCAAAGTGTTGATCTCTGGGTATGGTCACCTCTTGACCCATATAAGGAAATTTAAGGCACTGGTGGTGGGTGGACGGAACAACTTGCATATCATGAATCCATGGTGTTCCCAATAGGATGTTATAAGTTAATTGTACATCTAAAATCTGTTAGATAGTCTCTTTCACAACTGGTCCTACTCTGATTGGTAATATAACCATGCCTTTGGAAGATCTTTCCTCATCATTATAATCCTTGCTGGTAAATTTTTTCCTTGGGTCAACAAAATCCTTTGTGTACGCAAGGGATTTCACTAAATTGAGTGTGCAAATATTAAGACCAGCCCCACCATCAACCAATGCCCTCTTAACTCAGTTCCTATGGATAAATACTTCAATGTGCAAAGGAGAATTTTTTGGTTGGATGACAAACATGTCATCTTGAGCTGAAAAAGACATGCAGTGAGGAGAAACTAGATTTTTGACCATATTCTAAATTCTACTCACATCTAGGTCATTTGGCACTAAGGCTTTGGTGAGTATTTCTTTATGCTCTAAGGAGATTTGCAATAGTTTGAAAATGGAGATGTGGGCTAGAGTCTTGAGTAATTGGTTAACTAGGTTATACTTGGGCATGGAGGAGCTTGGAGCTGCTTGGTCAAGATTTGTCATAGGTCCTAGTAGGATAATTTTGGAGGATTTATTTTTGTTTTTATCTTTAATTATGATGACATTTATAGTGTCATCAAATCTAGAAATCATATCAATGGTATTATTGTAGTTATGTGCATAATTAACCTTGGTTTGAGGAGGTGTGTTTTAATTGGCCTTGGAAGACTCCCCCTTTCAATGACTCATGAAGGGGTTCTTGAAGGCCATATGGTCTTCATTATTGTTGAGATTGTTTACTTCAATGGTTCTATAATTTATTAATTTTTGGATGACCCCCTAAAGGGAAAAACAATTGTTTGTTAAGTGCCCCCTTATTTCAGTGATAGGCACAAATGTGTTTCTCATTCCACCATTTCAGCTTGACTTGGGGTTCATATGATTTCGCCTCGAGTAACACAATGAGTTCATTGACCAAGAGGGTTTATAAAGCACTCCCATAGGACACCCCTATGGGTGTATACTCCTTAGGTATATTAGAAGACCGATATCTTTATGTTGGAGGAGCTTGATTGTAAGCAACTTGTTGATTAGACATAGAGGGAGTCTTTGTGTTACGTTGATAAAATAGGAAAGTCTTATTTTGTTGAGGTGCAAAAATGGGACCTAGTTGATTTAAAGGGGTTTGAGTTTTAGTTTTGATATGGTTGGCTTAAAATACACCATCATTTGTGGTGTTTTTGTTATTATTTCTCCACCACAATTTATGTTTGTTAGTGGACCAATCAGAGGAATTGTGAGTCTATGTGGAATTGTTGGAGAAATCTTTACCATCTTTAGATAATTTAATTATGTGATTTTTTACCAAGGTTTCTTCCACCTTAGTGGAATTTTATAAGGTGGTTTTAAAATCTTTAGGCCCTTGGAGTTGGAGCTAATAATTCATTGGCTTTGAGAGATTGTTAATGAAGATATCTATCCTCTCTTTATCCGGTATGTCTCATTGATATTTGGCAAACATGTGCCTCCACCGTTGTAGGAAGGCCTTGAATGATTCACCTAGGAGTTGTTTTGTGTTGCATAGGTCAATCATTATAAATTCTCTTTCATTTTTATAAAAATATTGGGTGATAAAAATGGAAGCCAATTGATTCAAGGTTTTAATATTAGAGGATAATTTGGAGAACCACTCCATGGCTTGACCCCCAAGGCTCCTATGAAATTGATGAATTAGGTACATTGTGTCATGGAAAAACTCCATACTTAGTATATAGAATTGCCTAAGGTGATCTTTTGGATCTAACTTACTAAAATATTTATGATATTTTGGTATCTGCACTTTTGGAGGGAAAGATGTAAGGTAATGCTTTTATCGAATGGTAGGGGACACACCTTTTTGAGGCTAAACTCTACGAGTTGTATTTCCCTCTTTTCATCTTTTCCATTTCTAATTGTAAGTCTTGAAATTTTTGTGTGAAAATGTCTAAAGGTGACTCTTATTCATCTTGTTTTAGATTGGTTACATCAAATTCAGATGGCAATTTTGCACCTTAATGTGCTAATGTGAGTATGTAGCATTCTTTGTATTTTTCCAGTATATTGTCTATGATATCAGCAAGTTTGGGATTTTTCTAAAAATCTTCAATTTTAGATTCAATAATTTTGTCATCCCATGCATGAGATGAACCCATTGTGGCTAGGGATTTTGAATTTTGATCAAATAAGGGTGACTTGGGAGTAACTGTGTTCTGAGCGTAATACATTGCTATAGTAGATCTAAGGAGGTTTAGATGTTATGTGCATTTGATGGTTCTACTTGCTATCCTAGCACTCACTTGTATGGGTGACCATTTTATTTTTCTTGGTACACCTATTTTGCATGGTGGCATGAAAGATGAGTTGGATTCTTTTAGTTCTTAGGCATTTTTCAAAAGGTGAAGGTTTTCATTGACCGTTATTTGTTTGTAGCAACAAGCTAGATTGGACAAGGTGTTTGCCACTATTGATAGGATAAGGTTCACTTTTGTGAAGTCGGGTAAAGGGATGGATGCGTGTCTCAAAACATCTCTGGCTTGATGTGCAAAGTGAGGTAATGGTAACTATTGGGATGATGATGATGAAGCTTTTTCTTGTTTCAAAAGATATCTTTGGTCAGACATGAAAATTCTTAGACTTTGTAAAATACCAACAAGGAAAAGGGTATCCAAATTTATTGTTTGTTTACAAGTATCATGTTTTCTAGATAGCCTGTATTTATGTCTTTTCTTAGATGCATCGCAGGAACGGTCAGATGCATTGTTTTAGTAATCAAATGTGTTGTTTCATTGTTCATATGCACTATTTAAATACCTAGATGTGCTATTTTAACTATCATATGTATTCTTTTCTAATTCAAATGCATTATTTTAAGTCTCAAATGCATTGTTTTATAGGTGTATGTGTCATAATAGAGAGCATAAGCATTATAGGAATATTTAGAAGCATTATTTTATGTAGTATATATGTTGCTTTAAGGATTTTTCAGCAATGTCTTCATCTTAGACTTGGTTTCTTGATACTAGTTAGAGGTTTGTCTTTCTAGAAGGTTTGTGATATGCACTAGTGTTCATTATTAAGTTTCAAAGCACCTCCAAGCACAATAGTAGTGAGATCAAAAAAAAATAAAAAATCACACACACCTAGAAAATGGAAGAAAAATGGCTTCCTATCAAGGTTATCTAAGGCCAGTGACTCGTGGGTCTTAGTGTTCCAATTGTGTTCATATTCACCTCTCCTATGAAAATGACCTTCCCACCAATGCTAGGGAGGTTTGGTGCAATCCATTGCAGGACTACTAGAGGAAGGTTATGTTTCAAACATAGGTGGCTTACATTTGATTAGGAATACAAGATTAGGGGGCAATCCCTCTCACTGACCCTACTAAGGCAACTCGGGAGGTAGTCCTTCTATGGCTAGATAATCCTACCTAGTGAAAAGCAAGAAATGGAAGTCACAAACAAGTCTAGGAGTCTGATCACTCAAGAAGAGTGAGAGCATATCCCTACTATTTTGGATCCCCAAACACAATAGAAAAAAAGGTTTAATTACCAGCCCTTATACTACTAAAGATATGGGGGATCCTAATTAGACTGTGTGGGTTCTTTCCTCATTCAATTGTGACCAATCTTTATAGAAGGTTAGGCATTCTGATCAACTCAAAGGAGTTGAGAGCATAGGCCTACTTCTTTATCAGATCAGCAAGATTAAACGTTCTTATTAAGCTATGTTTGAAAACTTAGAAATGCCAAACCTTTAATTAACAAGAGTTGAGGTCCACCTACTTGATTTGGAGCTAGCAAAGGATAGGCGCATTTATGAGGGTCTTCATTCCTATTGCATGTTGTCTACAATTTGAAGGCTTTTTCATTAACATGGAAGGGACTTTTAAGAAAAAGATATTTAGATCTGGAAGTTAGATTCAGAAAACTATAATTTTTACTAGATGCACTATAGAAATGCTCATATGCATTACAATAAACCTTATATGCACTATTCTATCATGAAAATGCACTATAAGAAAATTAAATGCATTGTAAAATGCTTCATATGCTCCACAAAAATGATTAAATGCATTACAAAACTCTTCAAAAGAACTATAAGAAGATGCAGATGCATTACAAAACTATGCATTGAGAACAATGTATATGTGCTACAAAAAGATTAAATGCATTAAGAAAAATCTTATAAGAACTATAATATCCTTGAGAAGCATTGAAAAAGAGTGTAGAAGCATTAGAAGATTTGGATCCGGCCTTTCTATGCTCAGGGAAGGCTTTGGAATAGTGTTCTTACTAATATGAGGTCTCCCAAATGTAGTAGAACATATATTTGATCAGATATGCACAAGAGATTTAGTTAAAAACATAGATCTATAATAGAAATGAGAGATTAGACTAAAAAACTTGAAAATAAAGAGGCTTTTGGTTCAACCCCATGGTGGGCACCATTTTGTACACAGTGAGAATGCATATTTATGAAACTTTAGTGTAGAATGCAAATGGACTAATGACAAACTATACTAGACCCAAGATATCATAATTAGAATGTAATCTCTACAAGTGTCTCATGTTTCCCTAACTACAACTGCTAAAATAGCTCTTAGACTAGCATCTTAGTGATAGTTCTAAAAAGGGATTATGCTAAAATGCAGATCTACAATGAAAACATCCAAGATCTATGACTAAAATGCAGATTATATGTGAAATACAACTCCCAGAAATGCTCTTGAAATGATCATGGCATGAACTAATATGTAATAAATGATGCTAAATAATACAAAATGATTCTAAAATGCTATGAACTTGCTACAATCAAAATTCTAAAATGATGACTTTAAATATTCCTATAGTGTAGATTCATAAAAACTTGGGTCCCTTGCCTCTTAGATTTACCTCCTATTTATAGGATTTTAGAAGGGGTTGGGGTAAAAATCATGATTTTCACCTTTTACTGGGGGTGAAAGTGAAACTAAAAATATCTCATAAAAGACCAAGAGAAAGAGTCTAATAGACTTGATTTTAAGGATAATATGAAAAATTTTCAAATTCTTTTAAATGGCACAAGGGGGATTTTCATTTTTGTAAGGATAAAAGACTTTATTGATTTAATAAATAACTTATTTATTTTGCACACTTTGTCTTTTTCTCCCACCCTTTTTGAATTTTTTTATGAATTTCAATTGTTTTCTTCCTCTTTTAAAATTTTATTTAGATCTTGTTGATTTGATAGATGATTAATGACCTGATGTGATTTTTTGATTTGAAAGTCTATTGTGTTTCATTTGATTTCTTTTTAATTTTCACTAATTGATCAAAATTGCCTGATTTAGGTCTTTGCCAATTTTTAGGTGTTTACAATTATATTAGAAACAATTTGGAGATGGAGGGAAGAAAGAAGAAGAAAAGAGGATTAAAAAGGAAGAATAAAGAAGAAGGAAAGAAGAGAGAAGAAGCTAAGGAATAAATGGTCAAGAAAGAAATTGAGAAAATGAAAGATAGATGAAAAATCATAGTTCAAGAAACTTCAAATTTTAAACTTTAGCTAATGAATTTTCAAATAGAGGAAGCACCTATGAAAAGAGAGGTAAGAAGGTAGGAAACACATTTCATCTTACCTATTTAGCAAACTCCCCAAAGGGAAAGTGAACCAAGTTCTTCAAGGTCACCACTTGAATCAGCCTTGCTAACACTATTTGGAGTGGATGATGATCAAATTGAGTTGACATAATCTCTAAGAAAGAATAATTGAAAAGAACAAAAGAGTAAATAATTGGCAAAGTTCATTGATGGAAGTCACTAACAAGTTACAAAGTATCATATTAGTTAGAGTTGTTCAATCTGACCCTCATACAAGAGAGAATGACATGATCAAATATTTTGACAATGAGTTCACACAATTGTTAGAAATTACATCTACATAGGCTTGGATAGTTCATGATGCTAAAAGAGAAGACTTGAAGAGTCTAGATGTATGCATCAAGGAATTAAGGAGATGTGTTTATGAAGAAAACATATTATGTGGAAAATGTTATATGTCATGTGATTTTTTTTAAAGATATTTTATATGAACTAATAGTAAAATTGATAAAATTGAAGACCTTTTCTATTGAAGTACAAAATCTTAATTTATAGATCATGGACTTAGAGAGTAGTGTCAGAAGAATTCATGATGATGTTGGGCTCTTAGAGCTAAAAAAGGAAAGGATATTGAAAAGATTCTCTCTATTGAGAGAGTACCTTAACTTACAAATTGAACATGTAAAAAATAAATTGGATGAATTCCTTTCAACTAACACATCATATGATAAGTTTGGATATCCATATTTGAATGCAGTAGAGATTCTAGCATATGTGTTATGTGCACTAATGAATATATCTGAAGCAGATGAGGAAAAATGTTTCAAAGAATTCTTTATCTTGAAGAAGAATTTTGTGGATTCCATCACACTGATACCCACTTAGAAATATTGAAGGTAGAAGTTAATTTTTTTAATTTGTATATATGTTTTAAGACCACCTTTGTCATTGATGTCAAAGGGGGAGCATTAGTGAAGAAAATTGTATCTAAAGAATAAGATTGTATAAGGGAGTTATGTAAGAGTTTAGTCAAAGGGGGAGTATCCCTATCTAAAGATGGTATTTAAAAAATATAGTAATCTACACATTTTTGAAAAATTTGTAATAGTCATGTAACATATGTTACAAATTTTTAAATTTTGTAACTTTGATTTTTCAAGACTTATCCAATTTTCCCATAAGTTGCCATCAATGTCAAAGGGGGAGATTGTTTTTTATTTGGATACTTTAGATGATATAAGGCTAGCATTTATTGAAACATATAGTGAGGATTGAGTGAGTAACTCATCGAGATGAAGTTATGATAGAAATACTTAGAAAATTATCTAAGTATCATAGAGTTTATCTATCAACACAAGCACTATTTTGATAAGCGTAGTTCACATAGGTATTTATGGCATATGTGCATTGAATTATGGGTGTGATGGAGTATGAATATTCTATATCCATGCTGTATGAAAAGTAAATATGAAGTTATTGTAGTTTTTCCAATTGTAGTAATTGATCGATACAATTGGATAAAGACAAGGAATCAAATATTTTATATTATGGATTTTTTTTGATAAAAATAATTAATATATTAATTAGGGATAACATCATAGATGTTAACCCTATGTCATCAAGAGTTAATTTTTTATTTTTGCAAGAGTGTAAAGATATGAAGGCTAAGATTACAAGTTATTATTAAATAACTTGGTATAAAGGACAAAACTTGAGATCCAAAGTTTGGAGATGCCAACTACATTGTTATGATATTCTTTTGAGATTTGAATTATAATTCTTGATCAAAATAGTAATAGTATATGATTTTATTTGTAAAGAGAAATAAAGGAAAAATAAATATTAAAGATTTCAACAACAGTAAGAGGTTTTGTATATATCTCTTGTATTGAAGAATGTTATTGTAAATTGCATGTTTGGACAATGGGTTCATCTTGCATACCTTCTGTAATTATAACAACAACTCCTACTAAGGTTGAGGCTTCAAGAAAGGCCTAGTCCTCTAACAAGGACCAAGACACTATATAGATGTAGTAAACTCCAAGTAGAGTCAATCTCTTTCACAAAATAATTTTGATTAGTAGATTTTTTTTGGGTACCATCCCCACTAGGGTTTTCCTTTGGCCAATTTTTCCCTATTTAACACAATATTGTGTTATGTGTTGCATTACCTTATGGTTTTGTTTATTATTCAATTGAATTAATTTACTTTCATATGCAAGTTGTGAGATTGTTAATGATATTCACAATTGGGAGAGATTTTGTGGAATATTGATTCATCCCCGCTCCCTATATTTCCTATTTCCAAAAATTTTCACCTAAGTAAAACATCACTCAATTAACAATAATCTTTTATATTTATTTTTACAAATTTATTTATGTAAAGGGTTATTTTTAATATGCTCAAATAATAAAAATAATAAGAAGAGAAATGTATTATGTCCCTACTCAAAAATATATGTTTAATTCTACTTAAGTATCTCTCTTGCGTCATGGCCAAGACTCCTACAAACTAGACCTTTCTATAAGAGATATTCATAATATTTTTCAAAAAATTTAATGTACACAATAAAATCTTGATAAAACTTGTACATATGTAACTATTTGTACACAATTAGTTCAAAGGTTTTTCTCTCTAAAAAGTGCTTGGAAGTTTTGCATACATCTATATAGAGACAAAAATCCCTTTCGATAATATTGATGGATGCCCATACCCTATAAAATCACTACATTCCCTGAGATAAAAAAATATTAGGGGTATTTTATTATCTACTTCACTTCTGTAAAAAAAGTGTTCTTTCATGTGCAAGAAATGTTCCTTCATCAATAAAAACATATCTTTCACCATACAATTCTCTTTAGCTCTCCTATGTCAGCTTCAACTTGCCAATTATTATCTACAAAAAGTCTTTTAGGATTTTGTGAGAAAATTTTGATCTTAAAATGCTACATCTACTCAAATCACTTCCATGTTGTCCTCCTTCATTGGTAATGAAAAATCCAAATTTGATGATGTATGTGTTTTCAATAATAACATCAAGGGAGTTACTACTATATTCTAGATATCATGAATCTTAGAAGGAAGATCAAATCTAACATGCCAATTTCTATTGGAATTATGTTGTATTTTTCATTTGTGACAACACTTATTTGATTCTTAATTCTTACCGAGCTTATCACTCAGTCTTCAATTTATACCGAGCATTCAGTGGTTACCATGTAAGCTTAGTAGTTAAGCAATTTACACTGAGCATTCTTGAAGCTACCGAGTTTCTCAGTGTCTATCATGCTCCATAGTGTTTACTAAGTAGTAAGTTTGTGTCATGGAGATTCAGTGTAAACCAAGCATTGGAAGAAGCAATGTTTACCGAGTGAAGAAACGTATACTCAGTGTGCAATATCTACTAAGTGACACTACATCTATTGAGTCACCAGAGGTTATCAAATCCATAACTACTTCAAGTGATTACTGTAGACCAAGCCTTCACTTCTATTCAATGCATGACAATGTTGAGTAATGCTATGGATGCCGTATATTAGAAGGTCATCGAGTTAGTTAGGTGAACCCGAGTTATTTACTGTTGGGCCGACTTTGTAATATATTTGTGCACTTGTGTTTTGGCTGACCTTGCAATTTGGTAAACTTAAAAGGTATATATGTAAGATGTATTGTAAGATATCATATATATCAAGTAATAGTGAAGTAATGTTAAGAAATTTTGAAAAGTATTTGCGAAGGATTTTCAGCAATAGCTCAAGGAATACAACAAGGTCAACACAAAGGCCAAAAAGTTACATTCATCACATAAGGCAATCAGTGCATAAAGGATCTTATGAGAAATCAATTGTAATTAGATCTACTACTTTATCTTAATAGGTGAATTAGCTTCTCAATCCTTTAATAGGGTAGACTTAACAGTCTTTGTATAAATCTCTTAACTGAGTGCATATTTCATTGTATGTTTGCAAATCCTCTAACAAGGTGGACCTACCAGTCCTTTGTGCTCCTAATAGGGTAGATCACTAGAAGTGGTCAATGTAAGCCTTAATAGGCCAAGTTTATTTTGTAGTATTGAAGTTTTGTAGGTATCATCCCCACTGCAATTTTACTTTCTATTTGGAAGGTTTCTAGGTCACCAAAATATTGTGTTCTTTTGTGTCATGAATGTTTTATCTTTTAGAACTAATGTATGCAGTAGCATAGATGGATGTGTGGTAAATGCAAAGGAAAGTTTTAAAGTTACTAATTCACCCCTCCCCTCTTAGTAACTTGTCATATCTTGAATATTTCCAGGAATTGGTATTAGAGCTTTGTGGTCCTCAAGATAAAATTTTTGCAGCTTGAGCAAAGATCTAAAGACAAATGGAGATATTCAAACTTGACAAGGCAATTGAAAATGAAAAGCTAGATCTGGAGATGGCCATAGCTCAACTCAAACAAGAAAAGGAGTATCTTTCCCAGTCCCTGAAAAGAAGAAAAGAACTTGCAAGACAAATGGATGATCATCAGTATGTTGAAGAAAATATTGAAGACCTTTTACCATCAAGCAGCTCAGATGAAGCTAATGAGGTAATCAAGGAACTCTTAGTAAAGAATGGCTCTCTACAGGAAGAAGTAAGAAAACTCAATATAGATCAGAAATCCAATCAATTAGGCTATGTGAAATTTTGGAACAAAGGAATAAGGAAAATGAAGACTTGGAGGCAAGAAACAATGAAGAATAGAATCAATCCAATCAGCATGAAGACCTCATTGATCAAATCGCTGGAGCAAATGAAGAAATCAAGATTCTCAAAGCATAGAATGAAAGAATAAGAAGTGATCTAAATTATGAAAGTGAAATTAATGAAAGAATATTGAGAGAATTGAGATGTGAAATGAAAATTGTTGAAAAATTGAAGAATGACCTAAATATTGAAAAACAAATCAACGAGAGAATGTTGAAATTAGAAGAAGACATGAATCAACTAATTTATCAAAATGAACAAAATTTTCATAAACAAAAAGGCAAAGTAGGACTTGGATACAATGAAGAACAAGTTAAATCTCCCAAGCAAGGTGTAAAAAGGAATAAAAAACCCTCATGCAATCATTGTGAAAAAATTGGTCACACATCAAACAAATGCTGGAGCAATGGAAAATCAAAATTCAATGGGAAGTGCTACAACTATAGAGCATGGTCACAAAACTAACGAATGCAAGGAGAAACCAAAATTTGAAGGTAAATGTCACAAATGAAAAAATCATGGTCACAAGGCATCTCAATGCAGATCCAAATCATTCAATCCAGCTGAACAACTTGTAAAGGCAATATTTGGATGGGACTACAATACCTAGTGTAGATGTCATTATTGTGGAGAATATGGACACACTGGTATAAATTTTGTAAGGCATCACCTAAGAAACAAGGATACTACTAAATGGTGTTACACATGCACTGAACTCAGTCATATAGCTAAAAACTACATGAATATAGGCAAAGTTGAAGATGAAAAGAAAGCAAGGGCTAACAACAGAAGGAAACAAATGAGGCAGCAATGGATTCCTAAATCTACTGAAGATACAAGCTCAAATCATGGAAGTAAAGTCACTGAAGAAGTGGGTGACTCCATCCCCTCAAACTAAATTCCTAAGAATGTGTTGGAGCTATACTCAGCAAGAAAATCATAAGTGGTTCCAAGAAATATGAGGAATGCAAATGATCCAATTAGTATTCCAGATACACCAGGATCATAGAAATGTTATCTTTCACTGAGCTGCATTAGACTCCACTAAGGAAATTTGGTTAAAGATCTTACTGAGCAAGGTCGAGAGTAAAAGGAATTTGGTTCTTCTATCGAGTTGATACTCTTGTTGAGTTAGGTTAGTGGATGACAATCTTTCATGCACTACAACAATATGGTACCTAGCATTAATGACAATTTTTTCATCAAAAGGGGCAAAATTCAACTTCATTTTTCACCATATCCTCAAAGAAAAAATATTTCCAAGTGCATTCAAGCAATTTCAAGAAATTTCAAGTGATTCTAAGTGATTTTGAGAAAAAATTTTGTTAGGGAATTTGTTCAAAGATTTCCATCACTTATCGAGCAGCAATGGCATCTGGAAACACTAGCAGTAGCAAGGCAAAAAGAGGATTAGAGATGTTGGTCAAGGGTGTAGAGTGGAAAGCACCATATTTCAAGTTAGTTCTAGCAGTGGCAAAGGCACTTGACCCTAATGGTGTGCAATCACAAATTCCACCAAAGGTACTTCTAATTAATGATATATGCACTCATTTTAAATGTTTAATTCAAGAGATAGGAACCCTAGAAATGGATAGTGTTTTAGAAGAAATGCATGTTGATGGCTCATTAAAACACAAGCACAAGCATTTGGAAACAAAAGCGTTGACACAAATATCTGACCTACCAAGAAGCTTTCAGATAAAATGGACTAGGTATATTCTTAGCCATATACACAATGGTTAGTTATGGTTAGAGCAGCCCGTATTAATCACCAAAAATATGATTCACAAGATTACTAGTCTTCCCATTTTGAGCAAAGCTAAGACAACCAAAACCTTAGGTCGAGAGTAATTGTAGAAGAAAACCCTAGCCAAGTGGGATGGTAGAGGTTTGATAATTAGCACCATTACTGATGTGGAGCTGTTGTTTGGAATTCATGTAATTGCCCACAAGATTTATAGTTCCATTCATTTAAAGACTATTCCATGTGAGGCAGTAGACTTAGCATTCAAAGTTATAAAGAAAAACATGGAGTTTGACTTGTCAGAGCTACTACTGAAGCAACTAAACAAGAATATGGATAGCATCAGGTCATCAAAGAAAAATCCCTAAAAAATTAGTTCTTTATTAACATGTCTCTTCTTTTATGTGCAAAATTTTTTTCCATCAAAGGTTCTATTGAATGGAGAAAGGATGTTCCCATTTTGTATCAGATAAATGAGTTTATAGCAGAAATGAGTGTAAACTTCAATAGTCTAATGGATAATTATTTTGAAGACTTCAAAGAAAGAATGAATAATAGGTTCAAGATTCCTCCTAAACTTGTTGAGGACTATAAAGATGATGTATGTTTCATGGTAGACTGTGATAGAGTATACATTTAGGTAGTCAGGCCCCAAGTTGCATGGGTGAAACCTCTCCCTTATGAGGTTAATATTGATGAAACCAAGGACATCATTGAAGCACTGGTAAATTAGCCTGTAGATCCCAAGCAACCAGTCTCTGGCACTTATGATGAGGCGAAAGGTAGAATTGAATTAGAAAATAAGCTACCTCAAGCAATCAACAATTGTAAGAGGAAGATTGCCAAGATGAAAACCACCACTGGTCCCTTAATGCTTATCAAGGGAAAAGGAGGGGACAAAGAAGAGGATCAAGAACAAGAAGATGAAGAGAAAGAATTAGAAAAAGAGGAAGAGCTAGCAAAGAAGATAGGGAGGGTTATGATTGCTAAACCTCCAAAGGCCTCTATAGCTATGTTCACTGGGAGAGGCAAAGGAAAAAATAAAGGTGAAGTAGTATTCAAGAAGCCCCAACTTACCTTCCAAGAAAGGTTGAAAGAGATGGAAGAAGGAGCTAGCATCACAAACTTCAAGGCTTTAAAGTTTGAAACCAGAACTAATGTGCAGAAGATGTAGATTGAGGAGTTGGTACTCACCAAAATGGGAAAGTGGAAGTATTCCCCAGACCAAATTGCTCCTCAAATCTCAAAAGAATTATTAGTAAGACTGCAACCAAGGTGGGAGTCATCCACATAGACATGCAAGGACATCTATGAACAATCCTTGAAGAATCTATTACCAAATCTCACGTAGGCGAAAGTAAAGGAAGCCATGAAGAATAATGAAGGTAAAATGATGATTAGATTTCACACATGTTTGATTCTAATTAAGGACATTGAGCATTTAATAATATCATGTTTCCACAATCCATTGCTAATGATGATGTTGCTAATATCAAGTTTCCTCAATTGCCAGCAACATCGTGGATAGGCCCCTTCTCTGTCTGTGGTTTGGTGTCCTTGCTACGTTGGCTCTTCTTTTTCTTGTTTATTCTTTGTTTTTCCTTCTTCCTTTCTGTCTCTGCTTTTCTATCTCTTGTTTGCTTCTTTTCTCGTGTGGCTTGCTTTTCTTTATGTTTTTGTTCTTCTAATTTTATTATTTTTTCTAAGTTTTTTAATTTTATTAATTAATTCATTAATTAATTATTGTTTAATAATTATTGTTTTTTATTTTCTTATTTTTTGCTTTCATTTTATTTTCATTTGTCTCTTGTTTTGACTTGGCCTTGTATACCTATTGCAATCACTCCTTTATATATATACATATGGTTATTTTATATTTATTTATTTTTAGTATTTTATTTTAATTTTTAATTTTTCTTGTGTCAGGTTGGTCTTGTTTTTGGAGACCTTTTGCGTTTGCTCCTATATATATATATATATTTTTTATTCTTTATTTTTTCTTTTATTTTATATTTTTATTATTTCATATATATATATATATATATATAAATAATATAGATATATATATATATATATATATATATATATATATATAAAATATATATATATATTCATTATGCATATATATTTTATACATACATATACTATTAGATTAGGATATATATGCACAAGTTATCGTTTATATATATATATATATATATTATATATATATATATATACACACACTCTCTCTCTTTTTCTCAGATATTTCTATACTCTTCCCTCTTTCTTTTGTTTCTTCTATCTTGCTTTTTTCTTCTCTATTTCCTTTTTTAATTTTTAATTTTCTTTCTTTCTTTTCCTTCTTCCTCTGCCTCGTGTTGTGTGCTCCTCCTCCCCCTCTCTCCTTTTTATTCTGCTTGGCTTGGCTAGTTTGCATACTTTTTTACTTCCTTCTCTCATCCTGATGATGGATCACAGAGTGTGATCCAAAACGTCGATGACAAAAAAACTTACACAATTGAATCCAGAAGCAACATCATCATTGACATTGAGCATGTTGTAAGAGATTCAACAAACATGTGGAAAAATATCTATCATCTGCATAAGCCTAGTGATGATCTGGTTGTGATCAAGGATGATGATGGTGATAGTGATGATGAAGAAGAAGACAACACTCCATGTGCTACTGTTGATATTGAAGATTATCAGGCCCTAAGGGTTGATGATGAAGAGAAAGGGGAAGAAGCTGGAGAGTAAGACAAGGAGGAAGTGGATGAAGAAGATGACCCAATGAAGATTGCAATAGAAGTCATTTCTTCCCTTCCTCACTCTCCACCTAAGCCAACAACATCATCAAGGTTGGAGACAGCTTTAGAAAGATTGATTTCATCTACATCAAAAATATCATCTCCTCGTACTGCCCCACAGCTCCAACCATCTTCTATGGAAGTATTAGTTACTTTACCTACCGAGATGCAACCCTCTTTATCAACACCCAAGCAATCAATCATAGCATCATCAACTATGCAAACTTCTTCTACTCCATGAATAGTAAGTTTGCCAACCCATTCTACAATTTTGTCTACCATAGCTCTAACTGCAAAAATCTTTGTTAGTACTTCAATTGTAAATATTCTAGCCTGTACAATACCTATTGGTACATCATTTTTTGGAAGCACATCAATTTTGGATACATTTGTTACTTCTCTTAGTTTTCCTCCAGTTGGACCAATTCAAGTTTTTTCTACTAGTCCATCTATATCAACTATTGTTTTTGTTTCTAAATCCAAGGTAGTAAGCACTAAAGTAAAACCAAAGACTCCTCTAAAACTTCTACTTACTGGTAAGGAAATTGATGAAGATATAGACTTGGATAAAGAAATTATTATTCCCAAGATAGATTTGGACACTACCTCAGCCAACGAAATGAGATTGGTCAGTCAAATTTTAGAGAAAAAGGAAAGGTAGAAGCAACTAAGAGAAGAGAGGGATATAGAATTCACAATAATCAAGAATGCCAAAAACATAATTATTGAAGCCATAGGCGTTGATGTTGATCCATCTCAACACATTTTGTTACAATTAGAAGAGGCTGTAAATAAGTTCAGTGAGGACACTTCTAGTCAAGAGAAGCTCATTGAAAAGGTAGAGAAGAAATTTGACAATAAGGTGGTTGAGTACATTTCTTAGCACATTACAATAAAATAGGTAGAATTATCCACAATTTTAAGCAACCTGAAATATCCCCGACAGGATTATTGCTTCTTAGACACCAAAATACTAAAACTTCAATGATTAGGCATTTCGTCACAAACTATATGCTTATGAGCTACTGTAGTGATTCCCTTCAAATAATGGACTTTTGACACCTTATACCCAAAATTGATGAGCTTGCACTTCCAATTGAGTTACCTATAGAAAATATTCCAATAATGTAGCTTCCAAAAATTATCCAAATAGCTTCCTTAATCTGTTTGCTGCAAGCTTTGCAACTTTGTTGGTTGGTTCCAGAACAAGTGCATAGTTGAAATCTTCAATAGCTTCCTTGTAGTAACTGAGCATTTCCCTCACAGTTCCTCTTCTTAAATATGCTTTCACATTCTTTTTATCAAGAGCAATTGCTTCAGTGCAATCTTCTTCAGCTTGTGGAAAACTCCCTAGCTCTAAATGAGCCGCAGAACGGTTACTGTAGTAAGTTGCACTTTTGTTATTTAACTTAATTGCTTCTGAGTAGAGATTGATTTCCTTTTGCCACTGCTTTTGTTTGTAAGCAGCATTACCCTGATAAATATGCAAATGGAACCTGATTAAAGCCTGTAGCAGCTATGATATCACAAATAACACTGATGTCTTCCTCAAAGCAGATCGTAGCCTTTGTGCATAACTATCAGACCTCCTAACTCAATTGCTAAACTCCAAAATTATATGGGCAGGCCCTCTAGATCAAAACAAACCTCATGAATTACAGCCCAAATGATGAATGCCGCCCCAACATAAGAGATCTCACCTCACGGATCTCTCATTATCAACACAACCCTATGATGGTGCAGAATTGCAGACCAAATTTTGCATCAAATACATGCACCCAGGCATCCTTAAAGTCACAATAACAGCGATTAGAATCACACCAAATTCAGGAATAATGTGGATTTCAATTTCCAGATTATCCTTCTCCAAAGCTCACTATAACTTCTGCCTAGACGATCAACTTTGATAGCCACAAGTTTACAAACAATACCACAGAGCTATACTATTAAGCGAGTATGGAGTGTACTTGATAGCAAATGCAAATACCTTCAACTTTGGCGCTAATCACTTCTCAGGTAATCTGTTATGTTTGGAACCAGAGACGAATTTGCGATATATCTCATGGACACCCAGCTTCTATTGTTATCACTACTTCAATGCGTATAGTTTCACTGCCGAATCCATCATGATGTGTGATTTGTGTGCAGAGTGCTTGCCTAATATCGCATGTAGATATGCATCTTCTGCCTTTGGTTGTTTGTAGTGGATGGGTTCTGAGCTGGAAATATGCTAAGAAACCCTCGACTTGTTCAAACCGCATAACCTGTGTCTGGCCGGACTAGAATGCGGGCGGTTACGCCATCCTTGACCGAAAATCTTCTTGTTCACAGTTGGATTCCTGTAGTAGCTGCGTGCTCATATATACTTTTGCATGCGGCAGATTTTGTCTCATGATCCGTTGCAATACCAATAATGAAACCCGCCCTAGGAGAATCTCAAAGGTTGACAATTAAATCGATGATGCATTCGTTCTGCTAGCCTTGTGCAAATTATTTCGACTTCTATCCAACAGATCTTATTTAAATCTGAGTCGATTCCCTTGGTTCAGACTTTGTCCTCAATATACAAAAATGATGGCTGGGAGGATTGTCTAGTAAACTTTCCTTCTTTCCTGTTCTGTCCAATACTGTCCTTGTGAGTTGATTATATCTTCAAATCTCAATACTCAAAGTGATCCTCAAGACTCAATCCTCCAAATTTGGCCTTAAGCCACAAATAATCGCCCTGATGAAATGACTGACTATCACCTCCAATCTGCAATAATTCAGATGATATTTCACATCCTCAAAATTGCACACCAATTGAGAGTTATCGTTCTCAATGGCCAGTTGTGACAATTGTAGAAACCCTAGGTTCCACAATGCACCCGTGATTAAATCACAATCTAAAATCAAAGAGAGATAAACAACTGCCTGATTTGAATGGAGCCCCAGGGTGCCTATTTATTCTTTTCTCTCCATCTTCTCCAGAGACTTCTAGAACATTTTTGATCTTATCTCTTAAGTGACTTTATTAAATATTTTATAATCCAAGTCACTTTATTAAATTAATTAAATATAAATTTATCTTTTAATATTTATTTATTTGATAAATTTATAAGTAATTAACTTAATATCATTTATTTATTTAATTAAAATGATTAATTAGTTGTCCTCATAAAATATTCATTATTTTGGACAACCAAGTTAATCAAATTAATTAATCAGACTGCCACCGAAAATTGGGGACATGACACAACCTTTAGCAATCTTTTACAAATGTAACATTACTTTCTGGCAAGCTTTGTGATGTTACCAAGTACACCAAGGATGTTGAAGAAAAATTAAATAAGATAGATGTGGACATGAAGGCTAGTGCTCAAAAGTTATAGCTTGACCATAGTTGAAGCTCATCACATCACATGAAGGTGAAATTTTTGTTAGAAATGTAGGCAGAGCTACTTAGAGAAGAAACTAGGATCAGGTCTACACTGATTAACATCCAAAATATGATCCTTCCAGTCATGGACCAAATGCAAAACCATATTGCTTATTCAAAAAAATTGATCCAAGGCAACAATTTTTCTATAGCAGATCACATGATTGAACTTTTTGTAGAAGTTCAAGTGGCACTTTCCACCTGCAAAATTTTGCAAGATAAATGGGATAGGACATTGTCTCTTATTCTCAAGGTACACTCTGAATTTCTCTCCCATTTTAGTGTCTCTATTTTAATTTATTGCATATACTCTTTGGCATTATTGCCAAAAAGGGGGAGTATGAGATGAACAAGAGAAGAGAGCAAGGGGAGTAAAAGAGACTTGTGAAGAAATAAGAAAGAAAATAAATTGACATATGTATAGATAAAAGCTATGTATTCCATATGTATGGGGGAGACATGTAAGATATGTATATATAGTAGCTTTACAAAGATCAATTTTGGAAAATCAAATTCAGAATGTCAGTTAACATTAGTTTTGGTTCCTAAGTTTTTTTGTCACTAATGCCAAAGTGGGAGATTGTTGGCATTATGTTGTATTTTTCATTAGTGACAATGCTTATTCGATTCTTAATTCTTACCAAGCTTATCACTCAGTCCTTAGTTTATATCGAGCATTCAGTGGTTACCTTGTAAGCTTAGTAGTTAAGTAGTTTACACTGAGCATTCCTGAAGCTACTGAGTTTCTTAGTGTCTATCATGCTTCATAGTGTCTACTAAGTAGTAAGTTTTTGTCATGGACATTTCGTGTAAACTGAGCATTGGAAGAAGTAGTGTTTATCGAGTGAAGCAAGGTAAACTTAGTGTGCAATATCTACTGAGTGACACTACATCTACCAAGTCACTAGAGGTTACTGATTTTAGAACTACTTCAAGTGATTAGTATGGATTGACCCTTCACTTCTACCAAGTGCATGATGATGCTAAGTAATGCAATGGATGTCATGTATTAGAAGGTCACCAAGTCAGTTTAGTGAACCTGAGATATTTACTGTTGGGCCGACTTTGTAATGTATTTTTTCACTTATATTTTGGCCGACCTTACAATTTTGTAAATTTGAAAGGTATATATGTAAGATGTATTGTAAGATATCATATATATCAAGGAATAGTCAAGTAATGTGAAGTAATTTTGAAAAGTATTTGCGAAGGATTTTCAATAGCAATTCAAGGAATACAACAAGGTCAATACAAAGGTAGAAAAGTTATATTCATCACATGAGGTGATCAGTGCATAAAGGATATTATCAGCAATCAGTTGTAAGTAGATCCACTGCTTCATCTTAACAGGTGAATTAGCTTCTAAATTCTTTAACAAGGTAGACTTAGCAATCTTTGCATAAATCTCTTAACCGAGTGCATATTTCATTGTACATTTGTAAATCCTCTAACAAGGTGGACCTAGTAGTCCTTTGTGCTCCTAACAGGGTAGATCACTAGAAGTGGTCAATGTAAGACTTAATAGGCCAACTTTATGCTAGAGTATTGAAGTTTTGTGGGTATCATCCCCACCCTAGTTTTACTTTCTATTTGGAAGGTTTCTGGGTCACCAAAATATTGTGTTCTTTTGTGTGATGAATGTTTTATCTTTCAAAACTAATGTATGCAGTAGCATAGATGGATGTGTGGTAAATGCAAAGGAAAGTTTTAAAGTTACTAGAATTCACCCCTCCCCTCTTATTAGCTTGTCATATCTTGAATATTTCCAATAGATTTCATATCTACAAGGTCCAAATCTGTCAACAACTCAAAATAGTGGAAAATTGATACATTTAATTAAATATAATTATAATTTCTTCACTATTGGGTTGACTACAATTTATTAAAACCACTAGGTAGGTCATTGCAACAAGAACAAAATTCAAAATTTATAGATGATTGAGAGGGTGACAATCAAGTAGGAGCACCTATTATGTGGAATAAAACAATGGATAAGAGACCAAGAAAAATCTAAATTTTTCTAAATATTTCGAAAGAATTGAGGGGAATCTTTCAAATAATAATTTTTATATTTTTTTGTGACAATAAATAAAAATTACCCCTACTAAATTTGATAAAAGCCAATAAAAAAGGAAGATAAATGATTGACAATTAATTTTAAACTAAAACTAATCTTTAACTTTCAAAGTTCACTAATTATGTTCATGTAAAAATTAATTATTTGTGATAATCGGGAATAATAATTTCTTTCCTACATGATGCATCAACTTCTAGGAGTCATAACTTGTGACTCGGATATGGGTTGTGGCTGAAATGTTATAGGTAGTCGCATGAGGAGTTATTTGCATTTCTAATTGAACTCAACCATCAATGCAAATAACTCCTCCTCACATGACTCCCTATAAAATTTCAGCCAAAACACATATCCTGGTCAAAAGTTATGACTCCCGATAGTTGATGACTCACTACACATGGGTAGGGACTAACAAAAGAATACCAATAAAGCAAGAAGACAAAAAAATAAGAGAAGAGGAAAAAGTTGCATCTAAGAGGAATATAACATTTCAACAATGAGTGAAAGAAAGATATCCATTGAATAAATAGAGAAAGAGAAGAAAAAAGTTCAAGACCCTTCCATGTGCAGATATCTATCTCGTAGAATACCACATGTGCATATCTAACCTAAGGACAAGGTGTGAAGGATTAGACACGTTGGATTCTCACAAACCATGTTAGTTGATAAGGAGCATAAGCCACCACACATGGGTGAATTTAAAAGGGTTTTTTTATTAATAAATAGATAACCAATTAAGGTGTAAGGGGGATTATCAACTAATATTATATCATCATGAAAGAAGCATTGTATGGGTCTAACAAATATGCGAGGAAACATAATTAGTTAAAAAAATTATAAGCTGAATAAGGTTATTTTGATTAAGCTTGGTAAATCCTCCATAAATGAAGAGAAGGAAAGATTAGATTACACAAGCTGTGAAGATGAAGGGGAGAAAGAAGAAGAATAAAAAGAGAAGAAGAAAGGAAGAATAAAGAATAAGAAAAGAAGAGAGAAGAAGTTAAGGAATAAAAGCTCAAGAAAGAAAATGAGAAAATGAAAGATAGATGGAAAATCATAGCTCAAGAAACTTAAAATTTTAAACCTTAGCTAAAGAATTTTAAACTATAGGAAGCACCTATGAAAAGAGAGATGGGAAGGAAGAAAACAAAAATAAATGCACCTATTCAATAGATTACTCAAAGGGAAAGTGAACCAAGTTCTACAGGGTCACCACTTGAATCAGCCTTTCCAACTCTATCTAGAGTGGATGATGATCAAATTGAGTTTCAATATAATCTCTAAGAAAAATAATTGAAAAGAACAAAAGAGTAAATAATCTACAAAGCTCATTGATGGAAGCCATTGAAAAATTGAAGAATATCACATTAGTTAGAGTTATTGAATCTCACCATCATACAAGAGAGAATGACATGATTAAATATTTTAACAATGAGTTTACATAGTTATTAGAAATTACATCTGCATAGGCTCAAACACGTCTTAATGATGAGATTTTAAGACAAGATTGTTAGAACATTAGAGAAGACTTGAAGAGCCTAGATGTATGCATCAAGGAATTAAGGAGATTTGTTACTAAAGCAAACACATTATATGGAAAATGTTTTATGTCACATGATTTTGTCAAAGATATTTTAGATGATCCAGTAGTGAAATTGATAGAGTTGAAGACTTTTGTTACTAAATAAAAAAATCTTAGTATACAGATCATGGACCTAGAGAGTAGAGTCAATAGAATTCATGATGACATTGGGCTCTTAAAGCTGAAAAAGAAAAGGATATTGAAAATATTCTCACTATTGTGAGAGTAGCTTAACTTACAAATTGAATATGTATAAAAGAAATTCAATGAATCCCTTTTAGCTAATGCATCATATGATAAGTTTGTATATTCATATTTGAATGTAGTAGAGATTCTAGCATATGTGTTATGTGCACTAATAAATATGTCTAAAGCAGTCAAGGAAAGATGTAACGACCTACCTGGGAACCCAAAAGAAATTAACCTAAAGTTTCACTAAGTTTTCCAAAAATAAATTAAAAAAATTGAAAGACAATAAACAAAAACACAAATAATATAGCGGAAGCAATAACATACACTTAAGAACATACCATTTTAAAAAAATGACAAGGGTCCCATGACATTGAATCACATTTAAGTTTAATTAATAATAAAATGAATATATAAAACATCCATATTAAAGAATAACTACAAGTACAAATCAATTTAAATAATATACAATTATCTCGAAAGCCACTTGGCAATAATCAAAATGCACAATCATCCATTGTACAAGTCACAAGGTATGAAAGGTTAAAATAAATGTACATCATAAAATAGATTACAAAATCTTATAAGATCTATGAAATTAAATACAATACACTTACAGTATAACCATTCATCGCCAGCACTACCAGTCATGTAAAAAAGTTTACCTGGTGCACTGCAGTTTATGGGGGGGGGGGGGGGGGGGGGCGGGGGTGGGGGAGTGCTGCACCTGATTCCTACAGTCTAATAAAAAAAAAAAAAAAAAAGAAACCATCCATCATCAAAATACAAGATCAGATAGAAAGGAACATCTACACAAACAAATCTAGCAATGACATCCACCGATCGAATCTCAATAGTATAAGAAAATGCACTAAGACTTGACCTCATGGAACCTAAATGTCTCACTCCTACCATGCTAAGTCTAGATAGTCTCAAGTCCCAAATAGGATAGCAAAACAATAGTCAAAACCAACATCTAAGTTCAAGGAATCTCCTAAAAAAAAACTATCTCAATGGGTACCAAGCCACAAGTGTCAGCTAATCCTAGAGGCAACAAGACATGTAGGAAAACAAGGAAAACATCTTTTGTTTATAAAATATCTTCATAATAATTCCTTGAGTTGACCTTGAGGCTTTTCTAGTTAATTATAATAAGATAATTAATTAATTATAGCACTCACTAACATCATCAATAGACTATCCTCTATAACTACTTGACTATGCATATCTTTATTACATCTTAGAAGTAAGATAGTCAACAACCATCAGGAATTGCTTTTCCAATACTCTATCTCTGAAATGATTTCTATAAATTAGGTACATCTTTCATACGTCTTTGACTCAGATTCTGTGCACTTGACCACATCATCAGGAAACTATGTCGAACATGTCCATACCTACGTGTGACCAAATAATCAAACAATTATATGTACCATCAAGATCTCTATCTACTACTCAGCTAGTCTTTACAAATATCATTCTATGTCGACATCAATGAAAAATATAGTCATGAATGCAACATGTCAATACTTTCTAGTGCTTAAGATACTCCCCAAACTAGTATCATCAACATTCATGCTAACAATCTCTCCCTTTGACATTGATGGCAACATAGTTGAAAAACATCTAAGTTCCAAGAATACTAGGTAATACTCTATTGTTGCTTTTGATCTCATCTAATCAAATCCTCTCTATCAAGAAAGTCTGAAATCCTCTAAATTTAGAGGTCAACATTAGTTGTCTACACACTAAAAAGAATCTCAAACACATCACATGCACATAGGTGAATACTTCTTCTTAGACATCAATTGTTTACTTTACACTAAACAATTCACAATACATTAGGTGCACTTTCCTCCATCCTTTCATGAAACTTTCTAAATCTCTCTAAGAAGATATCTCTCTCCCACACTTAGAAGATATATTTTTCATGCATATACTACCCCATTGAAATCAATGTCAAGGGCCTCAATCACAATGATACAACATACCAATTGTTAAATAATAATTACCAATATATTGTATCAAATTGTCAACTAGCTTGAGTGGCTAAAGACACTATTCTTTATCAAATACCAAGAGTCCTCAATGACTCAGTACATACTAGATACTCCCCATACAAGAAGCATTTGTTGACATTCCAATAATGTTTTTTATTAGTGACATACAATTACTTAGATTGTGAACTCATATTGAGCATATTGTATAGTTAATAGTGTTAATGGTGTCCTACAATTGCTACCAAGTCTTATAAACAATTTCTAGTGTAAACCAAGCAGTTACTCCAAAGTTGAAGATCAACAATGTTTAATGAGTTTACCAAGTTTGTAGTTCATGTGATGTGAGTCCAGTATTAACCAAGCTACCAAGTGACTTAGTATTTTCCAAGCTCAAAGAGTCTAGTATTGATTGAGCTATGTAGTGAGAATTAAGTGATTCAATCTATGCCAAGTGTCATAGTATTTGCTAAGTCACCAGTGCAAATCAAGTTTTAGACTACTTGGAAGTGATCAGTATGGATTGAGCTTCTATATCTAGTGAGTGCATGATGATGCTAAGTTTGAGAGTGGATGCTAAGTATTAGAACCTCATGAGTCAGTCTTCATAACTTGAGTATCTACATTTGAGCCAACTTTTTAATAATTGTAAAAACTTTTATTGTATCTAAGTTTTTAATTGTGTAATTGGATTGATATATATATGTAATGTATTGTATCACATCCAAATCATTGAAGTGAAGTAATGTATTAATCAGAGAATAATAGAAGCATGAATTACAAAAGGCTACAATAGTATCAGGAGCAGAAAAGATTCATCTATAACAGCAAGGTGATTTGTACACTTAGAGGAATCTCATTTAGTAAACCAAGTTACAAATTAGAGATCAGCTACTATTTTATTCTAACACATGGATTAGTCAAATCCTTTAACAAGGTAGACCTAACAATCTTATGTATCTCTCTACCAAGTGGATACTTGATTGTATGTTTGTAAATCCTTTCGCAAGGTGGACCTAGTAGTCCTTATTGCTCCTAATAGGGCAGATCATTTGAAGTGATCATTGTATGCCTTAATAGGACAACTTTATACTACAGTACTAAAGCTTGTGGCTATCATCCCCAGCCCAATTTTACTTTCTATTTGGAAGGTTTTTGGGTTACCAAATCTATGTGTCAAAGTGTTATGTATGCTTGTATTTTTTAAGTTTCTCATGCATGCAGCTAGATCAAAATTTTCATATAAAGGATTAATTGCTAATTGGGATAAAAGTTGTATAGGTTACTAATTCACTACTCCCCTCTTAGGAACATAGCCTTTAAGAATATTTCCAACAATTGACATCAGAGCTTTGTGGTTCTTAGTGAAAAGTTTAACATCTTGAGAAAATATCAAAGCCAATGGGGGTATTAAGACTTGACAAGGATATTGACAATGAGAATCTAGATTTGGAGTTGGCCATTGGACAATTCAAGAAAGAAAAAGAGAAACTCTTCATATCCCTGAAAAGAAAAAAAGATCTTGCAATCCAAGTGAATGATTCAAGCTATATTGAAGAAATCTATCCAAGGAACTTAGATGAAGCTAATGAAGAAATCAAAGAACTATTGGAAAAGAATAGTATACTTTAAGAAGAAGTAAGAAAGCTAAAAAGAGGGCGAGAAATTGAGTTAGTGAGAATGTATGATTTCATGGAAGAGAAAAACAAGATAAGAGAAGATATAGAAGGAAAGAACAATAAAAGTCAGCACCTATCCCTTCAGAAAATAAACTTCATTAATCAAATCACCAATGGAAATGAAGAAATCATGAACTTGAGATTAGAGAATGAAAGATTGCAGAATGATCTAAACATTGAAAAGAAAACCAATGAAAGACTGTTGAAATCCCAAGTAGAAATGTATCAGTTAAATGAAAAAAGTCACTTTAGAAAAAAAGGAAAAGTAGGAATTGGATATACAAAAGAAGGAGAATCATCCAAGAAAGGAGCTCAAAGGAACCAAAAACCTACTTTTAGTCACTATGGTAAGATAGGCCATACTTCAAACAAATGTTGGAGCAATGGGAAGGAAAAATTCAATGGAAAATGCTATAATTGTAATCAGCATGGTCATAAAGAAAATAAATGGAAAGAGAAACCAAAATTTGAAGGTAAATATCACAAATATAAGACGCATGAGCACAAGTCATCAGAATGCAAAACCAATACATTAAATCTGTGAAAACAAATTGTGAAACCTATATTTGGTTGGGACTACAACACCTAGTGTAGATGTCATTACTATGGAGAATTTGGACACATTGGTATGAATTGTGTAAAACATCATATGAGGAAGAGAGATACTACCCAAAGTTGTTTCATTTATACAGAACTTAGCCATCTTTTCATGAACTATATGAACACTAGAAGAATAGAAGATGAAAAGAAGGAAAAATCTAATAACATCTAAACATAGATGAGACAACAATGGGTTCCAAAGTCTACCAAGAATACAGTCCTAGCAATAATGATCAAGTCACTCAAGAATTGGGTGACTCTACCATTTTTACTTAATTTCTCAAAGGAGAACTAGAACTAGGCTTCTAAAGAAGACATCTAAATCAGTTCCAATTGATAGGATAACAGATCCATATCAAAATTTAGATACAAATGGATCACTGAGTAAAAGGGTACCAATTACTACCGAGTTACTTTTCTTACTAAGTGAGGTCAGGTCACAGATTCTACTGAGCAAGGTTAAGGGTAACTAAAATTTTGTGTGGTTACCAAATGATGGAAGACTCTATTAAGAAATCAATGTAAGTAAAGTGGATGAGATTCTGGCAATTTTATCTAACACTCATACCAAGCATTTATGGTAAAATTTGATAAAAGGAATGAAATTGAAGTCATTTTTATAGTGAAATTTTGAGAGAAAATTACATAGAGTGATCTTCAAAGACATCCAAGTGATTTGAGAAAATTGTTAAGAAAACCTTCAAATTCTCTCAAACCCTACCAAGTGAAGATGACATCTAGCAGTAAAGCAAAGCGAGGATTAGACATGTTAGTTCATGGTGTACAATGGAAGGCACCAGACTCCAAGCATCGAAACCCTAGATCCGAGTGGAGGATAGCCAGAAATCCCTCCAAAGGTAATATTGATTAATGACATCCATTCTCATTTAAATGCTTGATTCAAGATATTGGTACTTTGGAAATGGATGAATTTTGAAAGGAGTTATGTGGTGATGGCATTTTAAAACCTGAGCACTAACATCTCGAAGAAAAAGGGTTGAACCATATTCCACAAATGTTGCATAATTTCCAAGTGAAATGGATTAGGCTTATTCATAGTTGGGTGTGTAATGGATAGTTGTGGTTGGAACAACCTATTTTGATTACAAAGAAGATGATTCATAGAATAACTAGTCTCCCAATGTTGGTTAAAGCTAAGATGACCAAAACCCTAGGTTGGGTTGAACTAGAAAAGAGAACCCTAGAAGAATGGGATAGTAGATGCATGAAGATAAGTAGTGTCATTGACATTGAATTAAAATTTAGCATTCGTATCATTGCACATAAGATTTACAGTTCAAGCAGGTTGAATAGTGTGTCATGTGAAGCAGTTGACCTTGCATACAAGCTAATCAAGAATAACCTTTCTCTTGAACTTGTCAAGCTACTATTGATTCAATTCAACAAGAATATAGAGAGCATCATAAAATAAAATAAAAATCCATGTAAGTTTGGTTCTCTATTGACATGTTTATTCTTTTATGTTTAGAAGTTTTTCCCTTCAAAAGGTTTAGTTGTATGGAGAAAAGATGTGCCTATACTCTATTAGATTAATGAGTACATTGTTAAGATGGGAGAAAATTACATTAGTATCATGGACAACTATTTTGATTTATTTAAAGAGAAAATGAATAATATATTTAGGATTCCAAGAAAATTATTTGAAGATTACAAGGATGATGTGTGTTTCATGGTCAATAGTGACAAGGTGTACATTCAGGCAGTCAGGCCTAGAATTGCATGGGTGAAACCTCTTGGATATGAGGTTAATATAGATGAAAATAAGCATATAATTAAGGTACTTGTAAATGAAGTAATTGATCCCAAGGCTGCATATTTTGGTACATATGATGAAGCCAAAGCTAGGATAGAACTGGAGATCAAGCTCCCTCAGGCAGTAAACAAAGGAAAGAAAAGAATTACCAAGATGAAAATTAGTTCTACTCTTTTGTTGACTAAGGGAAAAGGTGAGCTTGAAGAAGTAGATGATGAGGAAGAATCAAAGGAAGAGGAACCACTGAAGAAGAAGGGAAAGGTAATCATTACCAAGCCTACCAAGCCATTCACTGTTAGGATAAACCACAGACATAAATAAAAACTACATGCAAATATAACCAATAACAAAAAATAATAGAACACACAAAAATGAACACAAGGCTCCAAGATTTAACGTGGTTCACCCAATCCCTGGGCTACATCCACCAAACAACAAGTTTGATCTTATTACAATCTAGTGATTACAACCTGATTACAATCTGTAATCCCTTATAGCTCAATACCGCCGCAAGAACCAATTTTGCATCACAACATTATGAAAAATACCCAACCCTAAGCCCTTTTATACAAGTATTAAACCACTTTAGGGTTATAACATGTCAGCCATATGTCGGCCATAATATGTCGGCTACTGCCCAGAAATTTTTTTCGGGGCGATGCCCTGAACCCCACTATTTATGAAGTATGTACAGTACTTTCCTGATCAGTTACCACAATCTAACAATCTCCCACTTGGGGACTGATCAGGCTCCACACTAAACAAAAATCTCCCACTTGGAGACTGATCCTGTAGCAAGACCACTACCACATGGGGCTCCCACTAGATCAAACCATCCTGGACTCTACGGTTCTTTTATTGATGTTAAGTCTAAAAGACCAACCGAAGCTGAAGAGGAGTTCAGCTTCTCCCTTGTTACAACCTTTGTCAACATATCTACTGTATTGTCATTGGTATGTATCTTCTCCAACTTTAACTATCCATCCTCCAAAACTGACCGAATAAAATGGTAATGCAACTGTATGTGTTTGGTCTTAGAATGCAGAGCTGAATTCTTAGCAAGATGAATGGCACTCTGACTATCTGTGAACAAATAATTATCCTTCTGAGGATGTCCCAATTCTTCCAAGAAGAACTGAAACCATATCATCTCCTTGGCTGCCTCTGTAGTAGCAACATACTCTGCCTTTGTAGTGGAGAGAGCATTAATCTTCTGTAACCTAAAAACCCAGCTCACGACTGCCCCACCAATAGTAAAGACATAACTTGTAGTACTCCACTTGTTATCAATATCCCCAGCCAAATCTGAGTCAACATAGCCCTATAAATTAGTAGTAGAGCCCCCAAAGTGTAAACACTTATTGGATGTTCCTCTCAAATATCTGAGAATCCACTTGACAGCATTCCAATGCTCAAATCCTGGATGACTCATATACCTGCTAATGACTCCCACTGCATGTGCAATATCTGGCCTAGTGCATACCATAGCATACATCAAACTTCCTACAGCTAAAGCATAGCGTACCTTGGACATCTTATCCTCCTCTTCTTGTGTCTTGGGACACATCTCCTTAGTCAATTTCAAATGACCAGGTAAAGTTGTGCTGAAAAATTTAGCATTCTCCATACAGAAACGTTGCAACACCTTCTCAACATAATCAGCCTGAGATAGCGTCAAGGTTCTATTCTTCCTATCTCTGCAAATCTTCATACCAAGGATTTTTTTTGCTGCCCCCAAATCCTTCATAGCAAATGCATGTCCTAACTGGCATTTCAGCCCCTTAATATGATGCATGTTAGACCCAACTATAAGCATATCATCAACATATAGACATAAAATAATGTAGCTATCATCATCCAACCTCTTAAAATAAACACGATAATCTAAATGACACATGTTATATCCATGCTCATGCATAAAACTGTCAAATTTCAGATACCATTGCCGAGGTGCTTGCTTCAAGCCATATAAACTTTTCTTCAATTTTCACACAAAGTTCTCCTTACCTTTGACCTCAAAACCCTGTGGCTGAGCCATATATATTTCTTCATCCAAATCACCATGAAGAAAGGTTGTTTTAACATCCATCTACTCTAAATGTAAATCTTCAGTAGCCACAAGACTTAAAACAGTACGAATAGAAGTCATTTTAACAATAGGAGAAAATATCTCATCAAAATTAATTCCCTTTTTCTATGCAAATCCTTTTACAACTAACCTGGCCTTAAATATTTTCTTACCTCCTTCCTCTTCTTTCAACTTGTAAACCCACTTATTCTGTAAAGCCTTTTTACCTGCAAGCAACTTGCACAAATCCCATGTCTTATTTTTCAGCAAAGAGTCCATTTCATATTTCATTGCAGACTCCCACTGAATCTTAGTATCCACCTACACAGCTTCATCATAACTTTCAGGTTCACCAGCATCAGTAAGTAAAATAGAATAGAAAGAGGGAGAAAACCTTTGTGGAGGTCTAATTTGCCTTGTTGACCGTCTAACATTTACTAGTGTGTGTGGTATTTGTTGTTGCAGTTGTTGCACATCATGAGGAATGGTTGGAACATTAGCTTTTGGAGTATCATCCAGCACTACATAATCATCTTCTTTCTTCTCATGTTGCTGCAACAGATCTTTGTACAACACTTTCTCATTGAATATGACATCTCGTCTTCTAATAATTTTAAGATTTTCAAAATCCCAAAGCCTATAACCAAATTCATTAATGCCATATCCAACAAAGACACATTTCTTTGATTTAGCTTCTAGCTTGGTTCTATTTTTCAGAGTTTATATGAGCAAAAGCTTCACAACCGAAGGTCTTGAGAAAAGAATAACTCGCCTTCTTACTAGTCCATGCTTCCTCTGGAATACCACAGCCCAAAGGAGTAGAGGTACCTCTATTAATCAAATATACTGCAGTATTGACAACCTCCGCCCACATGTGTAAGGGCAACCCAGCATGCAACCTCATGCTCCTTGCGTGCTCCATTATAGTCCTATTCATGCATTCAGCCACTCCATTTTCCTATGGAGTCCTTGGAACCGTTTTTTGTCTACGAATACCATTAGTGGAGCAATAATCTTCAAATTCATGACTGCAATACTCACAACCATTATCAGATCAGAGACATTTTAATTTCTTACCAGTTTCATTTTCAACCAAGCATTTCCATTTCTTAAAAGTTTGAAATACATCAGATTTCTGTCTAAGGAAATAAACCCATACTCTTCTAGTTGCATCATCAATAAATGTAACATAATAATGAGAGCAACCAAGGGAAGATACCTGAACCAGTCCCCATACATCTGTATGCACAAGCTCTATTTTCTCCTTTTTGTTTTCCTTCCCTGTCTTTACAAAACTCACTCTCTTTTGTTTTCCATACACACAACTTTCACAGAAATCCATATTCACACATTTTAGACCTGGTAAAAATTTCCTTGAATGAAGTACTTTCATACCTTTCTCACTCATGTGCCTAAGTCTATTGTGCCACAACGCTGTATCAGAATCTACAGCAGCTATTTGTTCTCCCTGCTCAACTGCAGTAATTGTTCCTGAATATTCATTTTTCTCTGAAACAATCAAAGTAGAAGGAACAATATGACCTGTACAAAGATATAAGGTGCCTACTTTCACACCTTTTGCTACTACAAGGGAACCTTTTGAAACCTTCCAATTTTTATCATTAAAAGTAACTACACAACCCTCATCACCGAGTTGCCCTGCTAAAATTAAATTTCTACTTAGTTTTGGAACATGTCTTACCTCATGTAGTAGCCAATGATTCCCATTCTACAACTTAATCTTAATTTTTCCCTTTCCAACAATCTGACAGGGTTCATTATCCCCCAAATAAACAAGCCCAAAATCCCCTTGGACATAATCAATGAAATAACCTCTATGAGGTGTAGCATGAAATGAAGCACCAGAATCTAAAACCCATGAATCATCAACACTCTCTAAAGATAGAAGAAAAGCATCCTCTTCGGATTTGTTACTTACCACATTTGCCTCCTTGTCTCCATCTAATTCATCTCCTTCATTTTTCTTTCGATTCTAGCAATCTTTCTTTTTGTACCCTGGTTTCGCACAGTACTAGCAATCATTTTGGTCCTCTTGATTGAGACCTCCTCCCCTTTGACTTTCCTCTTGATTTCCCATGATTTCCAGAGTTACTTCCTCTTTCAGTCGTTATGCCGCTGCTTTGTGCATTTAAAGCACTTCCTGATGTAGATCCACCTGAGGATTTTCTATGAGTTTCCTCACTTAAAATAACACCGATCACATCATCATATTTTAGGGTACTAGATCCAGGAACATAATTACTCACCGCCATTACCAAGCCATTCCAGCTTTCAGGCAAAGAACACAAAATCAAGAGAGCCCTAATTTCTTCATCAAAATTGATACCCACAAAAGATAATTGACTAGCAATAGTATTAAACTCATTTAAATGATTTGCAACAGATCCACTTTCTACCATTTTCATATTAAATAAATGCTTCATGAGAAATACCTTATTTGAAGCGGAGGGCTTTTCATACACTGTCACTAGGGTTTTCATCAAATCTTCTGTCGTCTTTTCTTTTGTAATATTAAATGCCATCGATGGTGCCAAGCATAACCGAATGCTTCTGAGTGCCTTTCTGTCCAAAAGATCCCATTCAGCCTCTAACATAGTTCCTTGATTCTTGGCTTTTCCTTCCAATGGCTTCCATAAATCCTTCTGATATAAATAGTCTTCCATTTGCATCTTCCATAACTGGAAGTTCTGCCCATTAAACCTATCAACCCTCAACTTACCCTCATCTTCCATCGCTCCCACTCAACTGTGAGACTCCCACTTAACTGTGAGACTTTCTTGCAGAGGATAAGTGAAAGACAACCTTGCTCTGATACCACTTGTTAGGATAAACCACGAACAGAAATAAAAACTACATGCAAATATAACCAATAACAAAAAATAATAGAACACACAAAAATGAACACAAGGCACCAAGATTTAACATGGTTCACCCAATCCCTGGGCTACGTCCACCAAAAAACAAGTCTAATCTTATTACAATCTAGTGATTACAACTTGATTACAATCCGTAATCCCTTACAGCTCAATACCGCTGCAAGAACCAATTTTGCATCACAACATTATGAAAAATACCCAACCCTAAGCCCTTTTATACAAGTATTAAACCGATTTAGGGTTATAACATGTCAGCCATATGTATAGTACTTTCCTAATCAGTCACCACAATCTAACATTCACTACTGTGTTTACCAAGAGATCCTCAAGGAAGAAAGATGATAAGGAAGGAGGAGATATAATATTTAGAAAATGTCCACCCACCTTCCAAGATAGATTAAAAGAACTACAAGAAGTTGCTAGTATAAAAAACTTTAAAGCATTAAAGTATAAAATTAGGACTGAGGAAGAATAAAAGAAAATTGAAGATCTAGTGATGGATAAAATGGGTAAGTGGAAATACTCACCTGACCAAATTAGCTCTCAGATTCCTAATATTTTGATGGATAAGATTAAGCCAAGATGGGAATTTTCCATGCAAACTATAGAAGACATATATGGAAAACCCTGAGGAAGCTTATTCTGAGCTTAACACATAAGGAGATTAAGGAATCTCTAAAGAAAAATGAGGAGAAATTAACTCTAAAATTCAACACTTGTCTAGTTCTGATGAAAGATATTAAACATGTTGTAAGGAATGCAACAAATGCATAGAAGAATTTATATCTTCTTCATAAACTGAGCAATTTTCCTATTAATGTGAAAGATGATGATGATGATAAAGAGGAGAAAGATGAAGAGGAAAATGAAAAAGATACAACACATTTTGATAACACTGATGATGAAGAGGAACAAGAGAAAGAGGCTATCAAGGAGGAAATATAGGATGATGAGGAAACTAATCCAATTAATATTTCTATAGTAGTTATCGCCTCACTCCCTCACTCTCCAAGAAAAATAGTGACAACATCAAGCATGGAGATAGCCTCAATAGAATTGATTGTGACTACCAATGACAACACTATCATCCAATCAATATTCGCAATAGTTTAGCTCAACACATCATTGACTGAAGTGATCTCCACTTCATCTATCGAGCTGACGACTCTTCCCTGTTCTACTATGGTGGATACAATAGTTTTGGACACACTAATTTTGGATACATCATTATTGGCTACTATAGATATTTCTACTCATGTTTCTATAATAAGTGCAATATCAACTTTTGCGGCTAGTCCTATTATGTCTACTATTGTTTCCATTCCTAGTAAGCAAGAAACAAGTGTAAGGATTGTCGAGACCAAGCCTCGACCAAGCACAAAAGATTTGGGCCAAGGAAAAGAAGAGGAGGAAGAAATAGACATTGATGAGGAAATAGTAATCCAAAATTGGGACATTTCCAAACTCAATCCAAATCAAATGCAAACATTTGGTGAACTTCTCCAAAAGAAAGCCAAGCAGCAAAGATTAAGAGAAGAAAGAGATAAAGAATTCAAAATCATTGAGGATGGCAAGAATATTTTGGTAGAGGGTATAGGCATAGAGGTTGAATCATCTCAACTATTTTTGTTTTAGTTGGTAGAGGTAGTTTTGAAGTTAAATAAAGATATGGATGGATTGGAAAAGCTACTATAGAAGGTAGAGAAAAAGTTTGAAAATAAAGTGTTAGAGAACATTTCTCAACAGATTGCCATCTACAAAGTAGAACTCTCTACCATTTTGGACTCTCTAGAAACTTCTTGTACTAATGTATCATCACTTTTTGGTAAGTTATGTGATGTTTTAAATTCCACTAGGGAAATAAACGACAAATTATCCAAGATTGATGAAGATCTCGAGGTGAGTGCTCAGTAGTTGCAACTTGACCCTAGTTCAAGGTTTGCTCATTTCAAGAAAATTAGATTTCTAATAGATATGTAGGAAAAATTGCTTAGAGAAAAAGAAAGAATCATATCTACATTGGTAGATATCCAAAATATGATTCTCCTTTTTGGTGTTTGAAAACTACTAAACAAAAAAAAGTTCAATACTAGAATGATAACACTCATATAACCTAAGGATCAGCTAATTCCTATTATCAGCTACATGAGTAAACCATTTGGACCCAACTTCAACAAAACCATTGGTGGTTTCCTACTCTTTAGGCTCTGCAGAACCAAGGTGGGTATACCTAGGGATGATTCTAATGCAAACTACTATGTAAAGATTCTTTTAGTTTCATTTTGATTCTCATCTATTACCCACTAACACATGAGCAATTTACTTCACTTCTTTTAATGCTCTCAAACTTGTATGCATCCCTTATCAATGTATATACTAAATATGTTAGTAAGAAACACTAATCTATTTAAAGAAACAAAGCATTAACTAATAAGACTAATATAACATATAAGATAGACAAAGAGAAGCCACTCAAATGAGAATGTGAGCCACTAAGGGGCTCTCTAAATGAGTTTGTTCTCTTGATTCGAAGATGAGTCTAATTTGGATATGGATTTAGGATGTGTGCTCAAGGTTCTGAAACTAACTTCAATGGATTCTTGGTATTTGGGTGTGGGTGTATGGAAAAGTATGAATTTAGGCTTCTCAAAAAGGCATTATAACTTTAGCTCAAGGATTGTGATAAAATAGCTTGGGAGGAGATCCAATTTATAGGCTAAGTGCTTGAGGGATGGAGAGCTGAGATGAAAGGAAAGGAAAAAGCTTATGGAGGGCTTAGATTGCATGAGAGGAGAGCACATGGATTGTGCTTCCTTACAACTAATCAGGGAGTGACACATGTCATAGGGTGAGAGGTTGGAGGAAAGGGCAAGGATGAGTCACCAAAGGAGGCTCAAGGGATAATATCTTCATAAAGACCCTTCATAAATGGCTTGTAAGAGCAATGAATGGGCTTGTAAGAGTCTTTATGGCCTTGTAAGAGCATTCATGGTTGGGTGGTTAGGATATTTTGGAGGGAGTTGAGATTGTTGACTTTGCTTGGCTTAGGAAAGTCTTAAGCTTTCTTAGGGAATGTGACAAGGTTAGGGGGGGGGGGATTAGAGGTGATTTAGGATTAGATTAGGGATGTTAGAGATATGCAAGTGGATGGCATTCAATGAGGGTGGGTGAGTTAGTGGCTAACCTTGGTTAGTATGGTTGGATGGGGTGGATTAGGCTAAAATGGAGGTTTAGAGATAGGCTTAGGAAGAGGATAAAGTCCTTCTAGAAGAGTCTAGGACTTCATAAGGTTTTGAGGATAAATAAAGTTTATTTATCTCAAGGGTTTGGGTTGAGGAAATATTTATTAAAACATTTTTAATAAACATGAGAATTAATATTTAACCTTAGTTAAATATTTTGAGTTGGGATTAAGGGTAGAAAATGACAGAATTAGCCTTTAATCAAAATTAAAGAAGGATTAGGAGATTTTGGAAGAGGTTAGTGATCTTAATGAAATTGGCCCAAGTTTTGGGTAAAAAATAAATAAATTATTTATTTTGGGATTTTTGGTCGATTTATTAATTAAATAATTAATAAATAAGGAAATAATGTTTAAATAAGATTTAAACATTTTTGGGAGGATTCCTTAATTAAATATTTTTAATTAAGACAAGGGGATTTAATGGCATAAAAAGAAATAAATTAATTAAATAATTAATTAATTAATAAATGATGATGTCATTAGGGACTTTTCAGAAAATAAAAATACTTTATTTTCTATGGGATTTTAGTTGTCTACAATCAGTAGATTTGGTCTTCTTTCTCCATGGATTTAAAAATATTCCTAGAAATAGCAACTACCTGAGACTTAGAGAATAGATATAAATGACTATTGACCAGAATTTATCACTTTGAACAAGATTGAATGAAAAATTATTTTGATTTTATAACTGTTATGATATGCAACAGCAAGATTTATCCTTGTTCACTTTTGACTTATATGACCAGTGCCTTATCCATTGGGCAAAAATTTTACTATTGGTGGGAGATCTAGTTCAATTAACTTGTAAATGAATTAATTAATTGTAATCACCCATTTCCATTTTTCTGAAGTATCCTTTCTATAAACTCATAAATCCTACAGATTCATTGAAGCATTTCTATAATTCCTTGAATTAAAAGCAACAGTGATATCAGCATACAACCCATCTAGATTGCATTTAGCCAAATTAAACCTTATTCAAAAAGACTTCAAAGTAAACAAACCCATAAAAAGGAGACAAAAATTAATGACACAAATATAGTGTAAATACCCCTTTGTATTATCCTTTCATATGACTAATACAATGACCAATAGAACTAAAAGGACAACCCAGAAAAACTTGTTGGTTCTATCATTTCAATATATCTTCAAAGAGTACAACTACAAAATAAACTCAAAATAGCTACACCCTATTAGACTGACTGTATTCTCTCAAAAACTTAAAATTGTAAAAAATTTGGATCATCACATTGCCTTGAAAACTCATTTATATAGGCATGAGTTGCAACAAGCAAAGGGAAAATGTGACTAATAGGTGTCCTTCAAAAATATTTTTACATACATCTGTAACAAAAGGACAAAACTATGAATAATAGAAAAACTGATACAACGAACTTTCCTTTGTAGGTCTGCTTTTGTTATTTCCTTTGGAAAGGCAAGAATACTTTGATTAGATTCTTTTATTGTTCTAGTTCCTTAGGATAGGTGGCCATCAAATGTGACAGTGATGAGTCATCTCCCACTACCTGAGAATCCTTTTTGTCTTTATCATTAGTAGAAGAGGTGGCTTCTACTTTTGTACTCTCTTCTTTGTCATCATCTCCTTCTGTCTATTCTGTAGACATAAATTCTTCCTTCCATTTATTGTAAATAGTGTCCTCCAGCCAATCAAAAATTAGAATTTCTCTTTGTACAATTACTAAAGAATTTGCATTTGAGTGTAAATGAACAAAATCTTTTCAGATGATATTATAGAATAATTGTACTTTTACCAACTCCTCATTTGTCATTGCTCACAGCAGATGGCCCGCTTCATTTATAACCTTATTTATTCTCTCACAGAAAGCTTCATCTAGCTCGCTCTTCCATTCTTCCTTTTCCTTTATTTTATCAACTGACTTTAGAGCATAAGGGAATAAATCAAAATTTTCCACAAAATACTTGGAAAAACAATTAATTAATCTTCTATAGAAAGAATCTTGCTTATCATCAAAACCTTGCAACTTATTTGGTAAATCAAAAATTCCTTCTATTTGATGATATGTTAGATGAATAATAGATATACACATAGTAGTGATATTTAACTTCTCTCTATCCACTTCTATATAATGGGTCTGAATATAGCTTCATTTTGCTTCAATTCATCCTTGATTGCTCAAATCCTTGATAATTGATCAAAAAATGTGGGCCATTCTATCCTGTCTATTAAATACATGATACCTTGCCTCAATTTTTCTTCATGTTGATTGTTAAGCTCTACATGCATTGCATAAAACTTATTCTTTTCCTCTTCAAAATCCTCTACAGTATAGAATTGAGGCCTTTCTGGAGTATCAGGTATCTCAATAATTGGAGTGGACTTGAAGGGTTCAATAGGTGGCCTAGGATGGTATACAATCCTAGGTTTGCTAGATTCTCCTACTTTTCTTTTTCCAAGGACCTTCTCCATTTGAGATACTTTATTTTCTAGTGACTGTATCTGCATACCCCATTCCTCATATGCTTTCAAAACTTCTTCAAACCTAGCATTGAGTTGGAAAAATTTATCTTCCTCTTGGCTAGACACTATGCTACCAAATTTTAGCATCTCTTATGCCATTCCAATTACTTGTTTACTACCTACCTCACCAGCCCTGAACATTGTCAATGCACCAGTATGCTCTATAGTGGGAATCTCATGCATTCTGGTATTTTCCCTTTTTCCCATGGACCATATAACAAGGGCTTAGTGGTCATCACTAAATTTGACTCCTCTATGAGCTTATAGTATTTCTTCAATAGTCCTCAGATGAGCATCCCTCTATTTTCTTACTGAATCAAAAATAATAGCATTTTCTATGTCCCATTCTGACAGAAGGAGGACTCCTAACTATCTAACCATTTGCCTCCCAGCATCAGGATTAAACTGGGTGAAATCATTCAAAAATTTAGATTTTACCTCTTCCTTAATATCTAAATCAATTTTTTCTGGTTGTTCTACTTTTATCTTCTCATAGGTCTTCTCAAAATTGCTCATGTTTAATCTCCACAAAAATTGAGCAAAATCCCTAGACTTTACAAAATTTGCATGATTAAAAAATGTTTCAAAAGCTTGGAGAACTATTGGATCAATTTCCTTACCTTGGTAATCAGCAATGGTTAGGTCCACGGAAGGTGTAGGAGGTTCTTGTGGCTCTCCAACATCCAAATCTGTAGAAGTAACAATCACATCCCCTTATCCACCCATTTGTTTAAGCTGGTCCCTTAGAGATGGTTCATCACCTATCTGGATTGGGGAATAGCTTGGGGAGTATTTTTCCTTTTGAGAAGAAGAAAATCCCTCCTCTAATTTTTTCCTTTTTGGAGAGCTAGTTGCAGATGGACATCTTGACCTTGGCTTCTGATGAAGGGGTGCCTGTTGCACATTTTGAATCATGACATAACCTACCCTTCTCTACAATGTATATTGGCCAGGAGCCACCACATTTCTAGTGCTTATCCTTCTATGTAACTCTGTAGCCTTGTCTAGATGTGTCTCAATGTATATGGCTTTCTTCTCATTCATGGTTTGGATTATTATAGAAAAATTATTCATTAATGCTTGCATTTCAGCTCCCTAGTATTTCTTATCTTTCAATGGGTCATATTGGGGGTAAAAAGCATTAATACATTTTAGGGTCTTACTAAATACTATCCATTTTTCTTTCCTCAATTCTTGTTCTTGCAAAGTGAAAATATTTCTATCTATATCCTTTGGATAGTAAACTTGTTGTACCATGCAAGAAGCTTTCACCCTCTCTCTTAAGAGGTCATAGAATCCCTCAGGATCAATAAATCTGGCATGAGATTCTTCCATATTATATTTATCCAAAAAGAAATTAAGGTGCTTCCACCCTTTCCTGACAAAAAAAAAATCATGCACTACAGTAACAATTGGAAAGAAGGTGCCCTTCTTAGACAATTCCCTCTTATCTATTGTGCCTATCTGCCATAAGAGCTTAGTGATCCCTATCTTCAAGGGCACGTGAAAGGGCAACATATGTCGCTTTCCCACAAAACCATGTACTCTTATTACAGTTGAAGCATTATAAGGGATTATATTCCCCCAATTATGAATAACCAATAGTCCTTGTGCATGGTCATCAGGTCTAGCCAATTCCAACAATACTTGTGGAATTTTGGGGCTATCACCTTTCAAGAGCAACCTAAGCTTTGAAGCAACGTATCTATCAAATCTCACATAGCTAGTATCTATAGCTTTTGAAGTCATATCTACACTCCACTGCTGCACTTGATTCCTCTCTCCATCATTGGTTATTTCCAACTCCATTCCCTTAGCGAAAAAGGTGAATCCCTTGCACAAGCATTCATGCATAAGAAATGAATACCAATAGAATAATTTGTCCACTTTCCCCCTTGCTATCCCCACTAGGCCATTGTGAATTTATTTTGCAAGAAAAGAAGCAAAATCTACAATAGTACTCATTCCAAATTGAAGAGTTTAAGCCATGATAATGACAATATAGCCTAGAATTTGATCAACTTCATCAATCCCAAAAATCTTTCAAAGAGAAAAATACAGTGCTTGAGCTCTCAGGTTGAAATGTCTTCTCAACAATTGCTCTGGGGTATTGGCTATAATTATAGGCAAAGTGCCAATTTTAGCAGCATGCTCTTGCAGTGGCCCTGTTCTCAACTAAATTCCTTGTGCATCATACCTTGCTTGAAGGTCATCTATGTTAATAGTTTCATGTATGGCATGGTTAGGATTGAGGTTGAAAACCTCACTAAATAATTCAGGACAAACCCTAAACAGGTTCACTCCAGCATGGTTTTTTACCCACCGTGTAATTGGATCATATTTCTTTGCTAGATCCATCAATAAATCACTATCAAAGAAAAATATGGGGACTATTAATTTACCAATATCAAACTCCCATACATTGATCATAGGAGTGTCTAGTTTTCATTCTAAAAACCATTTTAAAAAAAACTCCAGACCCCCCACAGAAACCTGGGCATCTCTTACCCAATTAGCTTTTTTGTAAAAACCTTCCGCTACAACTACTCTTGGATGTTTTGGAATGAATTCCCTCCCCTTAGTTATTTCATGTACTAATAAGGGGAATTTTTCAAGAAAGTCATCGTGCACAGAACATTTCAAATAATCTATTTTCCTGGTGAACTCTTTTTGGGGAGGCATTTTCAATAAAACCCTAGAAAATTTACAATAGCAGATACTTGAATTTTAAAAATATTTGCAGAGTATTTACCCACTAGAACTTTCACTTCTACAGTATGTGACTTCTTCTACATTTTCACTGGATTGCTAGCTAAGAATTTTTGTGCCTTGGCCCTAAAAATTTTGTATGCCCTGATGTTGTTTCTCTGCTTTCATGATTCATTAATGGTGAGATCGTAGGTTCTTTTTATACATTGAAATTGCACATATGAAATCTAAATCATATTTACTCTTAGTAAGTGTTACCTCCAAATTGCAACCAAATTTGAATCCTATCCATAAATTTTCACCAGATTGGACGACTTTGATTTAAAAAGTAACAAGCTTTATGGCTTTTAAAAACAAGGCTACATGTCACAATAGCGCTTGCCCGCATTATTTAAATTCCTCACACCTTAGAATTGTGGGGGAGTGCCATTCATTGATCAAGAAAAGATCGACAATTAGATTAATTCACTTTTGAATAGAATCTAGTCAGCTATATTAACCAATGGGAAACCTCCATATAAGTTCATGCCTTCTGACAACATTCCATGCCAGCAAATCCCATATCTTCTTCTGAGCAAGTAGGTAAATGACATCATTCATTTCAAGTGTCATGCTGGCACATTCTCACTTTTTCTTATCTAATGAGCATCTTCAAATTGTGGGCTTGTGCTAGTCATTGATCTTCAAAAGATCCACGGCAACACTAATTATACTCTGCAAATCTTCTGAGTTAAAATTTTAGATGTCACCATGGACATGTGTCTGGATGGAACATTCCCGCTTTGTTTAAACTTCACTCAAGTTCAAATTGTTGGCAAGTACCCTTCGTTGATTAGGACAAGATCAAATATAAAAAAAAATGCCACATTCTACACTCACATCATCCACTTGGGCCAATGAAATGATTGCTTTCAATCCACGTGTTCTAACTCATCTAACTATTGCATTAATTTTTGACACTTTCCATGCCCATATCATAAGTAGTTCCAACTAAGCACAAGTGGAAGACAAAATGGCATGACTCAACATTCTTCCATAATTTGGCCCCACTATGACATGCATCACAAAGGTGCATCCCCACTTTTCTTATCTGACTTACAACTTCATAATGTGGGATTGCACTAATCATAGATCTTTGAAATATCTATGGCTAATAAGACTTCACTTTCATTTGGCAGTCAAACCTCCTCAGTGGCACATCTAGCAGTATATGTCAGAAATCATTTTATGATGTGGCACACTCTAGCATACAATTAAAATTACCTGACCCCACCTTGTCACACATCAAAAAACTACTCACCCACATTATTTATCTCTTGTGTAGCTTCAAAAGTGGGCATGTGTTGGCCTTTGATCCTTGATAAATCAACAACTATAGAATTAGGTATCCTTATCACCACATTGGCTAAAGTGATGAATAAAAATCTCCAACCATCCCAACTTGTCGGACACTCTCCACAGAAGACATCCATCCTTGAGAATGGTGGGCCCATCTTGTCAGACCTTGCCACTTGTCCATTTTTTGCTTCCCCATATTATTTATCTGATGAGCATCTCATTCTTGTGGGAAAGCACTAGCTCTTGATTCAAATGAAATCAATGGTTGATGCTTCTTGGTGATAAAGGCATATCTCTATTGGTGACTCAACCAATGATATCGCAGGAAATCCAGAATGTGCACTAAAGTACTGACAAACCTGCAAATTTTTTTGACAACTTATGACTCCTTTTAGGATTCACTAGAATTTAGAAAGTTAAGGGCTACATTTCACTAAGTCACATGCCCACATTATTTAAAAACCTTGCATCTCAAAATTGCAGGCATGCGATACCCATTGATCTAAACAAGATCAACGATTATAAAAACTTTGTGTTATTAGAGGCATTTCCTAATAAAATGATTAAGAATTTTGCAAGCCAAGCACGGCCACATAATGTTTGAACAAAATTAAAATGAACTCATGCTTGCACAAGCCCTTCCTTAAGTGAAATGGTATATCATTAAAAACAAAATTTTGATGATACTTTGAGGGTTTTCTAAAACTAGGGCAATCTAAGGGTTCGAAAAATACAAGTTACAAAACCCTAATTTTCAATATTTAAAACTCAAATGATTTCTCACTAAAAATTTTCATAATTTCTGAAATGTGAAAAATTAGACCAACAGTGGCTTTGTTTGGGGATGATAGACAACTTGAGTCCATGCAAGAATTCAAAATCTTTGGAAGAGAAAACCACATACTTCGTATGGGGATGACAACCTTTTCAAAGACCACAAGGTAACACACTGAAACAAGAAACCAAACTGTAGAGAGAGACTATTTACAGGGATTTACAGAATGTACAAAAACACCAACAATCCTAAAACTACTATTCATGGAAAAAAGATACTTCAAGAAAAGTACCTCTTCACGAATTGTCCATGAACTGGAAATTCAAGAATACCTCCAGTTAAATCCTTTAGAAAATATGAATCTTCTCCATTTCTATCACAAATGTTATATGGACCAAATGAGATTCGGTCAAATTTACCATGCTTTCCTTCATCTTCCAATCTAGCATTCCACATCAGTACCATGTCTCCTATTTCAAAATTTCTCTCAATGGCCTTTTTATCATATAAGTGCTTCATCTGTGCTTGGACCTTAGCATTATGAACAGAGGAATCTCTTCTTGTCTCTTCTAACTATTTAATGTCATCCATTCTGAGTTGCATCTCATCAATGATATCATCTTCATATAGCTAAATGAATTTATACATCTCCCTTAGATTATTCTGGGGAAGTCTAGCCTGTATACCATAAACCAAGTCAAATGGGGCACAACCAATGGCCTTTTTTATAGTAACCCTGTCAGCCCATAGGGCTAATGGAAATTTTGAATCCCATGCTTTCTTGTTAATAAATCAATTTTTTTCACAAAAAACTTGGAAAAACAATTAATTAATCTTCTATAGAAAGAATCTTGCTTATCATCAAAACCTTGCAACTTATTTAGTAAATCAAAAATTCCTTCTATCTTATGATATGTTAGATGAATAACAAATATACACATAGCAGTGATATCTAAAATTCTCTCTATCCACTTTTGTACAATGGGTCTAAATATAGCTTCATTCTGCTTCAATTCATCCCCAATTCCTGAAATCCGTGCTAATTGATCAAAAAATGTTGGCCATTCTATCTTGTCTATTAAATACATGATACCATGTCTCAATTTTTCTTCATGTTGATTGTTAAGCTCTACATGTATTGCATAAAACTTATTCTTTTCCTCATCAAAATCCTCTGTAGTATAGAACTGAGGCCTTTTATGGAGTATCAGGTATCTCAATAATTGGAGTGGACTTGAAGGGTTCAATAGGTGGCCTAGGAGGGTATACAATCCTGGGTCTGCTAGATTCTCCTACTTTTCTTTTCCCAAGGACCTTCTCCATTTGAGATACTTTATTTTCCAATGACTATATTTCCGTACCCCTTTCCTCATATGCTTTCAAAACTTCTTCAAACCTACCATTGAGTTGGGAAAATTTATCTTCCTCTTGGCCAGACACTATACTACCAAATTTTAGCATCTCTAATGCCATTCCAATTATGTGTTTACTACCTACCTCACTAGCCCTGAAGATTGTCAATGCCTATAGTATTTCTTTAGCCTATAGTATTTCTTTAGTAGGCTCATAGAGGAGCCAAAAATCTTAAAAAGATAAAAAAACAGTGCTTGAGCTCTCAAGTTTAAATGTCTTCTCAATAATGGCTCTGGAGTACTGGCTATAATTATAGGCAAAGTGCCAATTTTAATAGCATGCTCTTGCAATGGGCATGTTCTTAGGTAAATTCCCTATGCATCATACCTTTCTTGATGGTCATCTATGTCAATAGTTTCATGTAAGAAAATTGTTAGTATTTAGGTTGAAAACATCACTAAATAATTTAGGACAAACCCTAAACAGATTCACTCCAGCATGGTTTTTTACTCACCCTGTAATTGGATCATATTTCTTTGTTAGATCCATCAATAAATCACTATCAAAGAAAACTGTGGGGACTGTTAATTTACCAATATTGAACTCCCATACATTGCTAATAGGAGTGTCTAGTTTTTCTTTTGAAAACCATTTCTTAAACAACTCCACACCCCCCACAGAAACTTGGGCATCTCTTACCCAATTAGCTTTGCCGTAAAAACCTTCTGCTACAACTGCTCTTGGATGTTTTGGAATGATTTCCCTCCCCTTAGTTATTTCATGTACCAATAAGGGGAATTTTTCAAGTAAGTCATCATTCATAGAACCTTTCAAATAATTTGTTTACCCAGTGAACTCTTTTTGGGGAGGCATTTTGAATAAAACCCTAGAAAATTTACAAGAGCAGATACTTGAATTTTTAAGAGTTGTAGAGTATTTACGCACTAGATTTTGCACTTTTGCACTGTGTGACTTCTGCTACAATTTCATTGGATTGCTAGCTAAGAATTTTTTTGCCCTGGCTCTAAAAATATTGTATGCCCTGATGTTGTTTCTGTGCTTTGGTGATTCATTAATGGTGAGATCATGGGTTCTTTTCATACATTGAAATTGGAAGCATGAAATCTAGATATATTTACTCTTAGTAACCATTACCTCCAAATTGCAACCAAATTTGAATCCTATCCATAGATTTTCACCAGATTAGATGGCTCTGATTTAAAAAGCAACAAGATTTATGGCTTTTAAAAATAAGGCTACGTGTCACAATAGCACTTGCTCACATTATTTAAATTCCTCATGCCTTAGAATTGCGGGGAAGTGCCATTCATTGATCAAGACAAGATTGACGATCATATTAATTCACTTTTGAATAGAATTCGGTCAGTTATATTAACCAATGGGAAACCTCCATATGAGTTTGTGCCTTCTGACAACATTCCACGCCAGCAAATCTCATATCTTCTTCTGAGTGAGCAAGTACTTGACATCATTCATTCCATGTGTCATGTTGGCGCATTCCCACTTTTCATATCTAACGAGCATCTTCAAATTGTGGTCTTGTACCAGTCGTCGATCTTCAAAAGATCAATGACAACACTAATTATACCCTATAGAGATTTTGAGTTAAAATTTTAGACGACACCATAGACACGTGTCTGCATGGAACATTCCCGCTTTCTTTAAACTTCACTCAAGTTCAAATTGTGGGAAACCACCCTTCGTTGATCAGGGCAAGATCAACGATCAGAAACAACTCCTCATTCTATGTTTGCATCATCCACTTGGGCCAATGAAATGACTACTTTCAATCTGCGTGTTCTGACTCATCTGACTATTGCATTAATTTCTCACATTTTCTACACCCAGATCATAAGTAGTTCTAGCTAAGCACAAGTGGCAAACCACATGGCATGACTTAGCATTCTTCCATAATTTTAGCCCATTGTTACACGTGTGCAAATGTGCATACCCACTTTTCTTATCTGACTTACAGCTTCATAATGCATGATTGCACTAATCGTAGATCTTTGAAATATCTATGGCTGATAAGACTTCACTTCCATTTGAGAGTCAAATTCTTCAAAGGCACATCTGGTAGTATATGTCAGCAATCATTTTACAATATGGCACACTATAGCATACAATTAAAATTACCCAACCCCACCTTGCCACATGTCAAAAAACCGGTTGCCCGCATTATTTATCTCTCATGCAGCTTCAAATTGCGAGCATGCACTGGCCTTTGATACTTGACAAATCAATGGTTATAGAATCAAGTATCCTTATCACCACATTGGCTAAAGTGACGAATAAAAATCTCCAACCATCCCAACTTGTCTGACACTCACCACGAAAGACATCCATCCTCGAGAATGGTAGGCCCATCTTGTCAGACCTTGCCACTTGTCCAATTTTCACTTGCTCACATTATTTATCTGACCAACATCTCCTTCTTGTGGGAAAGTGCTAGCCCTTGATTCAAATGAAATCAATGGTTGATGCTTCTTGGTGATAAAGGCATATCTTTGTTGGTGACTCAAACAATGATATCGTGGGAAATCCAGAATGTGCACTAAAGTACTGACAAACCTACGAAAGTTTTTGACAACTTATGACTCCTTTTACGGTTCACTAAAATTTAGAAAGGTAAGGGTTACGTGTCACCAAGTCAGATGCCTACATTATTTAAAAACCTTGCATCCCAAAATTGCTGGCATGGGATACCCATTGATTTGAACAAGATCAACGATTATAAAAACTTTGTGTTATCAAAGGTATTTCCTAATAAAATGATTAAGAATTTTGCAAGACAAGCACAACCACATAAGGTTTAAAAATAAATAAAATGAACTCATGCTTTCACAAGCCCTTCCTTAAGTGAAATGGTATATCATTAAAAATATTTTCTTGAAGATACTTTGAGGGTTTTCTAAAACTAGGGCAATCTAAGGTTTTGAAAAATACAAGGAATGAGACCCTAATTTGCAATATTTAAAACTCAAATAATTTTTCACTAGTTTTTTTCATAATTTTTGCAAATGTCAAAAATTAGACCAACACTCCCTATCATGGATTCACTATAGAAGCATATTGCACATTCCAAAACTCTCATCGATGATAAGAACTTCTTCATAGCAGACCACATGATTGAATTGGTAGTAGAAGTGTAGATTGCACTACAAACATATAAGGTCTTGTAGGATAATGGGACAAAACTTCTGCTATCATACTCAAGGTATATTTAGAATTTTTGTCTCATTTTTGCATTAATATGTAAATATATAGAATAAATATTTGTCATTAATATCAAAAATGGGGAGAAGATATTGGAGAAGATATGGGAATAATGAGTTATGAGTAGAAAGATGTGAAAGCAGAATGCACAACATGTATAGCAAGTGTATATTGTATATAGAAAGAAGAAGTATTCATAAGTACAATATAATGTATAGGAGCCTTACCATGTATATAAATATATCTTAAAAAACCAATTTTGAAAAAGCTCAAAAACAGTATACTCTACGAAGTTAGAGATATAAGGTGATGGATAATTTATTTTTGATTGATAAATGTTTTTGTCATTAATGCCAAAGGGGGAGATTGTTGACATTCTAATCATGTTTTTTATTAGTGACATACACTTGCTCAAATTGTGAACTCATACCAAGCATATTATACAATTAATAGTGTTAACCAAGTCCTATAGTTGCTACCAAGTCTTATGGATAGTTTCCAATGTAAACTGAGCAGTTACTCTAAAGTTGAAGATGAACAGTGCTTACCTAATTTACCAATGTTTACCGAGTTAACTAGTGTTTATTGAGTTTCTAGTTCATGTGATGTGAGTCCAGTATTAACCAAGCTACCAAGTGACTCAATATTTTCCAAGCTCACAAAGAATCGAGTATTGACCAAGCTATGCAATGAGAATCAAGCGATTTAGTCTATGCCAAGTTTCACAATATTTGCTAAGTCACTAGTGTGGACCAAGTTCCAGACTACTTGGAAGTGATCAGTATGGACCAAATTTCTATGTCTACCAAGTGCATGATGATGCTAAGTTTGACAGTGGATTTCGAATATCAAAACCTCACTGAGTCTGTCTTTAGAAATTGAGTATCTACATTTGAGTCAACATTGTATTATTTGTGAAAACTTGTATGTTGGCCAACTTTATAGTTGTTTAATTGGATTGATATATATTTAATGTATTGTATCGCATCCAAATCATTGAAGTAAAGTAATGTATTAATCAAAGAAGAGTAGAAGTTTGAATTATAAAAGGCTATAATAGTATAAGGAGCAGAAAAAATTCATCTATCATAGTATGCTAATTTGTACACTCAGAGGAATGTTATTCAACAAACCAAGTTGTAGATCAAAGATCAGCTACTATTTCATTCTAATAGGTGGATTAGTAAAATCCTTTGACAAGGTAGACCTAATAGTCTTATGTAAATATCTTTACTAAGTGCACAATTAATTGTATCTTTGTAGATCTTTACACAAGGTGGATCTAGCAGTCCTTATTGCTCCTAATAAGGCAGATCGTTAGAAGTGATCATTATAAGTCTTAACAGGCCAACTTTATACTGGAGTACTAAATCTTGTGGGTATTATCCCTAACCCAGTTTTACTTTCTATTTGGAAGGTTTCTAGGTCACTAAATCTATGTGTCAAAGTGTTATGTATGCTTTCATGTTTTAAGTTTCTCATGCATGCAGTTAGATCAGAATTTTCATATAAAGAATTAATTGCTAATTGGGATTAAAAAACTATATAAATTACAAATTCACCCCTCCCCTCTTAGTAACTTAGCCTTTAAGAATACTTCCAACAATGTTAGCATTCAATCCAGGCTAACAGTAGTGCTATGTACCACTAGAATGATGCACTCTCTACATCATCTACTAGGAAGTAAGCAGGGGCATAACCCCAAACATACCTCTCAAGTACTCAAAATTGTTAGAGTTCTTTAGAATAATTGAGAGGGGGATGAATCAGTTATCCAAGGTCTAGATGTATAAATAAAAAAATACATAGCTTAGTGAACCCATATCCATAAATTCTTAACATTCATGCATCTATTAGATCATAGAATGCTTAAAATTTGTAGGTTGTTATCCTATCTTAAAACAACTTTGCAGAAATGTAAACATGAAACATAATAGATTCAATAGCACATTTGACACATGGATTTTACATGGAATCCCAATTTGGTGAAAATCACCTGTAATATGCTACTAATTCTCACTCTTCTAAATTGATGTCATGTGAAAGGCCAACCCTAGTAAAGGTTACAATAGACACTATTAATTTAACATAGTTAGAGGATTTCAATCACCCTATTAGGAGTGAGCCTTGTTATAGGACTTTAGATCATTCACTTGGAATGTCACCCAATGAAAGGATTTACAAATGACTATTAGGTCAACCTTAATCAAAAGGATTTATCGTAGACTGGTACAATGATTAGAAAATAATAGTAAGGCTTGATCTGATAACAAATTACAAATCACTTGTAGATTATAGATCTCTATTTTAGTCCTCCATTCTTCTTGGCTTTCACACACTTCAACTTTTCTAGATTGTTCACCCTTTAAGCATTCATACTCTTAAGTCTTTTATCGTTGCTTTTCAATAATAGTCTCTTCTTTTCAGCCATTGAATGAAGAAATAACCTAGACTCCTTTTCTTCCTTAGGTTCTCACACATGAAAACCCTTTTCTTCTCACTAGTTCTCTCTATAAATAGAGATTTAAGATCCTTTTTAGTTCAACCTGAATTGTCCATTTTAGTATTAGGTAGGATTCAATGAATCTACTCACTATTCCATTTCATTCCTCTAGAAACTTCTTCAATCTTCCTTTAATTCACCTCAAAATAGTTTACCTTGAATTTTGTGCCACTAGCTCCTCATAGTTATCTTCCACATGCTTCACAAAATTCAAGAAAACAAAATAGTTGACTCAGATTTGTCAAATATACAATTTAAAATGAATACTAGCACCTAACATCAATATATTGTTACTTAGCTTCTATATTGTTCTTACACTCATCTTCAACTAGTAAACTTGGCAAACACTAAAGTTTACTAGTGCTCGACATCAACTAAACTTTACTCAACTTACACTAAGTTCACTCGGCATACACTAAATCTTTACTTTGCTCAACTCCAATTAATTTTCTACTTGGCTTGCATTAATTTTTTATGGCACCTACTATCAACTTGGTCAAGCATTGCAAACTCAATTCTTCTTACTTGTTCTTATAGACTTAATCAGTTTGTCCAACCTATGCAGCCTTAAGTAGATAAACAATACACTATATCATCACTATCTTAACTGATCTTTGTACATCTTTTTCACACCATAACTCATCCTTTCCTCTAGGTATTTTTGTTATCATATTTGATCAAAACCTCCTTATCAATCAAAGAAATGATAGTACTCAAATCAACTATGTAGCTGTCTTACCAACAAGTAGCTTTTTTGACATCAGTGACAAAACAATGATTGAAACACATTTCCATACTTATATCAATCTTTTCTTAATATAGGCTTTGTAAAGATATCTACAATTTGATATTTAGTTCTTATATATGTTGGAATGTTCAAAATAGGAAGAGTATTTCTAAGAGGGGGGGTTGAATCAGAAGTACCACACTTTTAACCTTTTTCAACCATTTAAGCATGTAACTGAAAAGTAAACTACATGCATATAAATACATAAATGAATATAAAGTAAACACACATAACACCAAATTTTGGTAACCCAAAAATCCTTCAGGGCTAAGAAGGTAAAACTGGGGTGGGGATGATACCCACAAAAATTACTACAACAATAATTATTTGACTACTTCTGATGGTCTGCCCTATGAAAGGCCTACCCTATTAAAGACTTTTACACTATATCAATAGTGACCTGATTAGAGGATTTACAAACACTTTACATGAAGTGTCACCCTATTAAAGGATTTACAATAGGTTGTTAAACCCACCTAATACACAGGATTTGCAATCACCTTCTCCAAAGGTTCTCCTACCTAGCTATTAAGCCAACCCATCAATATAGGATTTCTAACTTCTAATACAATGATAAGAAGGTATTAAGAAAATAAACCTGATAGTGTGCAATATTTAATTGCTAAATTTAGGCACTTTATCTATTCTCTCCGATCTTGATCCTTTGAGATCTAATATCTAATCATGTTTCTATCCCTTGAGCTATTCTGATCAACTAGATATGAAATTGCTACTCTATTCCTCTAAGTTTTTTTGCTTCACACTAAATTTCACTATAATCTCCCCATACACTATTCTTCTTCCACATATGTAGTGGAGTATTTGACCTCCTTTTAAATATTGTGAAGACTTAGGGTTATGTATGGATCTATGATCCATATTGAATCTTATGTTTCCCACTCATTCCTTGCATTTTTCTTATTGGTTGCATGCCTTCTCCATTTTTCTGATTGGCTAAACCCTGATCATATAGGGAATGTAAAAGATTCATTTTTATCCTTTTCCTCTTTCAAAATCTCTCTATGTTAGCTCCAAAAATTGTTTACATATGAGTTTGTGAGGGCACAAACTCATCTTCTAATTATGTGTTACTCAGCACATACTAAACTACTGGTGCTCGACACATATACTATCCTAGATTGCTCAACACCTATTACACTCTATCTTGCTCTAATTCTTGCTCACTTGACATATGAATAATTCTGACTTTCTCGGCATCAATTGTGACTTAGCATCTATATGTCACTTGGAACTTATATACTACTCGACACCTATTGAAATACTAGCTTAGCACACACTGTGGCTCAGTATACATAGTGTACTTGGCTTCAATACAAAAATTGGTTAAGTGTTTTGACACTCAAATGTCAAAACTATTTAAGAATAAAAATCTCCCCCTTTGACATTAATGTAAAAAATAGTTAACTAGACATTACTAATCTATCCTTATGAATACCTTATCCACAAAATTTCAAAATTAATTCAAAAGATTTGTTCAAAAAATACCTTAACTCCCCCTAAGCTAATTGTGCCTAGTTATTTTTGAAATCAAAATTATGTACTGAATGTGCCTGATGCTCTTTGTCTTTCTATCTTATTTTTGCATTTTGTACCTATATGTTGTATTTGTAATTCATAATTGATCTTCATATGCTTGTCAAAAATTTGTATCTCCCCTTCTTTCCTATCAAAAATTTATGGTATTGTCCCCCTTAGTTATATCTTCATCGAAATACTATATCTTCCTTAAACATATATCTCCCCCTTTATCATTTCTCCCCATTTTTTGACACTAATGTCAAAGGGTTATAAGGAGTAATACCATACTTAGCCAAAAAATTATTTTTTACTTCCATTATTGTTTTAAGAGCTGCATCCCAATTCTCCAAAGCTATGTCAAGTGACTTGTACTAGATAGTAGTCTCTACAGTAAGGTGGACAAGTCCATCAAGTGTAAAAAGATTTGGATATTTCTTTAGAACTATTTCAGCATAAAATTATTCCTTGTGGAGGACTTCTAAATGAGGGGTTATGAAGGATTGAATTTGCATCAATTTTGCCTTAATATTTGCTTCCTCTGCTATTTGTACAGCTAACTCCCTTTGTGTGTGAAGCAATTATGCAAAATGCTTCTCACTCTAAGCTGGATCTCTAGGTAATTGTATGCTAGAAATTTTCAAGTTTCTTTCTAAGCTAATTATTCTTTGATTAGTTTCTTGTGTGAAATTGGAAAAATCACACAACTTCATTTACAATGAAAAAAAATTTCAAGAATATTTTTGGCCTTATCTATTTTCTTGGCCAACTCTACCTATTCAAATGTTATGCCACTTAATATATTTTCATTCGCCTTTTGATGCAGTGCAAGGTAGGAGAGTCCCCAAAGGAGATGTCCTAGCCCCCTGCTATAAAACCATGTAGTGGAAACATAATAACAAGAAGAAACAATGCAAGATCTGATACAAAATCATAATAATATATTCATAAAATATAATTAATTACATGCAATGTACTAGGCTGTAAGGCCTTCCTGGTTATGGCAAAATGCAAAGCAAATAATAGTTCTACAAGATCCCTTAAGATCTAATCCCACACCCTAGATACTCTAGATCCACACTCTGGTAGAAACCTCCAAGGAAGATCTCAACTTGTGCTCATAAGCCCACCAAGCAATCTCTTTGTTTTCCAAGCCGCAACGACTAGCCCTTCTCAAAATTTATTCTTCCAAGCTCCTCTACCTCTCCTTCGTAGATTAATAACACCAAAAGACTTTCCCACAACTCCTACTTATACCAATCTAAGCCATAGGTCAGCCCAAAACACAAATTAAATAAAAATACATAAATTAATTGCCAAAGTCAGCCTCCTACAATAATTAAATTCCCAAAATTGATGGGTTGGTAAAATAGTGATACCTCCTAGCTCTAGATGAATTAGAACTTGAGCTTCGAACTATAGTTAGAAATAGAGGCCATCTTAAATCCTTAAAAGTTTTGTCTTCTAACTCATTGTGGAAAATTAGATACATGACTTGCAATAGGAACCAAATTTATAGACCATGTCGAGCAGCAAAAGATAATACTAAGTAAGCAAGACCATGCCGAGCAACCAAGACCATACCGAGCTCCCAAGACCATGCCGAGCTCCTAGACCATGTTGAGAAACCATACACCATGTTGAGCTCCCAAGACCATGCAGAGCTCCCAGACCATGTCGAGCTCCATAGACCATGCTGAGCTCTCATACCATGCTGAGCTCCCAATGTATGCTGAGAACTAGTACAAATACCCTGCAAAGAAAGTACTAAGCCTCCTCCCATGAAATCCAAGATGCTCCTACATCAGACTCCCCAGGTAAATAGAAAAGTGTGTCCCACACTTTAATGCACAAAGAAAGAGCAACAACCAACTTCATTTTCACGAAAGGCTTCCACTCCAACAGGGATAAGAAAACCAATCTGCACATCATCCACATCCACATCATTCTGTCAAACACTAGAATCTCATCCAACCAATCATCTTGCTCACTCCTAGGAATAAACTAAACAAAATGCTTCAACATAAAATCCTCATCAACAACAAAAACTAGTGAATCCACACCAGCAGCAACGAACTCCATATCAGCCACAAAATCCACATCAGTAGCAACATGAAGATCTCCATCAACACATGCCAAACTCTCAACACCAACCATCTCATTTCTTACAACAAGATGCTTTGCAACACACAACCCACCACCAATAGCAACTAGATCATCAATGACCAAGTGCTCTACAATTTCCATGTCAGACTCATCCAACTGATCATGAAAACCAATGTCCATCCCAGCATCAATAAGGTTAGAAATATCTTCAGCAACAACTTCCAGCTGTTCTACAGGTTCTGTATCAGACTCCACAAACTGATCAACAAAACCAAACTCTGCCACCTTGACCTTCTTAGCTTGATCAACCAATCTAGCATCCAACTAAGAAAACATCTTACAAAAATTCCTCTCGACTATATCATGGAGTTTTGCAATCATCTTCGGGTCCAATCCTCTCAAAGCCATCTCCCAAGATCTTCAAAAACCCTCTACAACAAATCCTTCCCATGCTCCTTGTGACAACCTTGAATTGTTTCCAAGTTAGATTGCAACCTGTCACCATGCATGAACAATCAAGAACCACATCACAAGTCTAGGACCATGGATTTGCAATCCAAAAATTCTCTATGATCATGCCTCAAAAATATTATTCATCCATCTTTGCATCCATCGACCCATCTATGAGCCCTCTAATAGTGCAAACCAAAACCACAATTTTCCACTGCATAACCAAGAGATCTCAGACTCTAGAAAGAAAATCCACCACCAAATCAAGATCAACTCAGATCTACTTCTCCAACCCAAGTCTTGGTGCAAACTACCTCAACTTCGGCAATTTGTCCACACACTTAGGAACAACTATGCTCTGATACCATCTGATGTAGTTCAAGGTAGGAGAATCCCTAAAGGAGATGTCCTAGCCCCCTGCTATAAAACCATGCAGTGGAAACATAATAACAAGAAGCAGCAATGCAAAATCTAATACCAAATCATAATAATATATTCATAAAATATAACTGATTACATGCAATGTGCTGGGCTATAAGGCCTTCCCAGTTATGGCCAAATACAAAGAAATTAATAGTTCTACAAGATCCCTTAAGATCCAATCCCACACCCTAGCTACTCCATATCCACACTCTGGTAGAAATCTCCAAGGAAGATCTCAACTTGTGCTTGCAAGCCCACCAAGAAAATCTTCTTGTTTTCCAAGCCATAGCTACTAGCCCTTCTCAAAATTCATTCTTCCAAGCTCCTCTATCTCTCCTTCATAGATGAATAATGCCTAAAGACTTTCCCAAAACTCCTACTTATACCAATCTAAGCCACAAGTCAGCCCAGAACACAAATTAAATACAAATATATAAATTAAATGCCAAAGTTGGCCTCCTCCAACAATTAAATTCCCAAAATTGATGTCTTGGTAAAATAGCAATATCTCCTAGCTCCAAATGAATTTAAACTTGAGCTTCAAATAGTAATTATAAATCTAGGGCTTCTTCAATCCTTGAAATTTTTATCCTCTAACTCATTGTGTAAAATTAGATACACAAGTTGCAACAGGCACCAAATTTATAGACCATGCCAAGCAGCAAAAGACTATGTCGAGTAACCAAGACCATGATGAGCAACCAAGACCTTACCAAAATCCCAAGACCATGCTGAGCTACTAGACCATGCTGAGCTCCCAAGACCATGCCCAGCTCCCAGACCATGCCCAGCTCCATAGACCATGATGAGCTCACATACCATGCTGAGTTCCCAATGTATGCTGAGAACTAGTACAAATACCCTCCAAAGAAAGTACTGAGCCTCCTCCCATGAAATCCAAGATACTCTTGTATTAGACTCCCTAGGTAAATAGAAAAGTATGTCCCACAGTTTAATGCACAAAGAAAGAGAAACAACCAACTTCATTTTCACCAAAGGCTTCCACTCCAACAGGGATAGGAAAACCAATCTTCACATCATCCACATCCACATCATTCTGTCAAACACTCGAATCTCATCCAACCAATCATCATTCTCACTCCTAGTAACAAACTGAACAAAATGTTTCAACATAAAATCCTCATCCACAACAACAACTAGTGAATCCACACCAGCAGCAACGAACTCCATATCAGCCAAAAAATCCACATCAGTAGCAACATGAAGATCTCCATCAACACATGCCAAATGCTCAACACCAACCATCTCATTACTTACAACAAGATTCTTTGCAACACAAAACTCACCACCAATAGAAACTAGATCATCCATGACCAAGTGCCCTGCAATTTCCATGTCAGACTCATCCGACTGATCATGAAAACCAATGTCCATCCCAACATCAACAAGGTTACGAATATCTTCAGCAATGACTTCTAGCTATTCTGTAGGTTCTTTATCAGACTCCACAAACTGATCAAAAAAACCAAACTCTACCACCTTTACCTTCTTAGCTTGATCAGCCAATCTAGCGTCCAACTGAGAAAACATCTTAGAAAAATTCCTCTCCACTATATCATGGAGTTTTGCAATCATCTTAGGGTCCAATCCTCTTAGAGCCATCTCCCAAGATCTTCAAACACCCTCTGCAACAAATCCTTCCCACATTCGTTGTGACAACCTTGAATTTTTTGCAAGTTAGATCGCAACTTTCCACCTTGCATGAACAATTAGGAACCACATCACAAGTCTAGGACCACAGATTTGCAATCCAAAAATTCTCTACGATCATGCCTCAAAAGATTATTCATCCATCTTAGCATCCATCGACCCATCTATAAGCCCTCTGCAATTGAAAGCCATAACCACAATTTTCCACCTCACAACCAAGAGATCTAGGACTCCAGAAAGAAAATCCACCACCAAATCAAGATCAACTCAGATCTACTTCTCCAACCCAAGTCCTAGTGCAAACTGCCTCAATTTTGGTGGTCTGTCCACACACTTAGGAATGACTGTGCTCTGATACCATCTGATGTAGTGCAAGGTAGGAGAATCCCTAAAGGAGGTTTCCTAGCCCCTTGCTAAAAAACCATGCAGTGGAAACATAATAACAAGAAGCAACAATCCAAGATTTGATACCAAATCATAATAATATATTCATAAAATATAACTAATTACACGCAATGTGTTGGGCTGTAATGCCTTCCCAGTTATGGCCAAATACAAAGCAATTAATAGTTCTACAAGATCCCTTAAGATCTAATCCCACACCCTAGCTAGTCTAGATCCACACTCTGGTAAACACCTCCAAAGAAGATCTCAACTTGTGCTCACAAGCCCACCAAGCAATCTCCTTGTTTTCCTAGCTGCAACAACTAGCCCTTCTCAAAAATTGTTCTTCCAAGCTCCTCTATCTCTCCTTCATAGATGAATAATGCCTAAATACTTTTCTAAAACTCCTACTTATACAAATGTAAGCCACAGGTCAGCCCAGAATACAAATTAAATACAAATACATAAATTAAATGCCAAAGTTGGCCTCCTACAACAATTAAATTCCTAAAATTGATGTCTTGGTAAAAAAGTGATATGTCCTAGCTCCAGATGAATTAGAACTCAACCATCAAACTGTAGTTATAAATCTTCGCCCTCTTCAATCATTGAAATTTTCATCCTCTAACTCATTGTGGAAAATTAGATACATGACTTGCAACAGTCACCAAAGTTCTAGACCATGCCGAGCAGCAAAAGACCATGTCGAGTAACCAAGACCATGTTGAGCAACCAAGACCATATCGAGCTCCCAAGACCATGCCAATCTCCTAGACCATGTTGAGCAACCATAGACCATACTGAGCTCCCAAGACCATGCCGAGCTCCTATACCATGCCAAGCTCCATATACCATGCTAAGCTCCCAATGTATGCTCAACAAAGGCTTCAACTCCAATAGGGATAAGAAAACCAATCTGCAGATCATCCACATCCACATCATTCTGTCAAACACTAGAATCTCATCCAACCAATCATCATGCTAACTCCTAGGAACAAGCTAAAAAAAATGCTTCAACATCAAATCCTCATCCACAACAACAACTAGTGAATCCACACCAGTAGCAACGAACTCCATATTAGCCACAAAATCCACATCAGTAGCAACATGAAGATCTCCATCAACACATGCCAAACTCTCAACACCAACCATCTCATTGCTTACAACAAGATGCTCTGCAACACACAATAGCAACCAGATCATCCATGACCAAGTGCTCTACAATTTCCATGTCAGACTCATCCAACTGATCATTAAAACCAATGTCCATCCTAGCATCAAAAAGGTTAGGAATATCTTCAGCAACAATTTCTAGCTATTCTGCAAGTTTTGTATCAAACTCCAAAAACTGATCAACAAAACCAAACTCTGCCACCTTGACCATTTTAGCTTGATCAGCCAATCTAGCATCCAACCGAGAAAGTGACCACCTTGCATGAACAATCAGGAACAACATCACAAGTCTAGGACCATGGATTGTCAATCCAAAAATTCTCTATGATCATGCCTCAAAAATATTATTCATCCATCTTTGCATCCATCAACGCATCTATAAGCCCTCTGCAATTGCATGCCAAAACCAAAATTTGCCATCTCACAACCAAGAGATCTAGGACTCTAGAAAGAAAATCCACCACCAAATCAAGATCAACTCAGATCTACTTCTCCAACCCAAGTCTTGGTGCAAGGTAGGAGAATCCCTAAAGGAGATGTCCTAGCCCCCTGGTATAAAACCATGTAGTGAAAAATAACAAGAAGAAACAATGCAAGATCTGATACCAAACCATAATAATAATTTCATAAAATATAACTGATTATATGCAATGTGTTGGGCTGTAACGCCTTCCCAGTTATGGCCAAATACAAAGCAAGTAATAGTTTTGCAAGATCCCTTAAGATCCAATCCCACACCCTAGCTACTCTAGATCCACACTCTAGTAGAAACTTCCAAGGAAGATCTCAACTTGTGCTCACAAGCCCACCAAGCAATCTCCTTGTTTTCCAAGCTGCAGCTACTAGCCCTTCTCAAAATTTGTTCTTCCAATCTCCTCTACCTCTCCTTTATAGATGAATAATGCCTAAAGACTTTCCCAAAACTCCTAATTATACCAATCTAAGCCATAGGTCGGCCCAGAACACAAATTAAATACAAATATATAAATTAAATGCCAAAGTTGGCCTCCTACAACAATTAAATTCCCAAAATTGATGTCTTGGTAAAATAGTGATATCTCCTAGCTCTAGATGAATCAGAACTCAAGCTTCAATCTGTAGTTAGAAATCTAGACCCTCTTCAATCCTTGAAATTTTTGTCCTCTAAATAATTTTGGAAAATTAGATATGTGACTTGAAATAGGTACCAAATTTCTAGACCATGCCGAGCAGCAAAAGACCATGCCGAGCAACCAAGACCATGCCGAGCTCCTAGACCATGTCGAGCAACCATAGACCATGCTGAGCTCCCAAGACCATGTCGAGATCCCAGAACATGCTGAGCTCCATAGACCATGCTGAGCTACCATACCATGCTGAGCTCCCAATGTATGCTGAGAACTAGTACAAATACCCTCCAAAGAAACTACTGAGCCTCCTCCCATGAAATCCAAGATGCTCCTACATCACCTTTCCTTGAAATTTTCTCTTTGACTATTCCATGAGTTTAACATTGGTTTCCTAGTCTTCATTTGTCCCCTGGTCAACTATGTCTGATAGTTGCTCAATTATTGGCTTGACTTCATTTGGTGACTACAAGCTGAACACATCCAAAAAGATGTCATTTATGTCATGAAGTGCTTTCTTATGTTTGTACTCCTTTCTCAGTATCTCCTACCTCATCCTTCTATCCAATTTATTTTTCATTTTAGTCATTTGTGCCATTGTGATAGTTTTGGAATCATACGAGGGAATCACAATATCTTCATCTAATTCAAGGTCTCCATAGTGATGTACCCTAGCCACTCTTATTGAACTCAAGCCTAGAGTTGAAAATTGCAAGGGGATGGCTTTAGTGCTCAGCTTCTGAATGGTCTTACTTGGAGTCCTAGTCTTTGGTAGTTCTACCAATGTCTAAATTATAGCCTGCTCCTTTTCTTTTGCTGCATCTTCTTTTTACATCCAATTTCCTCTCCTCTACACTCGACATCTGATCATTATCAGTTGTTGCACTTGGTGGAGGTGGTGGTGGAAGCATCAAAACTTTAGTCCTAGTAGCTATATATGTGATAGGTATCCTTTGGTTTCACCTTTTCCTTTTGTGGTGTTGCTACTTCTCTTTGTAGTTCATCTACACTCACCAATATAGGGCTTGTACAAAACTATGCCTATACAGTAGATTGGTGTAGAATCTTTGAGAGATCCTCTATAGTAAATGGATTGATGTTTTGAGTTGTCTTTTTAGTAACATCCTTTATGATTACTATTTTGGTAGGTGTAGTGGTCACATGAGGTGGACTAGGAGGTGGCAATTGTGTGTCTTGCACACTCTGTTCTTCTTCTTGTTGCTGGTCAGTTGTTTCCATAGTTTCTCCTCCCTTTGCTGATTCCTCCTCTTCTTGCTCCTTATTCTCTTCTTCTCCTTTCTTTTCCTCGCCTTTTTTTTCCTCCTCTTTCTTTTCTTCTTCCTTCTTTTCCTCTACCTTTATTTTGGCACTAGTTTCTACCTTATTGGTTTCCTCTACTTTATCATTAGTAATTTTTTTTTTTTTTTTCCATATCTGTGTGGATTTATTTACAAAATCCTCAATTTTGTTCTAAAGGATGAAAAAGGTTTTGTGGGTGCCAATTTCCCACTATGTTTCTTGTTTTCCTTGGTTATTTGAGCCTTTGTTATATTAGGCTTCACTTGAGCTAGGGTAGATTCTTTGATCTCCTTTTCCATCTTTAGACAATAATGTCACTTATTCTCAACTATCTCATGTAGTTCCTTTGGCATGGCATTGTCAAGCTCTAGAGGTGTGTTTTTAAATTCTACCATCATGGCACACATAGATTCCTCTATTTTATTTTGTTCTTCCCTACTGAGCTTATTGAAATTAAGAGACATTAAATCATTTAAATCTTCATTTTTAATCTTATTAAAAATTTTGTCAATTACAAATTTTGGAGGATGACTTACCACTTTAAATCGGCTTATGTCCTTTGATTTTGTCCTTTCCTCATCATCTATATCTAGTTGAGCCACATACCCTCTTCTTTTCTTGGGCACTTTCATAGCTTGTACAATGGCTTTCTTTTTTTCCTTTGATGCCTCTTTGGCCTTTTGAGTAGTCGCCCTTGTAGTTGCCCTTGTTGTTGTTAGCTTAGCTGGGGCTAGTTTGGTTGGAGTTGATTTTGTGACCTTTTTGTGCTTGGGCTGAGCTGTAAGCTGAGTTTTACCCTTTCTCTTCTTCTTTTTCATAGGTATAGGTGCTTCCTCGGCTTCTTCTTTGTTAGCACCTTCCTCCTTGTCTTCTCCTTGGCCTTATGTCAACTCTTTTGGGTCTTGCCCTTGCTCTCCTTCTTCCTCATTGTCTCCTTCTACTTCTTCTTCACCTGCTTCACCTTCAATGTTTGCCCCAAATGTCTTCTTTATCTTTCTTACCATTTTATCCTTCTTCTTGATGATAGAAGTTGTTTTCAATTTAGTCTCAACTTTGGACTTGACAACATCATATGTCCCAAAGTGAGGAATCACCTTATCTATTTCTTCTGCTAGCAATGCTATGATTGCTACTAAGGCTTCATCTATATAAAGCTCATATCCCAATGGCCTTAGCCATCTTACTCTTGGTATTTTTGCTTGGATATAGGTGTATTCAATATTGACCAAGAAACATATGTCATTGACATGTTTCTCTACCAGTGAAATTGGTATTCTCATTCTTTGCTTCATAGACTTCTTAAAGTCTTGAAAATAGCTAGTCGTTTGGGCTTCAAAGTTGTCTCCCATCTTATCAATGAACTCATTGATCTATGTTACTATAGACTTGTTAGAATTCTAGTTCACCTTCCCAATTGAAGGGAATTCTTCCATCACATAAAAGAATATGCACATAAGAACTTAGCCAAATTTGCATTGAGCACGTTTTGATCTCATTATTGCTCCTAGGTTCTCATTAACTTGCTACAACATGAGGTCTGCTAGATCATAGGTATGATCTTTCTTCACCAACTTATAAGCCACATCAATAGCTATGTAGGGTATGCTATTTAGTCTACTAGGTTGGTATAATTTATGTGAAATTATCCTCAGAGCAAAGTCAAGTAGGGTTCAATTAGTGTGTCAGTGGTCATTTCCCTATTGTTCTATTTTTCTCCAGTATTCTTTTCAATAACCTCCTTTCTATCACTTCTCAAGGTCTTTGGCCAATCTAGGGTTGGGAGACCAATAACTCTATGCACAATCCTCTTTGTAATCTTGAAAATTCCTATCTCTAGCCATAGATATCCATCGTGAATTTGACTCAAGACAATATGAATCCATTTTGTCTTAAACACTATAGGGAAAACTAGGGTTTTGGTCAGACTCTTCTTCTCAAAAATTTGAAACTCATCCTTCAATATCCCATTGTCACATAGCTTATCATAGGCATGGAATATTTCTAGATCACCTATGGCACCAATTTTTCAATTGTAGCACTTTCTTACATCTTGAACCATGACAATCTTAGGTGGAATAATAGATAATGCACTAGGTGGGTCATTTTATAGGCAACTTTGGGTATTAGCATAAATTTGGGTTTTTTGACCTCATTGCTAACAAGTTGAATCTTGTGATCTTCCTTAGCCTTGGGATTTCTTGAGCTAGAGGCCATTTTATGAAACTAAGGTTTCCAACGTATTAAAAACTGTAACTCTACAGAGCCTGGCACTTGATAAATACCTTTGAATCAAAGAATTCATGTTGAATTGCTATTGGAATAATGCAAGTGACTGTTAGGTTGATGCTTGATTGCCTCTTTACTCTTCTCATCTTTTCTCTACATTTGAATGGCATGAAAATGAACAAAATTTGACCTTATACCTATCAAATATATAGCATTAAATGCTTTCTACATAGAACTATAAACTCAACACTTGAAGGATTTAGTATAACTCAGCTCCCATTATATTTCATTTACTTAGCCTCCACTAGACTTCTACTTCACCCAGCTTCAACTATCAACTCCGTAGCTTTTGGAAACTCAGTAGCCATTATAGCTTCACTCAACATCTAAGATTAATTCGACAGTTTCTTCAAAATTTTGTTTGGAATCTTTTCTCATGTAGATTTCTTCTTTGTAGTACTTCTTTGTTCTTTAGAACTAATGTATGATATGACTTTGTATATCAGCCCCATACATCTTTCTTTTCCTTAGTTGGATTAAGTGTGATTAGTTGATCTCTTGGGTGAAGTGATCTCTCCATTTGATGTGTTGCACTCACCTTTCTTCTTCCAAGTCTTGTTCATTTTTCCTCTTATTTGTTCAACATCAGCCTTCTCTTTTCCTTTGTTTACTTCTGTCTTGGGTGCTTTTGACATTGTTGGGCAATTCTTGTTGATATGACCAGTCTTCAAGCAACTGAAACATGTAGTTTGACTTAACCATCTGCTATGACTTCCTCTAAAATGTTTCCTTATGCAATTTTCATGAATGTGTCCATACTTCTCACAATAGTGACAACTATACCTGGTATTGCAATCCAAATTGTAGTGAAGACCATAGTTTTTTCCTCTTGTAGGTTGATTAGGTGTCCACATAGGCTTTGACCTACACTCAAATCCTCTATGTCCATATTTTTGTAGTTGTAGCAGTGACCTTCAAATCTTAGTTTTCTCATAGTCTTGGTTCTACATTCATGTTCTTAATGTCCTTGTTTTTTGCACTTGTGGCAAAAGCTTGCATTTGTAGGCTTATCATATTGATGACTATTCTTGCTTCTGCACACATTAGAGGTATGCCCCTTTTTTCCACAAAAATGACAAGTATGTTTAGTGTTCTTACCTTTGTTACTCCTTTCTTCTACATTCTTGGATGATTCTCCTTGTTCAGTGTTGGTGTAACCAAGTCCTGAAGTGTCATTACTAGAACTTGGTGATTTTAGTAGTTGCTCAAAGTACATGATAGCCTCATTGGGTTTGTTGTAGTTTTATGCTATCTCCTTTCCTCTCTTCAATTCATTTTTAAATTTTTTATTCTACATCTTCAAGGTGAAGATCTCAATATCCTTCATGTTTAGCTCATGATGAGCATTCATCATCTAGCTTAAGGTGTCTAGCTACATGTTTGAAATCTTTTCAAATTCAATTGTCTTCTTCTCCACTCTACTGCTGAGACTTCTCTTATCATATTCTATCATAGCTTTGTCTTCAATAGCTCTCTTCTTTTGTCTAGTCACTTCACAAAGCATGATAGCTTGTGATTCTTGTTCAAGCGTAAGTAATCTAATTTCTTTTGCTTGTGCTCTATTTTTCTCCATCAGTTTTGTTATTGCTGCATCAAATTCTTTAGAATCTCCATTTGAAAACACTTGTGTAGTATTAATCTCTTTGTAGTGTATTTCATTTTCAGCTATGGCTATCTCCTTCCTTCTTTTTAAGAATTTTTTGAATTCTTCTCTAGCTTCTTCCACTTTGTGTAGAGCTAGGTGCACACCAATCACCTAATTGTCTATTATCTTCCCAAGTTTGAAGACTTCCATCTTTAGACCTTTTCTCTAAGCTATTAGGCTTCTCCTTGTGAGAACCAATGCTCTAATACCAATTGTTGGAATGTTCAAAATGGGAAGAGTACGTCTGAGGGGGGGGCGGGGGGGGGGGGGGGGGGGGTGGTGAATTAGAAGTACCACACTTTTAACCTTTTTCAACCATTTAAGCATATAACTGAAAAGTAAACTGCATGTATGTAAATATATAAATGAACATAAAGTAAACACACATAACACCAAATTTTGGTAACCTAGTAACCTTCCAAGAATAAGAAGGTAAAACTGGGGCAGGGATGGTACCAACAAAAATTATTGCAGTAATAATTATTTGACCACTTTTGATGGTCTACCCTATGAAAGGCTTGCCCTGTTAAAGGCTTTTACACTGTATCAATAGTGACCTAATTAGAGGATTTATAAACACTTTACATGAAGTGTCAGCCTATTAAAGGATTTACAATAGGTTGTTAAACCCACCTAATACATAAGATTTTCAGTCATCTTCTTCAAAGGTTCTCCTACCTAGCTATTAAGCCAACCTATCAATATAGGATTTCCAACTTCTAATACAATGACAATAAGGTATTAGAACAATAAACTTGATAGTATGCAATCTTTAGTTGCTAGATTTAGGTACTTGATCTGCTCTCTTTGATCTTGATCCTTTGAGATCTAATATCTGATCATGTTCCTTGTCCCTTGAGCTATTCTAATCAACTAGATATGAAATTGTTGCTCTGTTTCTCTAAGTCTTTCCTTCTTCACTATAATCTCCCCATACACTATTCTTCTTCCACATATACAGTGGATTATTCAACCTCCTTTTAAAGATTGTGAAGACTTAGGGTTAGGTATGGATCTATGATCCATATTGAATCTTAAGTTTCCCTCTCATTCATTGCATTTTTATTATTGGTTGCATGCCTTCTCCATTTTTCTAATTGTCTCCATGCTAACCGGATAGGGAATGTAAAAGATTCATTTTTATCCTTTTCCTCTTTCAAAATCTATGTATGTCGGCTCCAAAAATGGTTTACATTTGAGTTTGTGAGAGCACAAACTCATATGTTGATTCTAAGTTACTCGGCACATACTAGACTATTGGTGCTCGACACATATACTATCGTGGATTTCTTGGCACCTATTACACTTTTACTTTCTCTACACTTGGAGTCACTTGACACCTATTGAAATACTATCTCAGCACACACTATGGCTCAGCATACATAGTGTACTTGGCTTCAATACAAAAAGTGATTACATGTGTTGACACTCAAATGTCAAAACTATGTAAGACCAACAATATACTCCAAGTTGATATCCTTTTCTATTGCTTTCTCTCTCTATACATATTACTTAATAGATATGTGCTTAGTCTTAGAATGGAATACATGATTCTTGGACATACTCATTGTACTTGCATTATGATAGTAAATGATAACAAATTCTTCAAACTCAATTCTGATATCCTTCAGCATCTAATTCATTCACATAACTTGATTACTATTATTTGTTTTTGCAACATACTCTATGATATACAATTTTTCTTCTTGCTTAGCCAAGAAACCAATATTCCTCCAAGAAAGAATGCTCCACCACTAGTGCTCTTTCAATCATCCATATTTACTTCCCAATCCCTATTAGTATATGTGCATAGAGTGAAATTACTTGATCTATCATACCAAATTCTGTAATCAAATGTCCCTTTCAAATATACTATTGCAAAATGATATTCCTTAGGATCATCTTGAAATCTAGTTATAATCCTAATTGTGTTTTCCATATCTAGTCTAGTGTGAGTTAGATACTACAAACCTCCAATCATGGATATGTACTTCTTCTTCTCTACTAATGGTGTCTCATCTCTTTTGGATAAATTGTGACTAGTTATCATAGGTGTACCAATATATTTACATATTCCCAAACCAAACCTTGTCAATAAGTCTTTTAATTACTTTTCTTGTGAAATGAAAATACCATCATTATAATATACAATCTGGAATCCTAGGAAAAACTTCATTTCTCCTATCATGCTCATTTAAAACTCATTCTTCATCTCTTCAACAAAATTATCACTTGCTTCATCATTACCTCCAAAAGTGATGTCATCAACAAATATTACAATAATCACCAAACCATTTTTAGCTTCTTTCAAATACAAGTTACTTTCTATTGTATCTTTAGCAAATCCAAGCTTTGCCAAATAATTGTCCAACCTTGCATACCAAGTTCTAGGTTCTCACTTTAGACCATACAAAGCATTTTTTATTTTGCATACCATGTCTTTGTCTTCTAATAAAGGAAAACCTTTAGACTGCTCAATATATACCTCTTCTTCAAGTTCTCCATTCAAAAAGGTTGATTTAACATACATCTGATAAAGCTTGAATTTTTTATTAGCTACATAAGCCAAGAACATCCTTACTACTACTATTCTGGCTATAGGTGCATATGTATCCTCATAGTCTATGCCTTGTTTATGTGAATATCCCTTGCATACAAGTCTACCCTTGTTCCTCACAACTTTGCCTTGCTCATTCATCTTGTTTCTGAATACCCATTTCATTCCTATCACATTCTTGTCTTTCGGTCTAGGAACTAACTCTCATGTATCATTCTTTACTATCTAATGATATTCTTCCTTCATTGCTTGAATCCAATGATCATCTTTAATTGCTTCATCTGCACTCTTAGTTAAAACTTTAGATATCAGACATATTTCCTTATTTACTCTATTCCTTGTCATCACTCCTTTATCTCTACTTCTAATTATCTAGTCAGGAGTGTGATTCTTTGTCAAATTCCTATTAGGGTTAGGAGTTGACATCTCAACTCTTATCTCTTCTCTCATTTTAGATCTATATTCTCCTCTTTTCTCAGCAATTAGCCCATCATTCAACAAATCATTGTTAGTCTCAATGAAAACTTTAGCATTCTATCTAACAATTCCAAGATTATCTTCTCCATCAAAGTTATAATCTACCATCTTTTCTTTAGTTTCAAACTTTTCATCAATCCTTACATTTGTGCATTCAACTATTTTTTAGTTCTATAGTTGAAACATATATAAGCCTTACTTTTTAATGAATAGCCAAGAAACATGCCTTTATCATTTCTTGGATCAAACTTACCAATGGCATCATCTCTCTTAATATAACATTATCTCCAAAATATTTTAAAATACTTAACTGAAGGTGAATAACCATACCATAGTTCATAAGGTGTCTTGTCTATACCTTTTCTGGTTTGTACTCTATTTAGAGTATATACTATTGTATTGATTTCTTCTCTCCAAAATGTCTTAGAAATATCATTCTCAAACAACATTTCACTTGCTACTTTTTCTATAGACTTATTGCTTCTTTCAGTAATTCCATTTTTCTCAGGTGTTCTAGGTGCAAATAGCTTCTTTTTATACCATTCTCTTCACAAAATATATTAAACTATATAGAGGTGAATTCTCCTCCTCTATTAGATCACAAACACTTTATCTTAACACTAGATTCATTCTCAACTCTATTCTTAAATATCTTAAACTTCTCAAAAGATTCATTTTTCTCTTTAAGAAATGCTACCAACATCATTCTAATGAAATAATCAAAAAAAATCATAAAGTACATTCCACCATAGAATCCTCTTATTCTATAAGGACCACTCAGATTTGTGTGAATGATCTTCAACTTCTCTATCGTAGTGAACTTCTTGCTAGGAAATGATACTTTCTTCTATTTAGCAAAAATATATTCCTTACACACAACATTAGTAGGCTTAACAATCTTATAAAAGTGTCTGACTATAAAAGTGCTACTAACCTTCACAATATTATCAAAGTTTATGTGATAGAATCTTCTATGCCACAACCAACTACTATCCACATTAGCTACCAAACATGTCATTTTAGTAGGATTCAACTAAAATACATTATCTCTAGATTTAGTGTTAGTTCCAATCATCTTATCATCTTTGTCTTTGATAATGCATGTCTTCTTAGTGAAATGCAATAGATTACCCTTGTCCACCAACTATCCAACACTCAACAAGTTATGCTTCAATCCATCAACAAAATAGACATCATCAGTGTTAGTTTTATCATCAACAGTAATGGATCTAGTTCTTGTTATATGATAGGCTACATTGTTACCAACTCTAATAATACCTCCATCATAATTTTTAAACTTAAAAAATTTATTCATATCACCAGTCATGTGATGTGAACAACCACTGTCAATTATCTAATCAGACTTCTTTTCCACTTGGGTAACTAAAGCTCTTTCTTCTCTAATTTTTCTATCAAGACCATCTTCCTTGATAGCTATGAATCCTAATTCATCATCACTTTTACTTTGAACATTCTCATTAGATTCTTCATCTTCATTTGCATACCAACAATTTCTATCTCTATCTCTTCCAGGGTTAAACTTTTTTTTTTCTCTCTTTTAGGAAATTTAGATGCATAATGAACAAATTCATTACAAGTCCAAAATCTAAATATTTTCTTACCATATTTTTCTCTTCTCACAAGTAGGGTCATTCCTTCCTCAATATTCTTGTCTTCATCAGCTCTACTGCTGCCAAAAAAATCTCAATGAGTACTTGCATTCCTTGTCAAATTAGGCCGAATGTACAAAGCACTAAAAGTACTTTTGTCTCTTGCAAGTTTTTTAGACCATCTCAAATCTTCTTCTACTTATTCTAATCTTCCAAGCAATATTTCCTTTGTGAAATACTTAGTTCAGGGCATTACTAGTTGAATCATCTGAGCTACCAACTTGAAAGGTGGTGTCAAAATTTCCAAGATTCTTCCATATGACTTCATCATCTTCTCTTGATCTCATGTTACACATGAATAGATCTCTCTCTTCTTTACTACAACTTTTTAGCTTTTCTTCTTCAACAATCATTTTCTTACTCTTTGTCAACATCCACTATCCCACAACCATGCAAAAAAAATGAGTCTTCATCTTCTCCTTGCAACTTTTATGGATGGCACCATAAAATCTAGGCACAGAATCATCTAGCTTACTCAGTTAATTTTTTGAGTTAGGCACAGAATCTCCTTGCAACTGATGCTTGTTAAACATTAATTTTTTCTCAACACTTATTGTAGCTCAATTTGTACTAGGATCACTCAATGTTCCTTGGTATTTTACTCTATTTCTTGATTAAGCTTTACATCAACAATATATCTTGACTTATACTATAAAGACTTAAACATCAACATGATACAAGAAATCACTTTGTCTCATCAAAATCTAACTAATAAAATATCCAATGTAACTTCCTTTTCATAACACAACCTTTCCTCTAGGTTCTTTTTTTATGAGTAAGATTTTCAAATCCTCTTCATCAATCAAAATAGATATGACATTTAGATTAGATAGCAACATGTTTCATTAGTAGATTTGACATCAATGATAAAAAAAGATTGTTCCACTTATAGTTTACAACATCTAAATTCCATTACATGGAATGTTAGGTGTTGAAAATAGATTGGTACAAGTATGAAAATGTGTTTCAATCATTTATTTTTCACTGATGTCAAACTTGCTATGTTGGTAAGACACTTGCTTAGATAATTTGAGTACTACCATGTGTTTGATTGATGAAGAGGATTTGATCAAATGGGGTAACAATAGCACCTAGAAGAAAGGTTGAGTTATGATAAAGATAATAAGTACAAAGATTAGTTAAGACAATGATATTATAGTGCATTGATTATCTACTTAAAGTTGCAAAGGTTGGATACACTAACAAAGTCTAGAAGAACAAGAAAGAAGAATTAAGTCTACCAATATTAATCGTGTGGATAGTAGGTGCCAAGAAAAATTAGTGCAAGATGAGCAAAAAATTAGTTGAAGCTGAGCAAAGTGAATTTTTAGTGTATTCCAAGTGAAATAGTGTTAGCTAAGTAAAGTTTAGTTGATGCCGAGCTCCAAAAAACTTTAGTTCATGCTAAGTGATTTGATAGTGGATGTTGAGCAATGTAGTATGTACCAAGCATCAAAAGTTAGTAAATTTTGAGTGATATAATTATGATAAAGATTATGAATTTGATGAATCTAAGCCAACAAGTTTTATTTCTTGGATTGTGTGAACCCTATGGAAGATAATCTCAATGAGCTAGTGGCATAGAATTCATGACAAATCCTTTTGAGGAAAATTCAAAGAAGATTGAAGGAGAAGTTTCTAGAAGGGAATAAAATGAAAAGATGGGTAGATTCATTGAGTCCTACCTAACCCTAAAATAGAATATGGAGGATGAATGAAAAAAGATCTAATTTCTCTTTATAAGGAGATACAAGGCATGAAACATAAATTGGCATGTGTTATAACCCAAGAAAGATAATGTGTCTAAGGTGTTGTTTCATATGGTGGCTGAACTATAGAGTTTGCAATTGGCATGCAAAGTAAGAAGACTTAAGAGGATGAATGCTTGAAGGGTGAACAAGCTATCAAAGCTGAAGTGGATGAAGCCAAACAGAATGAAGGACTGAACAGAGATCTATAATATGCAAAGTGAGTTGTATTTTTTTATCTGATCAAGACTTACTATTACTCTCTAATAATTGTATTAGTTTAAGTAAAATCCTTTGAATTATGGCTAACCTAATAGTCATTTTTAAATCCTCTAAGTGGGTGATGTTCCAAGTGAATGATATAAACTCCTCTAACAAGGCTCACTCTTAATAGTGTGATTGAAATCATTTAACTAGGTCACATTTAATAGTGTACATTGTAACCTTTAATAGGATTGGCCTTTCATAGGGCATCACTTTAGAAGAGTGAGAATTAGTAGCATGTTACTAGTGGGTTTTCTCAAATTGGGTCTCCATGTAAAATCATTGTGTCAAATGTGTTATTGAATATATTATGTTTCATGCTTACATTTTTGCAAAGTTGATTTGATAGTAACCTACAAGTTTAAGTGATTGTATGACCTAATGGATGCCTGCATGATGAATATGGGTTTACTAAGCTTTGAAAAGTTTTATTTCTATATTTGGACCTTGGATAACTAATTCACCTCCATCTCAGTTATTCTAAATAATTCTAATAATTGGTATCAGAGTCATTTTCTTAAGAGGACTATTTTAAAGGTACTAGAAGAAAAATACCAAGATGTTAAAAAGAGAGGTACCCATGCTTAATAGGGAAGTTAACTTCCCTGTATCTAAAAGTGCGATGATGCTACACCAAGGAGGTCTTAGAGACCATGCACAATCTACCATCACTACTAAACATGTTGATCTTATTGGACCCCTAACTGCTGAAGATCTGAAAAAGAAGAAAGAACACAATCAAACAATGTTGGAGATTGTCTCTGCCCTAAGTTATGTCAAATTCAATGATATTAAGGGTTGTGACAATGCAAATAAGATGTGGGATTCTCTTCATAGCATCTGTGGAGGTGATACAAATGTTTTGAGAATCAAATTTGAAAGTCTTAGAGGTAAGTTTGATGATATGAGAATGCAAGAAGGTGAAAATGTTTCTCAATATTTCTCTAGGATAAAATATGTTGTTAATGCCATAAGAGGAGCTACTAGTAAGATAGATGATGAGCCTCCACTAAGAAAATTTTTGAGAACAGTGTTTCCCATCTATGCTATTAGAGTTTCTATAATATAAGAATTGAGATGTATACCAGATTCTAATCTAACTCTTGAAAGTATGGTAGGCAGGCTCACTGCTTTTGAGCTATCTAATTATTGATAACTTCAAATCTAAAAATTTTGAATCTCCTTTCAAATCCAAGCTATAATTGAAGGAAACTAATGAGAAAAAGAAGAAAAAGGTAAAATATGCTTCTAGTGATAGTGATATAGATGAGGAAGATGTAGAACAACTTGAAGCACTAATAGCAAGGAGATTTCATACAGGTAAAGGAAAATTCAAAGGTAAGTTACCTATCATATGTTTCAATTGTAATGAAGTTGGTCATATTTCTACTACATGTCCAAAGAAGAAGAATTATAGAAGTGGGGACAAGTACAAAAGTAGAAGAGATGAAGAAAGAAAACATTACAAAGACAAAGGAAAGAAGTCTTGTTACATTTTTTAAGAGAAAAAAAAAGATGAATCAAACGAACATGATGAGTAAGTAGTGTATGTTGCATTCAAGGATGAATCTGATGAGGATGAGGCAACTACACTGGTGTCTTGTGTGAACAAGAATGATAGATGGATCATTGATAGTGGGTGTTCACATCACATGACTAAAGATAAAAGTAAGTTCATTACATTGAAATATTATGATGGAAATAGTGTAAGGTTTGGTAATGATGCAACCTTTTTGATAAAAGGAAAAGCTTTTATTAAAATCATAGAAAAGATGTTATGTGATGATACTTATTATGTTGAAGAACTTAACTATAATTTGTTGAGTGTGTTACAACTAAATAGTTTAGGTTGTAAGGTTGAATTTGAAAACAAGATTGCTAAGATATATGATACTGATGGAAAACTAATTAGAAAAAGTGATCAAACTAGAGGTAATCTATTCTATCTTGGTATGGATGATGCTACTTGTTTAATTGTAGAATTTGATGACATGTGTGTGTAGCACAAGAGGTTATGTAATCTTACACTAGTGTCTTGTGTGAACAAGAATGATAGATGGATCATTGATAGTGGATGTTCACATCACATGACTAAAGATAAAAGTAAGTTCATTACATTGAAATATTATGATGAAAATAGTGTAAGGTTTGGTAATGATGCAACTTTTTTGATAAAGGGAAATTTTTTTATTAAACTCATAGAAAAGATGTTATGCGATGATGCTTATTATGTTGAAGGACTTAACTATAATTTGTTGAGTGTGTTAAAACTAAATAGTTTAGGTTGTAAGGTTGAGTTTGAAAAAAAGATTGCCAAGATATATGATATTGATGGAAAACTAGTTGGAAAAGGTGATCAAACTAGAGGTAATCTATTCTATCTTGGTATGGATGATGCTACTTGTTTAATTGTAGAATTTGATGATGTGTGGGTGTAGCACAAGAGGTTATGTCATCTTACACTAGTTTCTTGTGTGAAAAAGAATGATAGATGGATCATTGATAGTGGATGTTCACATCACATGACTAAAGATAAAAGTAAGTTCATTACATTGAAATATTATGATGAAAATAGTGTAAGGTTTGGTAATGATCCAACCTTTTTGATTAAAAAAAAAACTTTTATTAAACTCATAGAAAAGATGTTATGTGACGATGCTTATTATGTTGAAGGACTTAACTATAATTTGTTGAGTGTGTTACAACTGAATAGTTTAGGTTGTAAGGTTGAGTTTGAAAAAAAGATTGCTAAGATATATGATACTGATGGAAAACTAATTGGAAAAGGTGATCAAACTAGAGGTAATCTATTCTATCTTGGTATGGATGATGCTACTTGTTTAATTGTAGAATTTGATGATGTGTGGGTGTAGCACAAGAGTTTATGTCATGTTAATTTTGAAAACTTGGTTAGTATCAGTAACATGAAAAGAGTCAGAGGTTTGCCTAAGCTAAAGAAACCTGATAATATAATTGTAAACAATGATAGCTAGGGAAAATAACAATGTCAAGTTTTTAGAGTAGGACTCATACCTCTAAAGGAATATTAGAGATTGTTCATACTGACTTGTGTGGACCAATTGATTAGAAAATTTACAAAGGATATAAGTACATTATAATATTTGTTGTTGATAATTCTAGAATAATGATAGTTATATTTTTAAAATAAAAATTTGATGCTTTCAAAATGTTTAAGTGGTACTTAGCAAGAGTTGAGAAGGAAACAAGTAAAAGTCTAAAATGTTTGAGATCTACTGGAGGAGGAGAATTTACATCATTTGAGTTTGAGATGTTTTGTAATGATAGAGGAATCAAAAGATAGACATCTACCCCTAAGGCCCCTCCACAAAATGAAATTGTTGAAAGGAAGAATAGATCTGTAATGGACTTTGCTAGGACACTCATGATGGAGAAGAATGTTGCTTTGAAATACTAAAGAGAGGTTGTGAGTATAGTTATCTATACCTTAAATAGTGCGCAAGTGAAGAAAGCTACTCATTAAACACCTTTTGAACTATGGTTTGGATACTTACCCAATGTAAAATATTTTAAGGTATTTGGAAGCAAGTGTTATATTTTCAAGGATAATAGGAATGGAAATTTTGATGGAAAAAGTGAAGAAGGTATATTCCTTGGCTATTATACAATTAGTAAAATGTATAAGTGTTTAAATACTAACACTAACAAAGTTATGGAAAGTGCAAATGTGAAATTTGATGAATATACAAAAGTACAGGAGGCTAAACATATGAAGGAACTAGAAGAATACAAATAATTTGTGTATTTTTATGAAGGCATGTCTACTAATTAAGGTGTTGTAAATCAAGCTACAAATCAACTACAAGTTTTAGTGACTACCAAGTCACATACTATGAATGTCAAGTTGCATTTAAGAACTAAGCTACAATTAGGTGTTGAGATACATAATGAGGTTGAGGCACATTCTAATTCTAAGATTAGTATACATAAAAGAGATGTTGAACTACTTGATAGAGAATTTCATATTGATTCAGATGTTGAAAGACCAAATGAGGAAAATAGAGTAGAACCAAGATTTTCAAAGTATATCAAGAGACATCACCCTGTAGCACAAATCATTGGAGATAAAGATGCAAGACCAATGACAAGGAACAAGTTGAGAAATGATGCATATTTTATTAGCATGCATGAACCTTAAAAAGTGAAATATGCCTTAGAAGATGTGGATTAGAGTAAAGCCATAAAAGAATAGATTGGAAAAATTAAGAAAAATAAGACATGGACTATAGTTTCTAGACCAAAAGATAAAAATGTGATTGGTACCAAATGGATGTATAGAAACAAGTTAGATAAAAATGGTGAAATCACAAGGAATAAGGAAATAATAGTTTATAAGTGATATGCACAAGAAGATGGGATAGACTATGGAGAAACATTCATTCCTATTGCAAGATTGGAAGGAGTAAGAACTCTTCTTGCTTACTCTACATACTAAGATTTCAAAATTTATCAAAGAGATGCTAAATCTGCATTTTTTGAATGGTATATTGGAAGAGGAGGTTTATATAGAATAGGCATAATGATTTGTTGATGCTAACAAAAAGAACATGGTATGTAGACTACACAAAGGGATATATGGTTTGAAGCAAGCACCAAGAGCATGGTATGAAAGTCTTCATAATTATCTTCTAAAGATTGGATTTGAGAGGAGTGATGAAAATGAAAATATGTATTTGAAGATAGAGAAAGGAAAAGGTATTTTAATATATAATTTTTTTGTTGATGATAACATATTTGGAGGTCAAGATAACTTATGGGTAAGTGCACTAAGTTGTGGTGCCAAAAGGGGGGTATAAGTAGACACGTTTTTCCTGAAATCAGCAATTTCTAAACTTCAACAAAAATTTGAAGATAGTTATGCTCAAAATTTTAAGATATGACAAAAACAAAAGTCATAGTCCTTTGAATCTAGTTTCTAAACTACTAATTCTTTTTCAAAATGGTTTAGTTTTAGGTCCTCAAAAAGGGGGCCACAAAAAGTGGTACTGTTTATTCCAAAAAAAAAAAACACAGTACAAAGTGTGGCCCCCCTATAATTTTAGCCTTTTTTTTTTAATTCTTTAATTGCTCTAGTCAAAACTTACTTAACACTATGTAGTTTATCCTAGATTTTTTGAGTAATTTTATAATTTGTATTTTTTTAATGAATTTTTTAACTAGACACATCCCAAAAATGTGAAATATCTATGTGTTCCCCTAGAAATAATTGAAAACTAATCTAAAATCTAAACTTTTTTTTTCCAAAGCGTGTAATTTGATGAACGAGCTAAAACCTATAGCCCAATTAATAAATGGTGGTTTTTCACAAAAAATGAACATACATTCAAAAGAAATTATAGATGAAAGGCTTGAAATAGGTCAAATTAAAAATAAATTATATGGTTATATAGCTAACACAGAGACCTATAATTTCATGTAACCTAATCTTATCGATGCCCAACCATGAAGAATCTTGAAGGAGAGAACACAAGAAAAATCAATCATTTTTTGTATGTTTGCTGGAAAACACATCTCAAACCTATTTATAAACTTCAAACCTTTGGGTTGGATCTCCAAGGCAAAACCATAAAGCTTTCAATACAACATACACCCTATAATGCACACACACTATTTAAAGCATTTGAATTTTGGTCTCAATAGCATGTGCACGCTATATTGTGCACACACTATTTAGACCTAAATAGTGCATAGAAGAGATGATATAATGCACCGCCAAGGGATCCAAAGAATTAACGTAGAATTTCACTAAGTTTGGAAGCATTTTTTTTTTTTTTAAAACATGAAAGTAATATCATTCACAATTGATACAAGAATAATGAAAGCAATAGCAATAACTATTTAAAAGTAAACTTAACATACATAACAAGTTACATACTTCATGGATCCCTTAACGTTGAATCACATCTAATTTATCTATTCATCTAACATCACATCCTCATGAAACAAATAATGAAAAGTCAAATGTTCATAAATTACATTTCTAAATGCTCAATCATCCACTGTACATGTCACAGGGTATAAAAAGTTTAAAAGAATATACATGTGTGGAATAAGGTACATCATCGTATTCTAATCCATGATACATCAAGTAAAGATAACCATATGATACACATGATACATAATAATAGAAGATATATACATCCATCATAAAGATCAAACATAATAAACTAAGTGCACGGCTCCTCCCAATCGTTAATAGCATCATTAGACCATCGTGGGTCCTAGCCATCCCTCTGTGTGTAACATTCCAAATCACTGAGGAGATCATCGATATTAATATAGTAGGAATGTCACCCCTAAAAATACTACATCATATGCAAAAAATAATCTAACATGCAAATAAAATCATAAGATAACATCATCTAACATATGCTAATCATCAATGAAAGGATACATATCCACCATCATGAAGGATGCATCAGCCATGATGTCTCAAACGGATCTCAAATGATAAGAGTGGAAAAACACTACCACCCGACCACGTGGTACCTAAGTGGTCCACTCCCACCGTGCTGAGGAGATAATCTCGAGTCCCAAATAGGCTATCAAAATCACATAGCATAAGAATACTCTCTAAGTCTCGAAATCCTAGAAGTATACTAACTCAAAGGTTCCAATCACAACTCAACATCTGATTCCCAGAGGCACACAAAGACATGTAGGAAACCTAATATGCAAGCAGGAAAGTGTCATTGCATATATCATGTAGAAGTTACCTTGGTAGTTAGCTATACTCCATGGGTCCCTAATGATCCTCATGCGACCACTAGTATCCTCTCATACTGACAAGGCATACTATGGAATGCAAGGTCGCAACTAAGCATTCTCTCTACTCCCATCCTAGTCTATACAAGCACTCGATGCATGGGCGAGAACAAAACAATTATCTTTTTAGATTCATTTAGTTAGTATTAGGTGTGAATGTTTTCATTTATTAAAACAACTTACAATGAGTTACCCTGGTAGCCTCTTAGGGCCCCGACCCCCATTGCAAGCCACTTCCTAACACTACAAGAAAATAACCTAGCCTAAGCTCATGGAATCATTAATCACACCAGTCCTATACAAGCGACTGGAAAGAAAAATCAAAAGATAATCCAAAATAACAACATCAAATATCCACAATAATAGCATCAAATCTCCATGAGCAACTGAAGCATCACTGATAATCAAAAGTATCCATTGGTTCTCAATAACTAAAATATATCTCAAATCATACTGATCAAAGACTCCAAAATGGTTGAGTCAAAACATGTCACAACATGACATCATAAATCAACATTCCAATCCCATCATGGCAACTAGAAAATATCCCAAGGATAATTGATCGATGACTCAAAAATAGTTAAGTCAAGTGTCTCATACATATGAATCTCAGTTATAACAATCAGTAACTACAAACATTACATAGAACATTTCATCACATAACCATGGTTGGGTTAATAAAGATCAGAAATAAGACATCATCACGACATCAAAATCATAACCTCCAAGCCTTTGGTAGACATCCTATAACTGGTCAACACTAGTCAACCCAAAACCCAAAACAGAAACATAAAGAATACACAATGCAAGCACATATTTTGGTTTTGCTAAAATTACATACTTGAATTAAATGTGGAGGTTTTCAGTTTCCATTTCCAATTTTGGATAATGAATGGAGGAACATTTTGTATGTTTTCTCAACCCATGTTTTTGTTTGATAGACAAAAGTTTCTCTCCCAAAACCATTAGACTCAATTTTCTAATTGCTCTATTGTTTATATAAACATTGTTTTAAAAAAGACACCTATTGAATTCCAATAATCTATTAACAATTCTAATGAACCCAATAATTACATAATTCAAAACTTTGATTTATCACACATTCTAATGATTAACCTTAGTTAAACTAACTTTAATTAAGTTAATTATTAATATCTTTCTATTTTAAATAATAGTTGAAAAACTATTATTAATATTTTAAATCATTTATCTTTTAAAAGAATGACCCATTAATTCAATATTTTAAATATAATAATTGTTTATAACTAATAATATATATATATACATATATACTTACATATATATATATATATATATATATACTTACATATATATATATATATATATATATATATATATATATATATATATATAACATTTATAAAAATCGAATCACAAATTGCTTCATAACTTTTACCCACGTTAATGAAGTCGATTACATATATATATATATATATATATATATATATATATATATATATATATATATATTTATTTATGACAAAACATCACCATTAAAAGGGGAGTACTGTACAGGCCTGCGATAGTGTTGTAGAGTCTGTGCTGGCCTCTGCTATGTATACAGAGTGGGGTGGGGGTACAGGCTCGTCCCTCCCTGCCCACTTTAATTTGCATATTCTCTTTTTTTAAAACAAAGCAATCATATCATACACGATTTGGTTTTAATATGATTCAGATTTAATTAAATTTTTTTTATATAAACGTTTTACAAAAAATGTAAATCATAGAGTAATATGACATTCAATCTTTCAATAAGATATATATACATACATACATACACACACACACACACACACACACATGTATGTATATCTATATATATGTGTATTTATGTATATATATACATATATATGTGTGTGTGTATATATACGCATAGATTAATTAAGCATAACATATATATATATATATATATATATATATATATACACACTTTTATATGTATGTATGTATGTATGTAGATCTGAATTAACATGTCCATATCAACACAATTTATAAGGGCTTTCAATTCTAAGAAATTCACAAAATATTTGTTCTCCAAATTTCTCAATGAATTTTTTAATAGATTTGGCTATAATTTAAACCCTAGCCCCATGTTCTCTTCAGATCTATGCATATAAGATTTTCTCAAATAAATTTTAACTACCCATATTGAGAATGCATACAACCAAAATAGGAAAATCTTCAAAAAACATATGGAAGACACGAAGAAGACAGGAAGTGCAAGATGCATAAATAGCATAAGCAAAATCACAAGAGTCTACCCGGATTCTGATGCTGATTCGCTTTTTTTTCAAAAACCTGCAAAGCAAGCTCCTCCCTTCTCCAAAGTTCTTGAGTCCTCCAATGCTCCAAAACGCTCTCTCTAAGCCTCTAGGAGTGCCTGAATATAAAGGACTCTCAGGAAGCACCTAGAATATCTCTAGAAACAACTAGAAGGTGTAGACAACTAAGCACGAGCTTTTTCCAACCTTCTATATAAGTCATAAGGTTGTAGACACCATGTGCTTAATTTGTGCACTAACCCACGTGTTATTGACATAACAGAAATAAAAAGGTGCGTTTACTCCTAGGCAAGCTTATAACTTTTATTATTATTATTTATTTATTACTTTATTATTATTTTATAGTTATTATTAATTTTAATTTATAATTTTCTTTTATTTTATTCTTTTTCTCAATTAATTCTCATTTAATTGATTATAGTCAAAATATCAAAGATCATGATATTATATTAATTTTTTTCAAATAATTAATTTATTAATTAAATCTATTTATTAAGACTTAATTAATAGAAAATTCACCATAGACCTTCAAGATAAAATATGAAAACCCATCATAGAACAATTCATACAAAATCAATCTAAAGGGTTAAAAATCATGAATTATGTCATCTGACACATTCGGAAGGTAAAATATCTAGATACTTGTCCTATCTCTCTAGGACAATGGGTTTAAGGGTTTGGGATTTGGACTTGAAAATTTATCTCCCTTCTCTTATCATTGAGATAGTGTAATAGGGTATGCTCATCCTAAAAATTTAGGAAAGTCGATACCCAGTACCTGCAACTTGCATAAAAATCATTCATGTACATACAATATATATAATGCTAAGCTAAACAAGCAATGACATGAAGTGGTGCATCGTGTAGATCCTAACTAGCAGGTCACTACGACTCCCTTCCTTAACCACATCGAAAATGCCATACAATAAGACCAAACGTGCACACCGTACACATGCGAGTATGGGGTAAGTATCCATAATAAAACACATGAGATAATAAACCATCTAACTAATCATCATCAATAACTGAAAGCAATGTAATGATCATCATGCATACATGAAATGTAAAGTCTAAATGATCTCATCATATATCAACTGAATCCATAACATAATGTCTAATAGTCTCAAAAAAGTACCACAAATCCATCAACATAAAACTAGTCTAACATAGTCTGATAATAATAGCAACAATGTGTCTAGAAAAATGTGAATGAGGGCAAGCACTACATCCACCCCCCCTTGGGTTAGGCTGACTCCTAGAAGCCTACAAACAAGTAGGGATATAACTCCCATAATCTAGTTGCATCCTCCCATGTAGCTGAAGAATCATCAGTAGGGTCCCATTGGACCCTTACCTGCTCGATGGTTTGACCCTTGAGGGTCAACTCCTGCTGCTCCAAAATATGAACCGGCTCCAAAGCCAGCTACTCATCCCCTACCTACAATGCATTCCAATCAAGAACATGTACAACATCAGGGATATACTACCTAAGTACTAAAACATGGAAAACATCGTGAATGTGAGCTAGGTTGGGTGGTAGAGCAAGGCGGTAAGCAACCGGGCCAATCCTCTCTAGAATCTTGAATGGTCCCACAAAGTGAGGTGCTAGCTTAGAACCCTTTCCATATCGGATCAGACTCTTTCATGAATGCACTCTCAAGAAAACCTTATCTCCCACAACAAACTACTTATCTATCCTATGTGCATCAGCATACTTTTTCTACCTATCCTGTGATGTAGTCAAATGCTCACAGATACACACTACCTGTTGCTCCATATCATGAAGCATCTCAGGACCCAAAAAGATGTGATCATCAAGGCTATCCCAACTCAAGGGTGTATGACAAGGATGTCCATATAATGCCTGAAATGGTGTCATGCCAATAGAACTATGATACCCATTGTTGTAAGAAAACTCCACTAGGTAGAGATAGTCCTCCCAATGTGTCTTCCTATCCATCACATACATCCATAACATATCTTCCAAAACCTGATTCACCCTCTCTGTCTAACCATCTATCTCTGGAAGATATGCCGAACTGAAATTTAATTGCACTCCAAGCTCATGTTGCAGTGATGTCTAGAATGCGGATGTGAATACAAGATCCCTGTCAGAAATGATCTTTCTAGGAATGCCATGTAATCTCACAATGTCATGCATGAAGACATTAGCTACATAAGCTACTGTGTAGGAAGACCTAATTGGTGAAAAATGTGCCACCTTAGTCAACCGATCAATAATGACCATGATTGCATCATGATGATGAACAGTCATAGGTAATCCTACAATGAAGTCCATGGAGATGATATCCCACTTCCAAGAAGGAATGAGATTTAGTTGCAAAAGTCTTGTCAGGTGCTGGTGTTCTGCCTTGGCTCTCTAACACTCAAGACACCTAGCCACATAATTAGCAATGTCTCACTTCATCCCAGACCAAAAGAAAAAATGTCTCAAATCAGCATGCATCTTCTTGACACCTGGATGTGCTGAGTAAGGTGTACAATGGGCTTCTGCTAAGATCAGGGTGCGAAGCTCATCCAGTACTGGCACATAAATCCTCCCTAAATATCTCAAAAGATCATCTAACTCTTAAATGTAGCCTGCAAACTTACCCTCCTAAGGTCTTCCTGAATCTAATTCCCTGCACACCTCCTGATACCAAAAATCTGTAGGAAGTGTTTGAAGAATCTGACTCCTCAAATCCACACTAAGAGTCATAGATGATACCACATGTCTTCTATGACTCAAAGCATCCACCACCACATTCTCCTTTCCCTAAATGTACTTTACCTCAAAATCATACTCGCATAGAAATTCCATCCATCGCCTCTGGTGAGCATTAAAATTAGGTTGAGTGAAAATGTACTGAAGACTGTGATGATCGCTATGTAGCTCAAATCTGTGCCCCAACAAGAAATGTCTCCACCTTGTCAAAGCATGAACTACTATTACTAACTCAAGATCATGCATAGGATAATTTAGCTCGTGATCCTTGAGCTTGCGTGATTCATAAGCAATCACTGTGATGAACCTCCTTATAGCAATATCGTGAGAATGCTCAAAATAATAGAATACAAAGTGATAGCAGAACTCAGAATGAATCTACTGATCGCAGGCCACTTCGAGGGGGTAACCTCCTTTGAGCAAGCTCAATACAATAAATTCATCCATGCCCATCAAGGGCCTCAACCTATTCTTATATACTGAGTACGATCTAGAAAAGTAATACTACCTATGCATGTGGGATAATAAAATATACTCACGGGATGACTTACAAAGCATATGCGTCCAACAACACTACTCTAACAAAATAAACAGAAGGAACACACAGGTTCCTAACATCCCCTCTCCCTTAGAAAAAAGCTTTGTCCTCAAAGCTTAAGGTGTGGAAATTGTTGTTGAATCTGAAGAAGGGGTTCCCAGGTAGCATCCTCTGGTTGCATGCCATGCCACTGAATCAAGACCTCAGAGATGGAGCGAGAGCGAAGCTGGCGAGTGCGCTGGTCAATGATTGCCACCGGCTCCAGGATAATGGATCCTTCCGTATCCATTTCAGGGAGAGTAGTTTGTGCTCTGACAGTGGTACCCAGAACTTTCTTTAGACAAGAAACATGAAAGACTGGATGAATGCGGGAAGAAGGAGGAAGTTCCAATTTATAAGCAATTGAACCAATCTTCTGCAGAACCTTATAAGGCCCATAAAATTTTGGGGCCAGCTTATGACGCCCTTTCAGCTTTAGGGAGGATTGTTTGTATGGCTGTAGACGAAGAAAAACCATATCCCCAACTTGAAATGAGCGCTCAGAACGGTGTTGATCTGCTTGCTGTTTCATCCGATTACGGGCCATGTGAAGATTATCCTGTAAGGTACAAAGAATCTGATCCCTGCTGCGGAGAACTATGTCAACTGCCTGGACTGGTGAGCTGTTGGGAGTGTAGGGAAGGAGCACTGGAGGTGCTTGACCATAGACTGCTTCATATGGAGTCATTTTAGAGGCAGTGTGGTAAGAGGTATTGTACCACCATTCAGCTAAAGGGAGCCACTTGGCCCACTGATGTTGCTGTTTGGAAGTGAAGCAACGAAGATAAGTTTCCAAGCATTTATTGACAATTTTAGTTTGACCATCAGTTTGTGGGTGATAGCCCGAACTCATCTTCAGTTTGGTGCCAGTTTTCTGAAACAGTTCAGTCCAAAAATGACTGGTAAAATTTGCATCACGATCAGAGACAATGGAAGAAGGGAGTCCATGAAGACGAAATATCTGGTCCATGAAGATTTGTGCAACAGAGGAGGCAGTATAGGGGTGGCTGAGGGCAAAAAAATGACTATATTTTGAGAGACGATCAACCACAACCAAGATCACTGTCTTGCCACCGGATTTAGGAAGCCCTTCAATGAAATCCATAGAAATATCAGTCCAAATCCATGTAGGGATGGGCAATGGTTCGAGCAAGCCAGGAAGGAGGGTCGTTTCACCCTTGTGGCATTGGCAAGTATCACATTCAGCCACCATCTGTTGAATCGTCTGTTTCATCCCTTTCCAAAAGAAGTTTCTCCTTGCTCGCTCATAAGTTTTGAGGAAGCCTGAGTGCCCTACTAAAGGAGAAGCATGGAGTTCATAAAAAATAGCCTGATGTAGAGCTGGGTTCTGAGGAAGCACTAGCCGACCCTTGTATCGAAGAGAAGCACCATCCCAAGAGTAATGTGGTATAGCAGAAGGATTATTGGCTAGCTGGTGAATGATTTGAGATAAAGAAGAGTCACTATCATAGCCCTGCTGAACAGACGCTAACCAATTGGGAATGGGCATAGAAATAGCGGAAAGGGAAGCTTGATTATCAAATGTGCGAGAAAGAGCATCTGCCACAATATTCTCCTTACCCTTCTTGTAGGTGATCTCATAATCATACCCCATGAGTTTGCTGACCCATTTCTGTTGTGTAGGAGAGGATACCCATTGTTCCAGGAAGTATTTCAGACTTTGGTGATCGGTTCTGATGCAAAAATGACTCCCTAAGAGGTATGGCTGCCACTTCTGTACAGCATGCAAAATAGCCATCATTTCTTTTTCATAAGTAGAGAGGGCTAGATTCTTACCAGAGAGGGCTTTGCTAGTGAACGCAATAGGATGATCATCTTGCAGGAGAACAGCACCCAATCCATTGCCGCAAGCATCACTCTCAATAGTGAAGGGTTTGGAAAAATTTGGCATTGCGAGAACAGGTGTACTGCACATAGCCTGTTTCAGTTGTTCAAATGCAGTCTCAGCAACAGGGGTCCAGGAGAAGGCATCCTTTTTTAACAGAGCTGTCAATGGTGCTGCAATTTTCCTGTAATCTTTGACAAACTTGCAGTAGTAGCCAGTCAACCCCAAAAAACCCTGAAGGCTCTTGAGAGTTTTAGGATGCGGCCAAGTTTTCATGGCATCTATTTTTGTAGGATCCACCCGCACTCCATGGTGTGCAACAATATGCCCGAGATACTCCACTTCCTCCTGGCCAAACACACATTTAAATAGTTTTGCACAGAGTTGATGATCAGAGAGAAGTTGCAAGACAAGCTCCAGATGATGGAGATGCTCAGCCCAAGTTTTGCTATATATGAGGATATCATCAAAGAAGACCAGAATGAATTTCTGGAGGTATGGCCGAAATATGTTATTCATCACTGCCTGAAATGTTGAAGGAGCATTCGTGAGGCCAAAGGGCATGACTAAAAATTCATAGTGACCATCATGTGTGCGGAAGGCAGTTTTAGGTATATCCTCCTCATTAACCCGAATTTGATGATACCCAGAACGAAGATCTAACTTGGAGAAAAAATGAGCCCCATGAAGTTCATCAAGAAGTTCATCAACAACTGGAATGGGAAACTTGTCCTTTATAGTGAGATGATTAAGTGCTCGGAAATCAATGCAGAGTCGCCATGACCCATCTTTTTTGCGAACAAGCAGAACTGGAGAAGAAAAGGAACTGGTACTAGGGCGAATAATACCTTGCTTCAGTAAGTCACGGACAAGTATCTCGATTTCGGTCTTCTGATGAAATGGGTAGCGGTAGGGCCTGATGTTGGGCGAAACACTGCCAGGAAGGAGCTGAATACGGTGGTCCTCTGGATGAGAAGGAGGTAATCCCACAGGTTCAGTAAATACACCAGAATACTTGTCCAAAATGTGTTGGAGATCGGCAGGAGTGCTAGAGACTGCTGATGGCTGCATCTGAATGGAATGGAGCTGAGCGATGACACCATGTGAATTCTTCTTAAGAAGTTTTTCCATACGGTGTGAACTGATGATGCTGAGAGACCCTGGTTGTAAGCCTTTCAAAGTGTGTTGGTGCCCCTCGGCTGAAAACTACATCCAAAATTCAGCAAAATCCCAGAGAATGGGGCCAAGAGTGCGTAACCATTGGGCACCCAAAACCACATCACAGCCACCTAAGGGTAAGGCAAACATGTCAGAGCGCATGTTATAATCGCCAATAGAGAGACGCACATTGTGACATTTCCCTTTACAAGGTAAAGTGCCCCCATTGGCAATCATGACTTCAAAGCTAGAGCAGGGATGGATAAAGCAATCAGCCTGTTTGGCTATTCGTGGATCAATGAAGTTATGAGTGCTACCAGAATCAATGAGTATAGTAAGAGGGATCTTCTTGAAGAAACCCTGGACCCACATGGTTTGTGGAGTAGTGACTCCTGCCAAAGCATGGACAGATATCTCTGGTGGAGCTTCTGGTGAAGGAGGTTCAGGCTGGTGAGGCTCAACCTCATCATCCACTGTTTCCTGAGCATCTACATATTCGTCCAGTTCCGATGGAGAATCCACATCCAAGAGATAGAGCTTTTGCTGAACACAGCTATGGCCCCGAGACCATTTCTCATCACAATTATAACAAAGCCCTTTGTCGCGCCTGACTCGCATCTCTGTTTCAGACAAGTGCTTGATCGGAGTAGTTCTGGGAGCTGGTATGACTGGAGGGTTGTGAGAACCTGTATTTCTGAATGGAACAAAATTAGATCTGGAACGTTGTAGAGCACTAATCTTGTCTTCCGCTAACTTAGCCAACCCAAGGGCTTCCATCATTGTAGTAGGTCGAAACATTTTGACTTCTGAGCGAAGTGCATCCTTCAGACCACGGACAAAACAACTACGGAAGAATTCATCAGACAAGCCCTCTGTGTGATTAGCTAATTTTTCAAACTCTGTCTGGTATTCTCTTACAGTGCCTGTTTGACGTAGTTTAGTGAGTGCTCCTGTGAAATCATCAAAGGAACTAGGGCCAAAGCGCTCCAAAATGAGGGTGCACAATTCTCTCCATGTTGGGCCTACATTAGCCTTGATGTACCAACGGAACCATTGAAGAGCTTCATGTTCCAAATGAAAAGATGCAAGGGGGACTTTGTGATTATCCAAAGTATTATGCAAGCTGAAATACTGCTCTGCCCTATAGATCCATCCAGTCGGATCAGAACCATCGAAGCGTGGAAAATCAAGCTTTGGTCCACGGAAATTGCCAGAAGAGGACCCAGTATCTCCTGAATGGTTTCGGCTCATGGCTGACTGCTGAAAGTTAAGACCCAAAATTTTGTCATCCAAATCTTGAAGTTTGGTTTTGAGGGATGCCATTTCTTCTTCCATGATTTTTGCTCCTGTACGCGTAACAACCATAAAGCAAGGTTTTTTTTTTTTTTTTTTTTTTTTTTTTTTTTTTTTTGGAATGGGTAGAAGATGAGAAACAAAAACTTTTTTAGTTACGGCAAACTTGGATTTGGGTAAAACTCAGATAGGAAATGGGTGTTCGACGGGTGGTGGGAGACTATCTGGGGACAAGGGAAACAGAAAAATGAGGGTTTCAAGGGTAGGGAGGCGAAATGAGGCGAACAGTCCAAGAGGGATAAGGGAGCAAAATGAGGAATTGAATCTTGTGGCTCAGTTTGGTGGCGATTGGATGAGAGGTGAAAAAGATAGGGCAAACCCTAAAATTAGATAAATGAGGGATTTAGGGCTTTGATATGTAAATTTTGGGGTTGGGTCGCCAAGGAAGGAAGTATGCGAAATGATATTGCAGACGTTCTGCGGAAGTATGAGCAGAAACAGAAAGCAAACAAGGAACTGATAGACAGAACAACTGAAAAGAGTTATTGCAATAACAAGAGATATTAGAAGTGAGAGGAACCTGAAGGCCACGACAGAAAAAAAGTTTGATGTAATTTCCACCCAGCGAGCCCAAGAGAGTGCTCTGATACCAGATGTGATGAACCTCCTTATAGCAATATCGTGAGAATGCTCGAAATAACAGAATACAAAGTGATAGCAGAACTCAGAATGAATCTACTGATCGCAGGCCACTTCGAGGGGGTAACCTCCTTTGAGCAAGCTCAATACAATAAATTCGTCCATGCCCATCAAGGGCCTCAACCTATTCTTATATACTGAGTATGATCTAGAAAAGTAATACTACCTATGCATGTGGGATAATAAAATATACTCACGGGACGACTTACAAAGCATATGCGTCCAACAACACTACTCTAACAAAATAAACAGAAGGAACACATAGGTTCCTAACAATCACCTGTCCATTTTGCATCAAAATTGCTCCAATCCCTTCAAGAGAAGCATCTATACACACCATGAAATCTCCCTTTGGATTATGTATGGCTAAAATTAGTGCACTAGTCAAAAGCTCCTTGAGCTTCTGAAATGCCTCCTCACATTTCTCTATCCACACAAACTTCTTTCCTTTCCTCTGAAGAGAAGTGATAGGATGTGCTATCCTAGAGAATTTTTGGACAAATCTACTATAATAACCAGCTAGGCCCATGAAACTATGAATCTCTGACACATTAGTCAGTGTAGGCCAATCTAATATCACCTAAATCTTCGTAGGGTCTACTGAAATAGCATCACCTGAAATGACATGGCCTAAATACTGAATCTCCAATTTGAAGAATTCACACTTAGCTACATTATCATAAAGTTGATTGTCTCTTAAACACTCTAAGACCAATTGCAAGTGTTCCTCATGCTCCTTCTGAGACGTAGAATATATCAATATGCCATCAAGAAACACAAGTACAAACTTGTCAAGATATGATAAAAAAAAAACCATTCATCAAACTCATGAAAATTGATGGAGCATTAGTCAACCCAAAAGGGACCACTGTGAACTCATAATGCCCATAGCAAGTTCGAAAAGTAGTCTTGTGAATATCGGCTTCTTTAATGCGAAGCTTGTGGTATCCTAACTTAAGGTCAATCTTGGAGAATATTGTAGCTCCCTTGATCTGATCAAATAAGTCATCAATCCTTGGTAGAGGATACCTATTCTTAATAGTCACCTTATTCAACTACCTATAGTCAATACAAAGGCACAAAGAGTCGTCTTTCTTCTTCACAAAGAGCATTGAAGATCCCCATGGTGATACACTAGGTCAAATGCTCCTATTGACCAGAAGTTCCTCTAGCTGAAGATGTAGCTCACCCAATTGCTATGTAGTCATATGATAAGGAGCTTTAGAGATAGGCCCCACTCTAGGAATTAGATCAATACTAAAATTGATGTCCATCTTTAGAGGCATGCCTAGAATCTCACTTGGAAAAACATCTGTGTACTCCTATAAAATCAGGTGACCTAAACTCTTCCTCATAGGATCTTCCTCATCAAAATCATTTACCATAACAAAAAATATCTAACATCCCTTATTGAAACTCCACTTCAATTGCATAGCATAAATCATCCGTAGAGATATAGGCCTTGGTATCCCAACTATCTTCACATCATTCCCTTGGTCATCTTGGCACATAATAATCTTCTTCCTGCAATCTATACTGGCTCTATGAGATCCAAGCTAGTCCATGCCCAAAACCATATTGTAGGAACCAAGGGGTATGACTTGAAGGTCAACTATAGTATCAAATCCTCCTAAAATAAGCCCACACTTATGAACTATAGAATCTATGGAGACCTTAATGCCCGAGGCTAATTCCACTTGCTAACCATAATCTTGCTTCACTGCATGCAATTTACACTTAGAAACTATAGATGGTGAAATAAATGAATTTGTAGCTCCTAAATCAAACAATACTGAAAGAGATATACCTCGAATAGCACCTATGGTCTCAACCACTATCCCCTGATGATCTACCTGACGGTGATCTACTATTGCAAACACTCTATGAGCTCTACCTGCATTACCAACTATAGGCTCTAAAGCTGTAGGCCTAGGTCTTGAAAACTGAGGTGATCCTAGTGGACATTGAGCTACATAATGTCCAACCTGACCACATGAAAAACATTCTATATTTTTTCCAGATCCTTTACCCATAGGTGTTGCATTTGATTGTTGACGGTTGTTCTTGCTAACAAAAGACTGTCTACTCTGAGCTGGCTGATTGGGCTAATGTTTTTTACTGTGCTGAGCATTACGATTGTTCTTGGAGTTAGAACCTTTGCCACCACCTTGAGCTTGAGAATTCGATCCCTTTTGTTGCTGCATCTGTTGACACTACTTCTCATACTGCTTCCCCTTAGAAAGAGAAGGCTTCTTGTTACCACCTGAATTATAGTTGCCTTTAGATCCTGACGTTGTTGGTGCTCCTAAAAAATCTCCTTGACCAAGGTTGACACTTTGCTCAACAAGGATAGCTTGATGTACAACATCCTTAAGAGTTTTAGGCTCAAATACCTTGACACCCCCAATTATATGGTTGTTCAAACCTCTAATAAAATGCCGTGTCAACTAAGCTTTTTTTTCACTGAATCTTGAAAAAGACATGAGCTCATAAAACTTACACTCATACTCAGTCACTGACATAGTATACTGCCTGAGCCCTTTGTTGCTTCCATTCCTCTGGTAGGAATTGTTTGTGGAAACTCTCTAAGAATAGTTCCCAAGTGACACTACTCATATCAATAGCCAACTTCTTCTCCTCAATTGTCCACCAAGTGGCCCCAAAATTCTCCAAATTGGTAATTGCAAATCTTGCCTTAACATTGCTGTCGAAATCTTGCATGGCAAAAATCCTATCGAGGGCAATAAGCCACTATTTGGCCACATAACCAGAACCTTTCCCATTGAAAGGCTTGACCTTGGATCTCAAAAGATTCTTCATCTAAGTGGACACAATGAACCTCTGACGATCCTTTCGAGGGCTCCAACTAGACTTGGGTCTATGCTCTTGTTCTGTCTGATGTGCTTTGGGCTGATCTTGAACAAGAGATAAATGGTCAAGAATAGTCTGCATCATCTATCTCAAATCAACCTCTTCAGACTCAGCTTGGTCCTCTCTATGGCTCTCTTCTTGCTACTTACTAGTGTGCTCTCCTTTGCTCTCTTCATGAGCAGATCCCCCATGGGCAGACTCATGGGCAGCAATAGCTTTGCCATGACCATGGCCTCTAACACGGCCTCCAACAGAAGACCTAGTCCCAAATACCATCCTACAACAGTACAAAGTACTATTACAATCAAAAGAAACATGTTTGCAATAGACTAAGTTCAGTTTAAGTAAAATTTTCAGCTTTGAGAGCTAAGCGTTGAAGTATGAAAAATATACAAGTATCAGTTCAAGTTTTGTTTTAGTTCACCTAGTTTTCAAGTTGAAGAGATACACTTAATATTTTCAAATCCTAGCTTGTTCCAAAATACCTAGAGCTCCCAATGTAGAAACTCGGGATCTCATACCAAATGTAATGCCCTGCCAAGGGATCCAAAGAATTAACCTAGAATCTCACTAAGTTTGGAAGCATTTTTTATTTTTTTTTTTAAACATGAAAGTAATATCATTCACAACTAATACAAGAATAATGGAAACAATAGCAATAACCATTAAAAAGTAAACTTAACATACATAACAGGTTACATTCTTCATGGATACCTTAACATTGAATCACATCTAATTTATCTATTCATCTAACATCACATCCTCATGAAAATAATAATGAAAAGTCTAATATTTATAAATTACATTTCTAAATGCTCAACCATCCACTATACATGTCATAGGGTATGAAAAGCTTAAAAGAATATACATATGTGGAATAAGGTACATCATCGTATTCTAATCCATGATACATCAAGTAAAGATAACCATATGATACACATGATACATCATCATAGAAGATATATACATCCATCAGAAAGATCAAACATAATAAACTAAGTGCATAGTTCCTCCCAACCATTAATAGCATCATTAGACCATCATGGGTCCTAGCCATCTCTTTGTGCATAACATTTCAAATCACCGAGGAGATCATCGGTATTAATATAGTAGGAATGTCACACCTAAACATACTACATCATATGCAAAAATTAATCTAACTAGCAAATAAAAGCATAAGATAACATCATCTAACATATGTTAATCATCAATGAAAGGATACATATCCACCATCATGAAGGACGCATTAGCCACGATGTCTCAAACGGATCTCAAATGATAAGAGTGGAAAAACACTACCACCCGATTGTGTGGTACCTAAGTGGTCCACTCCCACTATGCTGAGGAGATAATCTCAAGTCCCAAACAGGCTATCAAAATCACATAGCATAAGAATACTCTCTAAGTCTCGAAATCCTAAAAGTATACTAACTCAAAGGTTCCAATCACAACTTGACATCTAATTCCCAAAGGCACACAAAGACATGTAGGAAACCTACTATGCAAGCGGGAAAGTGTCATCACATATATCATGTAGAATTTACCCTGGTAGTTAGCTATACTCCACGTGTCCCTACTGATCCTCATGTAGCCACTTGTATCCTCTCATACTGACAAGGTATACTATGGAATGCAAGGTTGCAACCAAGCATTTTCTCTACTCCCATCCTAGTCTGTATAAGCACTCGAGGCATGGGCAAGAACAAAACAATTATCCTTTTAGGTTCATTTAGTTAGTATTAGGTGTGAATGTTTTCACTTATTAAAACAACTTACAATGAGTTACCCTAGTAGCCTCTTAGGGCCCTGGCCCCCATTGGAAGCCACTTTCCAACACTACAAGTAGATAACCTACCCTAAGCTCATGGAATCATAAATCACCCCAATCATATACAAGCGACTGGAAAGAAAAATCAAAAGATAATCCAAAATAAGAACATCAATTATCCACAATAATAGCATCAAATCTCCATGAGCAACTGAAAAGCATCCATAGACAATCATGACCACAACAACTCTCTATTGGCAACTGAAGCATCACTGATAATCAAAAGTATCCATTGGTTCTCAATAGCCAAAATATATCTCAAATCATACTGATTGAAGGCTCCAAAATGGTTGAGTCAAAACATGTCACAACATGACATCATAAATCAACATTTCAGTCCCATCATGGTGACTGGAAAATATCCTAAGGATAACTGATCGATGACTAAAAAATGGTTAAGTCAAGTGTCTCATACAAATGAATCTCAGTTATAACAATTAGTATTTACAAACATTACATAGAGAATTCCATCATATAATGATGGTTGGGTTAATAAAGATCGGAAATAAGACATCATCACGACATCACAATCATAACCCCCAAGCCTCTGATAGACGTCCCATAACTGGTCAACACTAGTCAACCCAAAACCCAAAATAGAAATATAAAGAATACACAATGCAAGCACATGTTTTGGTTTTCCTAAAATTACATGCTTGAATTAAATGTGGAGGTTTTTAGTTTCCATTTCCAATTTTGGATAATGAATGGAGGAACATTTTGTATGTTTTCCCAACCCATAATTTTTGTTTGATAGACAAAATTTTCTCTCCCAAAACCATTAGACTCAATTTTATAATTGTTCTATTGTTTATATAAACATTGTTTTAAAAAAGACCCCTATCAAATTCCAATAATCAATTAACAACTCTAATGAACCCAATAATTGCATAATTCAAAACTTCGATTTATAACACATTCTAATGATTAACCTTAGTTAAACTAAGTCTAATTAATTTAATTATTAATATCTTTCCATTTTAAATAATAGTTGACAAACTATTATTAATATTTTTAAGCATTTATATTTTAAAAGAATGACCCATTAATTCAGTCTTTTAAATATAATAATTGTTTATAACTAATAATATATATATACATATATACTTATACACACACACACACACAGATATATATATATATATATATTTATTTATTTACTTATATATATATATATATACAATAATAACATTTATTAAAATTAAAATATAAAAATTGAATCACAAATTGCTTCATAACTTTTACCCATGTTAATGAAGTCGATTACATATATATATTTATGACAAAATGTCACCATTAAAAGGGTAGTATCGTGCAGGCCTGCTGATGTAGGCCTGCGACAGTAGTGCCGCCAGCCTTTGCCATGTATACAGAGTGGGGTACGGGTACATGCTCATCCCTCCCCGCCCACTTTAATTTGCATATTCTCTTTTTTTAAAACAAACCAATCGTATCATATACGATTCGATTTTAATTAAATTTTTTTTATATAAATGTTTTACAGAAAACGTAAATCATAGAGCGATATGGCATTCAATCTTTCAATAAGATATATATATACATATTTATGTATATATATGTAAATGTATTTATGTAAATATATACATATATCTGTGTATACATACATATATGTGTGTGTGTGTGTGTGTGTGTGTGTGTGTGTGTGTGTGTGTGTGTGTGTGTGTCTATATAGACACACACACACACGCAGAGATTAATTAAGCATAACATATATATATGTATGTATGTATGTATGTATGCAGATCTGAATTAACATGTCCATATCAACACAATTTATAAGGGCTTTCAATTCTAAGAAATCCATAAAATATTTTTTCTCCAAATTTCTCAATGAATTTTCTAATGGATTTTGCTATAATTTGAACCCTAGCCCCATGTTCTCTTCAGATCTATGCATATAAGATTTCTCAAATAAATTTTAACTACCCATATTTAGAATGCATACAAGAAAAATAGGAAAATCCTCAGAAAACATATGGAAGACACAAAGAAGACAGGAAGTGCAAGATGCGGAAATAGCATAAGCAAAATCACAAGAGTCTACCCGAATTCTGATGCTAATTTTCTTTTCCTCAGAAAACCCACAGAGCAAGCTCCTCCCTTATTCAAAGTTCTCAAGTCCTCCAATGCTCCAAAACGCTCTCCCTAAGCCTCTAAGAGTGCTTGACTATAAAGGACTCTTAGGAAGCACCTAGAATGTGTCTAGAAACAACTAGAAGGTATAGACAACTAAGAACAAGCTTTTTCCAACCTTCTAGATGAGTCATAAGGTTGTAGACACCATGTGCTTAATTTGTGTGCTAACCCCCGTGTTGTTGACATAAGAGAAATAAAAAGGTGTGTTTACTCCTAGGCAAGCTTATAACTTTTTTTTTAATTTTTATAACTTTCATTTTAATTTTTATAACTTTTTATTATTATTATTTATTTATTTATTTATTATTATTTTATAGTTATTGTGAATTTTAATTGATAATTTTCTTTTATTGAATTATTTTTCTCAATTAATTCTCATTTAATTAATTATAGTCAAAATATCAAAGATCATGATATTATATTAATTTTCTCCAAATAATTAATTTATTAATTAAATCTATTTATTAAGACTTAATTAATAGAAAATTCACCATAGACCTCCAAGATAAAATATGAAAACCCATCATAGAACAATTCATACAAAATCAATCTAAAGGGTTAAAAATCACGAATTATGTCATCCGACACATTTGGAGGGTAAAATATCTAGATACTTGTCCTATCTCTCTAGGACAATGGTTTTAAGGGTTTGGGATTGGACTTGAGAATTTATCTCCCTTCTCTTATCATTGAGATAGTGTAATAGGGTACGCTCATCTTGGAAATTTAGGGAAGTTGATACCTGGTACCTGCAACCTACATAAAAACCATGCATGTACATACAATATATATAATGCTAAGCTAAAAAAGCAATGGCAAGAAGATGTGCATCATGTAGATTTTGACTAGCAGGTGACTACGACTCCCTTCCTTAACCACATCAAAAATGCCATACAATAAGAGCAAACATGCACACCATACACATGAAAGTATGGGGTTAGTATCCATAATAAAACACATGAGATAATAAACCATCTAACTAATCATCATCAATAATTGAAAACAATGTAATGATCATCATGCATACATGAAATGTAAAGTCTAAATGATCTCATTATATATCAACTAAATCCATAACATAATGTCTGATAGTCTCAAAACAATACCACTAATCCATCAACATAAAACTAGTCTAACATAGTCTGATAATAATATGATAATAATAGCAACAATGTGTCCAAAAAAATGTGAACAAGGGCAGGAACTACATATGCAAAGCAAGAGCAAGAGAGAGTGGGGAGCGAGGGCGGGAATGGCTATGTGTGTGTGTGTGTGTGTGTGTGTGTGTGTGTGTGTGTGTGTGAGAGAGAGAGAGAGAGAGAGAGAGAGAGAGAGAGAGAGAGAGAGAGAGAGTAGGGGATGGGAGAGGGGAGAGAGTAGGTGATGGGAGAGAGAGGAAGTGAGAAAGAGTAGGGGTGGTAGAGAGAGTGCGAGATGGGAGAGGGGAAGTGAAAAAGAGTAGGGGTGGTAGAGAGAGTATGAGATGGGAGAGAGAGGAAGTGTGAAAGAGAGTAAGGGTGGCAGAGAGAGTACAAGATGGGAGAGAGAGGAAGTGTGAGAGAGAGTAGGGGTGGCAAAGAGAGAGTACAGGATGTAAGAGAGAGATTGAAAGTAGGGGATGGCAGAGAGACGAAGTGTGAGAGAGAGTAGGGGTGGTAGAGAGAGTACAGGGTGGGAGAGAGAGATTGAGAGTAGGGGATGAGGAGAGAGAGATTGAGAGTAGAGAGTGGGGGGAGGGAGAGTAGGTAGTGGGAGACAGAGTGGGAGAGGGACAGCGAGAGAGAGGAGGATGGGAGTTCATGTGTATGAAAGAGAGAGAGTGGAGAATGGGAGAGGGGGGAGAAAAAGTAGCTCGAGAGAGAGAATAGCTACAGAAAGAGTAGGGGATGGGAGAGAGAGTAAGCGATGGGAGAGGGAGTGGGAGAGAGAGAGAGGGGGGGATTGAAATATGTGTAAGAGAGAGAGAGAGAGAGAGAGAGAGAGAGAGAGAGAGAGAGAGAGTAGGGGATAGGAGAGAGTGTGAAAATGTGTGAGAGAGTAGGGGGTAGCAAAAAGAGAGTAGAGAGGGAGAGAGTGAGAGTGAGAGAGAATGAGAGTGAGAGTGAGAGTGAGAGAGAGAGTAGGTAGTGGGAGAGTGAGTGGGAGAGGGAGAGTGAGTGAGAGACAAAGTAGGCAATGGGAGAAGAGAGAGGGAGGATGGGTGCATGTGTGAAAGAGAGAGAGTAGGGAATGGGAGAGGGGAGAGAGATATCTAGAGAGAGTAGGGGATGGGAGAGAAAGAGATTAGGCAATGGAAGAGGGAGTGGGAGAGGGAGAGAGAGAGGGAATGGGAATGTGTGTAAGAGAGAGTAGGGGATGGGAGAGAGTTTGAGAGTATGAGAGAGAGTAGGGGTGGCAGAGAGAGAGTGAGAGTAGGGGATGGGAGAGAGAGATAGAGTAGAGAGGGAGAGAGTGAGAGAGAGATAGTAGGTGGTGGGAGATGGAGTGGGAGGGAGAGAGAGGGGGAATGGGAATGTGTAAGAGAGATAGAGTAGGGGATGGGAGAAAGTAGGCGGTGGGAAATGAGAATGTGTGTAAGAGAGACAGAGTAGGGGATGAGAGAGAGTGTGAGAGTTTGAGAGAGAGTAGGGGGTGGTAGAGAGAGCTCATATGGGATGGGAGAGAGAGAGAGAGAGAGAGAGAGAGAGAGTAGAGGATGGGAGAGAGTATGAGAGATAGTAGGGGATGGAAGAGAAAGATTGAGAGTAGGGGATGGGAGAGAGAAAGTAGAGAGGTAGAGAGAGTACTTGAGAGAGAGAGATAGTAGGTGGCACAAGAGGGAGTGGGAGAGGTAGAGAGAGAGGGGGGATTGGAGTGTGTGTGGCGAATCTAGAGAGTAGGGGATGGGAGGGAGAGAGAGAGAGGGGGGGGATGGGAGTGTGTGTGTCTATGAAAGAGAGAGTAGGGGATGGGAGAGGGGAGAGAGAGTAGGTGGTGGGAGAGGGAGTGGGAGAGGGAGAGAGAGAGAGGGAGAATGGGAATGTGTGTAATAGAGATACAGTAGGGAATGGGAGAGAGTGTGAGAGTGTGAGAGAGAGTAGGTGGTGGCAGAGAGAGCTCATATGGGATGGGAGAGAGAGTGAGAGTAGGGGATGGGAGAGTGTGAGAGAGAGTAGGGGATGGGAGAGAGAGAGAGTGAGAGTAAGGGATGGGAAGAGAGAGTAAAGAGGGAGAGAGAGAGAGAATGAGAGAGAGAGAGATAGTAGGTGGTAGGAGAGGGAGTGGGAGAGGGAGAGGGAGATAGATAGGGGGGATGGGAGTGTGTGTGATAGATCTAGAGAGGAGGGGATGGGAGAGAAGAGAGTTGGGGGATAAGAGTGTGTGTGTTTGTGAAAGAGAGAGAGAGAGAGTAGGGGTCACTAATACATTTGGTACCAAATTGAAATGACAGTGCCATTGCAGTTTTTCTGTCACAACCTTGTCATAGTCACAATTGCAATGATGACAAGGTTGTGATGGAAAAATTGCAATGACATTGCTGTTGCAATTTGGTACCAAATGTATTAGTGAGTTGGAGGATAGAAAGTAACCGGTGGGAGAGGGAGAGAATGCGAGTAAAGGATGGGAGAGAGTGTGAGAGAGAGTAGGGGATGAGAGAGAGCATGAGAGAGAGTAGGGGGATGGGAGTGTGTGTGATAGATCTAGAGAGTAGGGGATGGGAGAGAAGAGAGAGAGGGGGTATGGGAGTGTGTGTATTTTTCTGAAAGAGAGAGAGTAGGGGATGGGAGAGAGTGTGAGAGTGTGAGAGAGAGTAGGGGTGGTAGAGAGAGAGTATGGGATGGGAGAGAGTGAGAAAGAGAGTAGGGGCTGGCAGAGAGAGAGTACAAGATGGGAGAGATATAGTGAAAGGATTGGAGAGAGTGAGAGATAGTAGGGGGTGGTAGAGAGAGAGATTATAGGATGGGAGAGATAGATTGAAAGGATGGGAGAGATTTGGGGATGTGAGAGAGAGAGTAAAGAGTAGGAGATGCGAGAGAGAGAGAGTAAAGAAGAAGAGAGAGAACTTGAGAAAGAGATAGTAGGTGGTGGGAGAGGGAGTGGGAGAGGAGGGGAGCAAGGGGGGATGGGAGTGTGTGTGAGAGATCTAGAGAGTAGGGGATGGAAAATAGGGAAAAGATGTGATTTAGTCATTGAAAAGATTCCAATGTATGAGTTCATGAAGATTTTTCATGAAAAGATTATTTACAAGTATGCAAGGCATACTTATAGAGCTTGATGGCTAGATTTTCAATTCAAGTTGTGCAAGGACACGTTTCCACTAGATACCATTGTTTTGGTTGTAGAATTTGCAGAGAACTACACACTACAACCACAAAATGCGGTACAAGAAAATTATTATACTTCCCAATAGGTTTCCATATTTATTAACATAACATTCATGCATTCACCTACAAGTACAGAGGATGATAGGAAGATTTTGAGGGAGTGTCATTTTTATATTAGTGATGATCGATCACATTCTACAGAGTTTGTATAGGGTTGTTTTCAACTATTTTAGGGAGATTTGGCTAATAGGGGCATCACATATTGTTAGCACATTATTTGGTCAAAAAATTGCACATCTCAATTCAAGAATGCATAGATGTTCTATTAGTTAAGCAGGATGCACAGGCTGTGTAGAATTTAATATATGTGGAATTTCACAAGGACTAGTCATGGAAAGGGAAAGCACGATGCTGTAGGTGCATGCATCAAAAGTGCCTTAGCTCATCAAGAACTAAAGTACAAAGATGGAGCAATATTGATAGATGCAAAATCCATTGTCTAGTGGTGTAATGCTAAAATGGGTCTAGGTAAGGAAGGTGAGTCAACGGTTCATATTTTTTTTGGTTGATAGATCATACTAACATTGCACCATATCAAGATTGTTGCACACTAATAGGATCTAGTGAGTTGCATTCTTTTAGAAGCTCTGATGCAGGTTCATGGAGTATCCACACATGAAAAATGGCATGCTATTGTCCATCATGTGCAGAGGAAAATTGTGATGATTGTGAGTCAACTGAATGAGTGGACAAATGGGATATATGGGTTTTGGACCTAATTGACACCTATCATCCCCCACAAGCATTGGAAATGGTAGAGATGGATTTGTCTATTGACTTTGACCATTTGTCAAATCTAGTGCAACCTAGTAATATATATTTATACATCTTTGTAATTTCAATATGTAACTTTATAACTTTTACCTAAGTATTTTTTGAATTAATGACCGCATTTTGTACATTTGTCACTGTAGGCCATGTTTTTGTTGTTATTGCACCTGAAGACAATGAAGAAGGGATAGATTATTATTAGTGTCATTGTGTCCAAGCCAAACAAAAATTGGATCACTTGGTTATAGATGGTGAAGGTTTAGAGTACCATGTAGGTGTGGTGGTCATAACCAACACATGGCTTGGATGATATTCTATGAAGAACCCTAACTTGTGGTTATTCAAGGATTGGTAAATAGAGAGGAAGATTCTTCATTATTCAAAATTTGTTGTCACATCAAATGTCCACTTGATAAAATATGGTCCAAAACTACATAATAAGATTCTTTGGAAAGTTTGTGAGTCAAATCACAAGGCAATACTTGAGACATTAAAATGTAGAGCAGATCCAGTTGGCTCGTTAGATTGAATAGGGAGAGAACGAGAGAGAGAGAGAGAGAGAGAGAGAGAGAGAGAGAGATCAATTCTAGGATCCAAATATAATGTTCCAACCTCTCCCCCAAGACTATCCACATGACAAGGTGGGTATTGTTATTATGTGTAAGTGATGAGATAAGTTTAAATAGCATATTTAATGTTTTGATTTTTTTAGGATCTAGATATATTATTTGAATTTATATTAGATTCTTTAATAAGACACATTTTTAGATTAGTCATTTGAATAAGTGAAAGTTTAGAATTTGTTGTTTAGATCAAATTTAATGAAAGAACATGAAAATTGTTAGAATGTGAATGCTTTGTGATGTAAAGTAACTTCAAACTGGCAAAAGCAAGGATACAATGGGAGAAGTTTTCAATACTCATCAAGCAAGGGATATCATAAAACTCAAAAAACAAGGATTTGTACAAATGGATAATTCTTAATGACAAGCTAGATTCGAATTTTTTCATTCTCAAATTTTAGTGGATTAATCTTATCTTAGATTTTTTACTGTGCTAATTCTTCATTTGTAGGTCACCAAAGAAGAGGTCTAATAAAGTTGAAGCACCAGTGATAAAGGGTGAGATGCCAAAATCATCTACGAAACAGTATTATCAATTCACATCCTCAATATTTATTAGTGCTTTTTGTTCAAGTGCCATTGTGTGTTAATCATCTTATGCCTAGGATTGTAGAGGATAACAATCATCAAAAAGTAAGAAGGAAAATAGGTCTCAGTTTGATGATAATGGGGCAGTTACAAATATAGTTCTCTCTACGGATAATGTTGATTAGGTGATGTATAAGTTGAGAGAACCAAAAGACTTTTGATATTTTGATATTTTTGGGATGTTTTTTACAATAATGTCAACACTTGGTGAAACCAAATATTATGAGTGGAACTTACTAGTTTTGTTTTAAGCATGTCTAGATCCCTAAAAAATAGTCAATGAAAAATACATTTCAAGAGGTTTATTAGATTGTGCACATTAAATATGTCCATGTTGGATTTTCTAAAATTCTTCCATACTATGATTTTGAGGTGACCATTCAGTTAAGCAATAAAATGATATTAAAAAAGAGGTTCAAAATAGAGATTTCTCATTTTTTTCTTCTCTTCTGTGCGTGTAGGATAGTTTTACTTTTGTTTCTTGTGTGCTAGACCGGTTCTTTCTTGTTGATGACACAACCACTTATAATAATGATGCATATAAAATATTTTAGTGATTGGTACCCTTTCACTTAAAAATCATTCCACCTTAATGAGGTGAGCCAAGTGTATTTTTATTCACTTTTTACATTTGCCTAATAAGGCACTCAAATCGAGGTTTCTTCATTTTCTTTTTTTGGGTGTGGGGGGGAATTGGGTGGGGTACATTAAGAGGGGTTTCCAAAAGTTGATGGGTGGCCAACATGCTTTTGTTATAATTCCTTCCCTACATGGTTTGGCCCATGCAAAGTTAATTATGAAAATTACTATATTTAACTTGCCTCATAACTCTGCTCTTCAATATCAATGACAATATTTTCCAACATGTTTGTTGTCCTCTTCATGTTGCAAATGCTAAACAAATTGAAATGGCTTAAGTGATGCTATATGCATTTGAAGCAAGGGACTCATTTAACCCCAAGTTTTGCATAGAAGGGTTGTTAGGGAATTTCTATAAACACAAACTAAGTATGGAAGATAGATGAGATAATTGCACAAATGAATATGAAGTTTAATGAAGTTATTCAAACCTTAATGCTCATCAAATGAAGATTGAATAGATTGCAAAAATGTAATATGAAGTGAAATGGTGGAAAATTTCTTGAGCTTACCTATGGTCAAAATAGAATTTTAAAAAACCAATTCCCAAAATGGATTGGAACACTGAAGCACTAAAGACCACAAATGATAAAATGAAAAAATTAGTTGAGAGGAGTGAAAGATATTTCAAGGAAAAGAAGAAGCAACTTAATCTAGAGATGGGAGAATCTTTAGAGGGTAAGGTGAAGGAAGAAGAGTAGTAGAAAGAATAATAACAAGAAGCACCTCACAAAGAAATAAACAAAATGGAATACAAAGAACTTTAAAAAACTATTAAAGGAAGGAAGAAGAAGAAGCCAAAAATTGACTTTTTGTATCGAAAGTTGACTCAAAAAGGATGTTCCTCACAAATCCCAATAATCTCTCTCATCCCAAGGTCCCTTCATGCCATACAAACTAAATATGATGAAAAACCTCCAAATATGTCACCAATTTGGGCCTTGGATGCTTCCAAGTACACAAGCCCCAAATTGCTCATAAACAAGTCTCAAAACTAGGGCCTCTCAATAAACTACCTTCCACACCTTTCTAGGATAAATTGAGGGTGGATACACCATTCATTTGATGCTCCTAGACTCCTCAAACCATAAAATGTATGCCATCTTCAAGCAGATCTCTTGCTGCTACTCCCAACCATCCACTTCCATTAACCCTTCCACTACTCTTCTTGGTGATCACCAATCAAACACCTTTCATCTGCACATTAAAAGTTAGAAATTATATTGTACATATCAAGGATCAATCACTCCATGAGAATCAGATTTTTATCATTCATGGAGTGATGATCTTTCCACTAAATTAGATCAAAATTGTGAAGAAATCACTGTGTTACTCGGGACAGTCAGCCCTGTTCTTGTAATCAGCCTATTAAACCAACTTCAAAATGTGAAAATTAGAGATAAAAATGATATTAAAAAAGAGGTGACTATTGATTCAAGCATTCAAAAAGATATTAAAACCAAATTCTAGAGTGACCATTCAGTTAAGCAATAAAATGATATTAAAAAAGAGGTGCAAAATAGAGATTCAAATACCAAATCTTCTCATAGAAAAAATGAGAACTGTGAAGCATAGATATATTGACCATAGTAGACATATATTTCTTTTCTTGTGTGCATGTGGGATAGTTTTACTTTTGTTTCTTATGTGCTAGACTGGTTTTGATGTAAAGTAAGCACAAGGAAGCAAAAATCAAACAACCTTCTACCACCTAAACTTCCAAACTCCACATAGATTTAAGCAAGGGTTATGATTCACTTCCAAAAGGATCTAATATTACAACTCTTCAATAGGTTTACAAACCCAAATCTCCAAAAAAAGACAAGAATCCAACTTCTTCCTACTTGGTTCAACAATGGCCTACTACCCCCCAACTTGGAAAAAGAGGGTTTATGGTGTTCCTAACCTTACTAACACCAATGATGGCTTGAGGCAATCTTAACATGACCAAAACAAGGAAAATCACAGATTTAACCTACTGCTAACAACCCACAGAATACAATGTAGCATTTGACCTACTAGGCAATTAGACCTCTTAATCCAATTTTTCAGCAATAACTCAATAATCAAAGGCATTATTACATTGAACAAAACAAACACTTTAATTAGGTGTAATAAAAGACTCAGTTGTAAGGTATGATGGCACTTTGGTGTGTTTATAAGCCAAGTGACCATTTTTAACCAAGGAGTCACAATAGGTGTGATTTTGAGTATTTTAATGATTTTAGAATGTTTTAGGTGGATTTAAGTTATTAAGACACCTTTGGACTATAAGTTTGCAAAAATTACAAAAAAATGCAAGAAAGTTATGAAATGCAAACGTTCCTAAAATAGCAATTTTTGCAATAATAGTTGTCAAATTGAAAAGAAGGTTGTATGGTGTTCCAACCATCCAAATGGAAGTTATCACTATTGGAAGGCATGTATTTAAGATCCCCACACGTGGGAAAGGTCATCGTACGAATGATGGACAACATTAGTGAATAAAAAACTTAGATTTTCTACCTTTTAAACTATTTTTCCAATTCCATATGACGTATATGGATTGTTGGTGGTACAAGTCTCATATGTTTGGATGGAAGGTTGAGTCAAGATTCCATTGCAATTGGTTTGAATTCTTTATCTTAAATATAGGAAATGTTATATCAGTTTTAGTGCAGGTAGGTTAGATTTACTCCAAATTTGAGGGTTTCAGCAAGATGGCCTCCTAACTTGCAAACCCACCATGGGATTTCAATGTTGCTTTGTGGAATGAAAGTTAGGAGAGGGTTCTTTGAGATGGCAAATATTTAAGGCTATAGGAGCATGCCATGCATTTTTACTAGCAAGCCCTAGACTAGGCATAATTTTATGTCTATTCTAGATTTGAAGGAAAAAGAAGGATCAAGCTCTCTGATGCAAGAGCATCCAGAGGTATGAGGGCAATCCTGTGTCACCCAAAAAATATCTACTTAGATTTAGTTTTTTTTTCATGTGTTTTCATATTTGGATACCCATTTGAGTCAAATAAAGGTTCCAACTCTCACAGTTCCACTATTAGTGCTCTGGGTTAGAGTTTTTAATCACCTTGGGATACATGTAAGTGCCAAAAAAATAGGAGTATGTAATTGAGCCATCATTTTGGTGAACTAGAAGGTGTAAATTGGTTGGATAATTTTAATTTTAATTTAGAATATTCTAGAAAAAGAATCAGGTCTAAAGGCTACACAGTTTGAAAGTTATCGTAGTTTTTTTAATTTTTGGAGAACTCCTAAGAATGCTTCAAAGTAAGGTTGAGGTAATTAAATGACCTCAAATAGGGCAAAAAATTGGGGACAAGAAAACTTGGTCCATAGGGCTATAGATCACTTCGAGAGCTTTCCGAAAACGTAAACAGTTCATCAATCGGAGCTACGGTTCAAAAGTTATGCCTCCCGAAAGTTCGATTACCATTTTTGGATTCTTCTAATTTTGCACCGACTTCTAACATGGTTTTTGAAGCCTTCTATTTGTTCGGTGGATGCCAACTAGCACTTTCTAGAATGTATTCCTAATCCTTAACCCTTTGGGGTCTATTTAAGAACATTTTTGGCATTGTAAAAGGTAGTTCAGAGTGGAGTTTGAGAGGAGGTACTAAAAGGAGAAATTATCTCCAAATTTATACTATTGTAAGCCCTTAGGGCATGTTTTGAAGTCTATTTTCTATGTACTGAATGTATTAGCATATTTACATAGTTAATAAAATCTTCCCCCTTCCTGTTGTGTCCATTCTATTATTTGGCTTTACCTCACCACTCTCAAACTGATTAATCTGACCCATGTGAAGGGTGGAGAAGGACAAGTTGGATGTGTAGAAGAGATCCAAGGGGTTGAACCAAGTCTTCAAACCCATTTGTTCTTGTTTTCCTTGTAACCCAGCCTAAACTGGCCATTTAGGACTATGACACAAAGTGGCATAACTTGATGCTAGAGCCAAGTTGGTGATTGATCTTTTGGGATCTCTTAGAAAATGTTGAAGAGTGTTTAAAAGTGAAAAATAGTGGGTTGTCCTTTGCATGATTTGGTAGTTTAATCGTAAAAACTAGTATTAGCCCTAGTAGAAATGCTGGTAACTATTTTGCAAATTGATTGTTGGGTGTTGGAAAACTTTAAAGTTTGGTGTTTATTGTTGCATTAAGTCCATAGAAACCATTTCTATTAGAAAAGTTGAGTGCTAAAACCATCCAAGAAAAACTTTCCATTGTAGGCCTATTGGTAATAGGGAGTCCCTAAGTGTTATAGTTGATCCAAGTTGTTTGAATACCCTAGGTTTGAGGGTTGGGCCTATAGAGTGGAGTCCACTTCTAGGGTAGAGTCTATCTTGTTGAGAGCCCATTGGATTAGTCATTAATCTTAGAAGAAGGCCAAGTCTGTGAACCCATTTTCTCATACTTCCTTTGTAACCCAGCCTAATCTGGGCAATTAGGTTTGTGACTCAAAGTGGGTGTAAGTTGGTGTTGGAATGGAGTCTGAGTTTGATCTTTTGGAATCCCGAAGAGGTGGTTGAAGGGTGTCTAATGAATTGAAAAGATAGTGTGGTCCTTTGCAAGAATTGGGAGTTTGACCAAAAAAGTGAGGATAAACATTAATTCACACAACTAGACACTTAGCAACTTGAACCAATACCCATGGATGATGGATTTTTACAAACTAGGACTCTTAGCAAGTTAAGAGGGTTCAACATAACACCAAAACATAGTAATCAAGGCCCAAAAACAATCAAAACTTAGATTTCATAGTTCTATCCAAATAATGTAGCACTTAGCATTAATCCATGCAACTTCGAACTTCACTCAACTCTCTAAAAATGGTGGATCCTCACAAATAGATACCAAACCCTAACTAAATAGATATACAAATAGATATCTTCTAAATAAAAATGAAATCCTTAATTAATAAGTTCAATTCGGATGATGGATCATCAATGACACTTAATGGATCATCATAAATCCATACACCTTTACACTTGACAATTTGACTCCACCCCCAAGAATGGTAGATTTTCACAAATTAGGATTCTCAGCATGATAAGGGGTTCAACATGACAATAAAACCAAAGTATCAAGGCCAAAGAACATACTAAAACACAGGTTTCTTGGCACTATTCTGATAATGTAGCAATTAAGGCTACTAGCACGTCCCAAGGAAAAATGTGCAATGAGTATGAAACCTTCCAAAGGACCTCCCAAAATAATTATCATTCTAAATACCATTTACTATGTTTTTTAAATTCTCAAAAGGATAAGTGCTGAAACAATTTTTAAGCCTCCCAAAACTAGACTATTCTATAGGCCTAATTCCTTCAATTAGGTCACCTTAATGAAGGAAGTACCAAAAATATAATGGAAAGGACCAAAAAAAAGCATTAAGAAGTTATATTAGGTCAAGAGAAGGTAGATTCCTGAGTTTCACGTACTAGTTCCAAGCCTAATGCATACAAATCACTGAGTTTCATAATGCAACAAAGTTGTCACATGAAGATGCCAACTCATTTGTGCATATTTTGTACAACCACCATTTGTGCATATCTTTCATTTGGAATTTTTTAACAACATTAGGGGGAAATTGAGTTAAATTTTGTCAAAAAGCAAAAAAGTTGCAAAAAGTGCAAGAAAGTTGCAAAATGCAAAAAGTTGCTAAACAACAATTTTCGCAATATTAGTTTTCAAACTGAAAAAGAAGTTATATGGTCTTAAAAATATTCAAATAGTAGTTTTAACCATTGGAAGAAATTTATAAAATGTCTCCACAAGTGGAGAAAGTCATTGTACGGATGAGTGAACAACATTTAATGAATAAAACTTAGAATTTCTACCTTTTCTCTATTTTTCAATTCTATATGGCCTATACAGATTGGTAGTGGTAAAATTTTCATATAGTTGGATAGAGGATTGAGTTAGTGTTCTATTGCAATTAGTTTTAAGACTTTATCTTATTTAAAACAAAAGTTATAGTAGTTTTTGTGAAGGTTACTTGGATTTACCCTAAATCTGAGGGTTTCAGCAAGATGGCATCCTAACTTGCAAATCCACTATGGGATTTCAATGCAAATTTTTGGAATGCAAGTTAGGATAGGGTTCTTTGAGATGAAATTTTTTTAGGGTTGTAGGAGTAGGGAACCTATTTTTACTAGCAAGCCCTAGACTGAACATAGTTTTATGTCTAGTCTAGTTTTGAAGGAAAAAGAAGGATCAAGCTCCCAAGTTGATTGATTTGACTTAGGTGAAGGGTTTAGAAGGATAAATTGAAGGTTTAGAAGAGATCCAAGGGATTGAACCAAGTCTGTGAACCCATTTACTCATGTTTTTCTTGTAACCCAGTCTAATCTAGCCAATTAGGATTGTGACACAAAGGCGGCATAACTTGGTGTTGGAGTAGAGCCTATACTTGATCTTTTGGAATATCTTAGGAATGATTGAAGGATGTTTAAAGATTTAAAAACATTATATGGTCCTTTTTATGGTTTGGGAGTTTGACTGAGTAACCTAGGATTTGTCCTAGTAGAAGTGTTGGTAACAATTTTACAAATTTGATTGTTGGGCATTGGGAAACTTCAAAGTTTGGATTTTCTTATTGAGTTGAGTCTACACCATTAGTTTTAGGTGTCTAGGTAAACCCTATCCCCAACCTTGTCCTATCCCCTTTAGCACTTGAACATTCTTGAACACGTCAAACTAGAATGTCCCTAAGGGTCACTAAATGTCATAGGGTTGCGATCTTTGATGGGGCATATCTCAAAGCTTGTGTGAGATATGGATGCAATTATAGTTCCTATAGGACTATGTTGGGGATACCTACAATAATTTCTCTCACTTTTTGGAGATTACACTTCATTTTGATTTTGTGACTCCATCTCAAGTGATTCTGAAATTTGTAGTGTTGGCCAGTACAAAGTTGGCAACTGCCAAATCTCTCTTGCCTTTCTTTGTGGGATCAAACTATCTACTTTGTTAGCTCTAGGTGGCTAGGTAAACCATATCTCCAACCTCATCCTATCCCCTTTAGTGCTTGAACATTCTCGGGCATGCCAAACTGGAACGTCCCTAAGGGTTAGTAAATGCCATAGGGCTGCGATCTTTGATGGGGCATATCTTGGAGCTCATGTGAGGTATGGATTTGATTCTAGTTCCTATACGACTATGTTGGGGAGACCTATAATAACCTCTCTATCTCTCTTTTTGGAGATCACACTCTGTTTTGATTTTGTAATGCCATCTTGGGTGATGCTAAAACTTGTTGTGTTAGCTAGTACAAAGTTGCCAACTACCAAATCTCTCTCACCATTCATCGTGGGATCAAACTGTCAACTCCATTAGCTCTGAGTGGCTGGGTAAACCCTATCCCCAACCTTTTCCTATCCTTTTAAGTGCTTGAACATTCTTGGTCATGCCAAACCAGAATGTCCCTAAGGGTCGCTAAATGCCATAGGGCTATGATCTTTGATGGGACATATCTCATAGCTCGTGCAAGGTATGGATATGATTATAATTCCTATAGGATCATATTTGCGAGACCTACAATAACCTCTCTCACTTTTTGGAGATCACACTCCATTTTAATTTAGTGATGCCATCTCGGGTGATGTTGAAACTTGTAGTGTTGGCTAGTACAAAGTTGTCAACTACCAAATATCTCTCACCGTTCATTATGGGACCAAATTGTCTTCTCTATTAGCTCTAGGTGGTCAAGTAAACCCTATCCCCAACATTTTCCTATCCCCTTTAGTGCTTGAACATTCTCAGGAACACCCAACTAGAACAGCCCTAAGGGTCACTAAATGCCATAGGGCTACAATCTTTGATGGGGCATATCTTGGAGCTCGTGTCAGGTATGGATAAAATTATAGTTCTTATAGGACCATGTTGGGGAGACCTAAAATAACCTCTCTCACTTCTTGCAGATCACATTCTGTTTTTATTTTGCAATGCCATCTCGAGTGATGTTGAAACTTGTAGTGTTGGCTAGTACAAAGTTGCCAACTGCTAAAACTCTCTCACCATTAGTCGTGGGATCAAGCTATCTACTCCATTAGCTCTAGGTGGATAGGTAAATCCTATCCCCAACCTTTTCCTATTCCCTTCAGTGCTCAAACATTCTTGAGCATGCCCAACTGAAATGTCCCTAAGGGTCACTAAATGCCATAGGGTTGTGATCTTTGACAAGGCATATCTCAGAGCTCGTGCAAGGTATGGATTTGATTCTAGTTCCTATAGGACCATGTTGGGGAAATCTTCAATAACCTATCTCACTTTTTGGAGATCACACTCCATTTTGATTTTGCGACACCATCTCGGGTGATGTTGAAACTTGTAGTGTTGGCTAGTATAAAGTTGTCAACTATCAAATCTCTCTCACCATTCTTCATGGGATCAAACTATCTACTTTGTTAGCTCTAGGTTGCTGAGTAAATTCTATCCCCAACCTTGTCCCATCCCATTCAATGCTCAAACATTCTTGGGCACACCCAACCGGAATGCCCCTAAGGGTCACTAAATGCCATAGGGCTGTAATCTTTGATGGGGCATATCTCTAAGCTTGTTCAAGATGTGGATGAGATTCTAGTCCCTATAGGACCATGTTGTGGAGACCTATAGTAACCTCTCTCTCTTTTTGGAGATCTTAATCCATTTTTATTTTGTGACACCATCTCTAGTGATGCTAAAACTTGTAGTGTTGGCTAGTACAAAGTTGCCAACTACCAAATCTCTCTCACCTTTCCTCTTGGAATCGAACTGTCTATTCCATTAGCTTCGGGTGGCTAGGTAAACACTAGCCCCAACCTCTTCCAGTCCTGTTGAGTGCTTGAACATTATGAAGTATTGAGGATCCCAAGTATCTACTACTATTATTAATTTGGGCATCACTATATGATCTAGAATGTTATGAAGTACTGAAGCATATAGTAACTTCTCCTATGTATCTAGAAAACATAGCATAGGTTTAGGGTTCCTTGGCTCCTAGGAATTTGTAGCAATTATTCTTAGTACTATAAGATTAACTTCAATGAAGAGTTTCAAGTGTAAGGAGTTGAAGAAGCAAGTTTTGCTTTTGTGTAAATGGCAAAATCACAAGGCTTGTTCCCTTGCATAATCCTTTGCCACAATGACATTACCTCTAAACCATGCAAAGGATGTTGAAGTGGTTCTTAACCTTAAAACACTCTTATAAATAATGCCAAAGCTAAAAATTATGCATAAAAAAGAATATCTTATCTAGTCTACTACAAGATTGAGTAATTCTACCTATAAAATTCTATCTTCTATAAGGTACAACATTGACCAATTGTGCATATAAGGAAATATATGCATTGTAATACATGTGATTACCCATTACAATTGGTATTCTATGATGGCAAATCTAACATATGGAATTAATGAAACCTTGAGAATCTTATTAGGCTCTACATCATAGCTAAACCTTGAGAATCCTATTCTGGCTCTACATCATAACTTAGCCTTAGAATTAATGTAATGTATTGTTTTTAGTTTTAGATTTGTTATATGTTTGTAGTAATAATTTATGATATATTTTTAGATGCATAACATAGAAGGCAAGCTTTAAACATGAACAAGATCATCATAAATCAATATGACAATGACATAAATTACAAATGATAATTTTTTGGCTATATGTAATAAGTTATGTTTTGAATTGAAATTTTATTTTGACTCTTGAAGTATGATTATATATATATATATATATATATATATTGATGTAGAGTGGCATAGTGGAAGGATACAATTCCTTTACCCTTTAGGAAACTAGGTTTAAATCACCAACAATCTCCATGAGGATGAAGGACACAAGGTCCCTACTAGGACCCAAGGAGGTGACATATGCATACAAAGGAGGAATGAAGACCTAATAAGGATCCATGAATGCGTTTAATGTTGTATCATGGCCTTTGAGCCATTGAAATGTACTTGGAATGTTAAAAAGTACAAATAATGTAATAAATTGCCATAAAGAGGCCTAAATGGCTAAATAGTTAAAATATAGGATAAGGAAGTCATTTCATGCAATGCAATAGTCCATGGGGTGTATTTGGGTCCTAGGAAGGTTTTATGAGGTAATTAAGTCATAAGTTGCATAGTAAATGCAAGAAAGTTGATGTAATTTCCAAAATATGTGAAGTTGTATAATGTTACTAATAAGCCAAACATGGCAATCTAGTGGAGTCTAAGAGGTTAAGTTGATGTCTATAAGTCTTTTAAGCATTAGTAAGTAAATTAGTGGTGATCTTAAAGGTATTACAAATCCTAAGTAATAAAAGGTTGAAATGAGAAACAAATTAGTAAAGCTTTGCTAATAAAAAGTTAATAAAACTGTTTAAAACTATTACAGAACAGTTAGACTATTTTAGTCAATCCAAGGGAAGTTCTAGTAGTTTTGGGGAAGAGAAAAGTTGATAAAAGGAAGGAATTTTGATTGTTTTGGGAGGTAGTAAAATATCTCAAGAGAAGTTTGAAGAATCAATAACATTTCATATGTTTTTTTTGTCATTTCTGACAGTCACATAACAATGACTATTGCATTTTTTGTGGTTTAAAGTTTAAAAAAGTTACTTTTCCTCTTAAGATTTTGTATTGAAATCTTAATTATTTACAAGGTCTTTGTTATTTTCTCCTAAGATCTCTTTTCCATTATAGACAAGTCAACTTGCAGAGTTCTTTGTAATAGTGCAAAAAATATCACTGTCTATCTCTGTCATGTGGTAGTCTTTCACTATTTTGAGGCTAGATTAATGGATTTACCCCTCCCATTGTCTGTGACATAGATGTAACTTGTGGGAGAGGGTGTTACAGTTGTAATGAATGTATATATGATGATTTTTTGTGTAGGGTAAGAGGTTTTATAGAGAGAAAGAACCAAAGACTAGTTGGGCAGTGAAGAGCATGGGCATGGGTGACTGCCCCAAGTAGAGAAGTAAGAGGTTTATCCAAACAAGGATATGTTTTATGTTTGATATCATCTATTGTGATTATTTTAAGTATGTTTGATCCATTTACAATATCTAGAAAGATTGGGAGATGAATTGCTGGGAAAGCCCTAGGGTAGAGGGCCTAGAAGTGAGGGTTTGGAGAAAGGGGATGTAGAAATGCTAGAGTAACAAAAAAAAATTTAAAATAATTTCATTTGAGTTATATTACAAGACTATTTGATCTTTTTAAGGTTCCATCAAATAAGGGGATATGAGTTGCTTTGTAAATGGCCACTAATTAGGCCTAGTTGTGTAACTAAGATAGCAAGATTTGAGGGATACTTTCCAAAAAAAATATAGTTTAAATATTGATATGTTTTAGAAGGGGATAAAGGTTATTTAGAAAAAAAAGGGGTTTTTAAAGGTCAACGGAAAATTTTGGAGAAAACTGAGAATTACTATCTAGCAAGGGCTAGTTGAGTCAATCCTAGAATAGGCAAAATTGGGAAAGTGTAAGAGACAAGTTGCTAAGAGGTTGCAAGGAGTTGGAACATGTTAGATGGGATGTGTTGAGATGACCCAAGGTTTTGGGGTCATGGTGTGAAGTCTAGGATGGGTTTTGGGATGTTGTAGGCACTAGGGTACACTAGGTGTTTAGGTAGCAACATGGGTGTTTTCAAGACAAACTAAATAATTGAGTTATAACCTCTTAGATATGGTTGTCTAAAGGCAAGTCAAAGAACTCCTCTTGAACCCTGGTTGAGTTAGATTCCTTGGGTAGATTCTAAGAGTACAAAGGATCTTCCTTGTATCCACAATATTACAAGAAATCCATACAGTAATCTAAGAATCTAGAGGGTAATTCTTCCTTGTATCCCCCTGACAGGGAACCTAAGAGATCACATAATAATAAGGGTAAAAGTGGAATAAATTTTATTCTATTTTTAACACAAAATTGAAGCACATAAATTTCATTTTCGATTCTTCTAACATTAAATATTTTGATATATCTCATTGATTAAATTAATGAATATTCTATATTAACTCAATAACCAAGTTCTTATAGGTTTCCAAACATCACTACTAGGAATGCATATATAAGTCCCCATAAGTAAAATCCATCATAAATATATGAGCAAGGTTTCATTATAAATAATTGAATCCATTATTACAATTAGATAGCATAAAAATCACATAAGCATACCAAGGAAAATCATCTTGATATACTCATTCTTCTTTATGGCAACTAAGCATGTGTCCATATACATATTACAAGGAGCAAGAAATAATTATATATCATGTTTTCATATAATTCTAACATTTTTCTCCTCCAACATGATATCTATACAAAATAGATACATAAGTATTATATCATAGTCATCATGATACAAAAATATGATGTTGCAACATCTAGTCATACACAAAAAAAGATGCAAAATTGGAATGTGTGAAGAAAGATCATCCAAGGCTCTTGAAAAACTCTAGAAAAATACTAAATGGATAAAAGACTTTCCCCCCAACCATGGAACCATACTGCCCCACTCCCTTCAGCTAGGAGATAACACAAGGCCTCACACCAAGTTCAAACATAAGCAAGGGGATAAAATAGTTATTTTTGTTGGAATTGTGTTGTATTTGTCATTAGTGAAAACACTTATTCGATTCTAAATGCTTACCAAGATCATCACTCAGTCTTCAATTCATACTGAGAATTTAGTAGTTACCTTGTAAGCTTGGCAGTTAAGCAATTTACATCGAGAATTCCTAAAGCTACCGAGTAAATACAGGCAATGTAAAGACCAGTAGTGTCTACCGAGCTTCTCAGTGTCTACCATGCTTCACAATGTCTACCAAGCAGTATGTTTGTATCATGGAGATTTAGTATAAACTGAGCTTTAGAAGAAATAGTGTTTATTGAGTGAAGCAAGGTAAACTCAGTGTGCAGTATCTACCAAGTGACACAACATCTATTGAGTCACCAGTGGTTATCGAGTTTAGAAATACATTAAGTGATTAGTATATACTAAGCCTTCACTTCTACCAAGTGTATGACAATGCCAAGTAATGTAGTGGACACCATTTATCTAAAGGTCACCAAATAAATTTAGTGAACTTGAGTTATTTACTATTGGGCCGACTTTGTAATGTATTTGTTCACTTGTGTTTTGGCCGACCATGCAATTTTTGTAAATTTGAAAGTTATATATGTGTAAGATGTATTATAAGATATCGAATGTATCAAGTAATAGCAAAGTAATGTGAAGTAATTTTGAAAATTACCTACGAAGGATTTTCAGTAGCAGTTCAAGGAATACAGTAAGGTCAATATAGAGGCAAAAAAGTTATATTTGTCACATGAGATAATAAATGCATAAAGGATCTTATCAGTAATAAAGTTGTAAGTATATCCACTACTTCATCTTAATAGGTGAATCAACTTCTAAATCTTTTAACAGGGTAGACTTAATAGTCTTTGTATAAATATCTTAACTGAGTGCATACTTCATTGTATGTTTGTAAATCTTTTAACAAGGTGGACCTAGCAGTCCTTTGTGCTCCTAACAGGAAAAACTACTAGAAGTGGTCAATGTAAGCCTTAATATGCCAACTTTATACTACAGTATTGAAGTTATGTGGGTATCATCCCACCCCAATTTTACTTTCTATTTGGAAGGTTTATGGGTCACCAAAATATTGTGTTCTTTTATATGATAAATGTTTTATCTTTTAGTACTAATGTATGCGGTACTGTAGATGGATGTGTGCAAATTTACAGAAAAGTTTTAAAGTTACTCATTCACCCCTCCCCTCTCGATAACTTGTCATATCTTGAATATTTCCAAAAATTGGTATTAGAGCATTGTGGTTCTCAACATAAAATTTTGGTAGCTTGAGCAAAGATCTAAAGACAAATGGAGATATTCAGACTTGACAAGGTAATTGAAAATGAAAAGCTAGATTTGGAGATGGCCATAGATCAACTCAAAGAAGCAAAGAACATATTTCCCAATCCTTGAAAAGAAGAAAGGAACTTTCAAGACAAATGGATGACCACTAGTATATTGAAGAAAAGATTGAAGACTTTTTCCCATCAAGGAACTCAGATGAAGCTAATGAGGCAATCAAGGAACCCTAGTAAAGAATGGCTCTCTGCAAGAAGAAGTAAGAAAACTCAAAAGAGAACAAGAAATCCAATCAATCAAGGTATGTGAAATTTTGGAACAAAGGAATAAGGAAAATGAAGACTTGGAGGCAAGAAACAATGAAGAATAGAATCAATCCAATCAGCATGAAGACCTCATTCATCAAATCACTGGAGCAAATGAAGAAATCAGGATTCTCAAAGCATATAATGAAAGAATAAGAAGTGATCTAAATTATGAAAGGGAAATTAATGAAAGATTATTGAGAGAACTGAGATGTGAAAAGAAAAACATTGAAAAATTGAAGAATGATCTAAATGCTGAAAACAAATCAATGAGAAAATGTTGAAATCAAAAGAAAACATGAATCAATTGAATCAAAAAAATGAGCAGAATCTTCATAGGAAAAAAGGTAAAGTAGGACTTGGATACAATGAAGAACAAGGTGAATCTTCCAAGAAAAGTGCAAAAAGGAATAAAAACCCCTCATGTAATCATTGTTGGAAAATTGGTCACACATCAAACAAATGCTAGAGCAACAGAAAAGAAAAATTCAATGGAAAGTGCTACAACTACAGGACCAGCATGGTCACAAAGCTAACGAATACAAGGAGAAACCAAAATTTGAAGGTAAATGTCCCAAATGTAAAAAGCATGGTCACAAGGCATCTTAATGCAGATCCAAATCATTTAATCTAGCTAAACAACCTGTAAAGGCAATATTTGGATGAGACTACAATACCTAGTGCAGATGTCATTATTGTGGAGAATATGAACACATTGGCATAAATTTTGCAAGGCATCATCTAAGGAAGAAGAATACTACTACAAGGTGTTATACATGCACTAAACTCGATCATATAGCTAAAAATTGCATGAATATAGGGAAAGTTGAAGATGAAAAGAAAGCAAGGGCTGACAACATAAGGAAACAAATGAGGTAGCAATTGATTCCTAAATCTGTTGAGGATACAAGCTCAAATCATGGAAGTGAGGTCACTTAAGAAGTGGGTGACTCCATCCCCTCAAACTAAATTCCTAAGAATGTATTGGAGCTATACTTAGCAAGAAAACCATAAGTAGTTCCAAGAAGTATGAAAAATGCAAATGATCTAATCAGTATTCTAGATACACTAGGATCATAGAAAGGTTATATTTTGTCGAGTTGCATCAGACACTACTGAGCGAAGTTGGCTAAAGAACTTATCAAGCAAGGACAAGAGTAAAAGGAATTTGGTTCATCTACTGCGTTGATACTCTTGTTGTGTAATGGACACCCAAGAATGCCCAAAAGCTGAACCAACTACTGAAATTATATTAATTCTAAAAATGCTGCAATCAAATACAAAGAGATGTATTCCAAAGGCCAAACCCTAAGGGAATGACGTCTAGAATGTTACAACAGAGAATGAACATCCCCTATTTCCAAAAAAGAGTGTGATTCACACATCAAAGTTTTTATCAAATGCAAGTCGTAATAATTCGATACAATAATCCCATGCTAAACAATGAGACTCTCACCCCTATTTATCCTATTCCTTCACCCTTCTAGAAAGAACTAAAACATTAATTAATTGCAAGTGCTAGAAGCTTCCCCCTTCCAATAATTAATGCACTCTCTAGAAACTCCTCTCTTGCAATAATTAATTGTGCTTGTAGAGGCTTCCACCTTTCCAATAATTAATACACACTCTAGACGCATCTCCTTTGTAATACAATAATTAATTAAATTAATTAAATATAAAGCCACCTTTTAATTTTAATTTATTTAATGACTTTATAAGAAATTAATTTAATTTTTTCTTATCTTCCACTTAGACTTTGGAGAATGTGAAGGCCAAAAGATGGGATCATTACAAATCCGCCCTCCTTGAAATTGCTTGTCCTCAAGCAATTAAGTAACATAATGGACTCCAACCTCCACCTGGATCCCAATATGTGATATCCATATGGAAGTTAAACCAACTGCAAACCCGCATCATCAGGACCAACCCCTATAGCCTAGTATTCAAAACTTGTGTTGATGAAGTCAGAATGTCATCATAAGGAAACTCCATAGAAGATCTATGAAATGTCTTCTTTGCTTTATCCATCCACATAATATATATTGGACTGGAATGCATATTATCACCATCATGCATTGAAAAAGATGTAGTTTTAGGTGAACCATATGTACTCATGCTAACTGTATCAACAATAGGTGTTACCGTATCAAAATATATGGACATAGGAACAACATTAACTGCTGCAACAGAAAACTGAACTGAATTTGTAGTTGATGAAAACTCAAAATCATTAGCATGTGTGGCTTCATTAGAAAATACGTCAACCACTACATTTATACCATTAAACTCCTCATTGGATGCTTCAACTGACATAGAAGTGGCTGCTGATATGATAGTATCCTCGTATTCTCCTAATTCCACTATTGCTATGTCATCATCCCCTGACAAGGCTTCATATGTGGTCTCCTGACTTTGCATGCATGTCTCTACTGACTCTTCCGAAATGCCAACATCACCAACATCATAGCTGGCTGGCTCTATACGTGTCTTGATCCCACTTGAGAAATCGACTACCTTCTGCTCTGGAGCAATGTACAAATCATCAATGTTGATGCCCATCTGTCTAGCCATAAGCTGCAACATCATATCCATTTGCCTATTCTACTCATGTTGCATATGTTGCCTCTTCTCTAATGTACCCAATAACTATCTGAATATCACATCTTGATCTGGACTAATATACATCTTTATCCGGCTATCAATATGATCTCCACAGGATGGCAGGACTTATAGCTCTAATACCACTGTAATGGACACCCCTGGATGTCCCAAAAAAAACTAAACCAAATTGCTGAAAGGAATTATGTCAAACAGTTTGTATTCAACTTCTTATTTCTCCGTTTAATGTTTTAAACCCCTTATAACTCCAGAAATCAAACGTTTATTTGTTTGTTGTGTTTCGTGCATGGAATTGGTATCATACAACATAAACAAGAAAGAAACTACAATGATATGCAAAGTGGAAATGAACTGTTGCTAATAAAATATTATTTTCAAAATTCATAAAACCAAATACATGGCAGATTTATCAACTCACTAATTACTTTAGTAGTATTGACATAATACTCCAACCCATGCTTTTGAACTTGCTGCTACAATACTTTGTCCTTCAATTAGTCCACTACCTTCATAATACCATTCTCTCAAAGTGGCATAAGCGTCAGACAAGTAGTGAAGAAGATATGAGCAAAATACCAAATCTGCCTGTAGCCAGAAATGCAACTAAACTACCTGATAATGAAGCCAATAACAAATAATTCCAAAAGCCAAACCCCAAGGGAATGATGTCTAGAATGTTACAAGAGAGGATAGACGTCCTCAAATGCGAAGAACGGAGCTACAACTCACACACCAATTTCTTCTCATATTCAACCTGCCTAATGAAGCCACAAATGCTTCCTTTTATTCTATTTCCAAGGGTCCGCTCAACTCATATGGGCAATGTGGGATAAAATATGTGTAATATATAAAACATATGTTAAAATACCACTTATGTCTCCCTTGGGTACACATCACCATAAAATAAATATTAAAGTAACACTTTAATATTTTACAATTAAATTAGACGTTACTTTAATAAAACTTCAGGCATTAAAATGTATTAGCAATCAGACTCTGAATAATGCGAGTGATAGCTCATTGGAATGCTCTCACCGAGGAGTATCGAATCCAATCACCAAAATTGACCTGCACTATGTCCTGCCGACTTACTAAAAATAGTAAGTATGCCTGAAACTGAGTAAATCAACTTTGTTTTGGCCCAAACTAGAAATGACTAGGCCAAAACACTCCAGGATCCCATTAAATGCTTCGTTAGCCCTCGAGACCATGTAGAACAAGGCTAACGCACACACACTTGGTCAACTACTAAAATGGGGACATTATAGTTTTCCCCCCTTGAAATTGCTTGTCCTCAAGCAATCTCAGTCCAGCCTGTTGAATAACCTATTCGCTCTCCCATGTAGAATCTTCCTTTGACAGGTCTTTCCATCTGACCAAATACTCCTTCACTATCCTATTTCTAAGCTTCCTCTCTCTAGTGTCTAGAATAGCCTCCAGTACTAACACAAGCTTCCCCTCCTCATCCAAAGGGGGTAAATTTGCAGAAGGCACTACACTCTGACCAATGGCTTTCTTAAGCCTAGACACATGAAACACATTGTGCACTCGATTGCCCTCTGGAAGCTCAAGCTCATAGGCGACTTTGCCCACTTTGCAAATCACCCTATAGGGACCATGAAATCTAGGTTTTGACTTTTTAGCTCCACTCTTCTTGAGCAATGACTATCTATATGGTTGTAGCCTCAAGTAAACCATATCCCCTACCTCAAAGCTATGCTCTATTCGTTGCTGATCAGCATACAATTTTTATTGATTATGGGCCTGTTGTATATTCTATTTGAGCACTTTCAGGATGTCCTGACTATCCTGCAATAAGTTTTTGGCTTTGGGCACTCTACTGTCCCCCAAAACTAAATCCATGAAGCTAGGTGCTTCATAACCATAGAGTGCCATGAAATGAGTCATCTTGATGGACATATGATAAGTGGTGTTATAAAAATACTCTCCCATATGCAACCATCTGATCCAAGCCTTTTGTTGTGTAGTTACATAGTTCCTCAAATATCCTTCCGCCCATTTATTCACAATCTCTATTTGCCCATCTGTTTGCGAATGATAACTAGTACTAGGTGTAAGATCTGTACCACACAACCTAAACAAATCTTGCCAAAAAACACTCATAAACTTACTATCTCGGCTGCTGACAATGAATCTGGGCAGCCCATGTAACCTGAATATCTCTCTAAAGAAAAGACCTACCACCTGTGCTACTGTGTAAGTGGAAGATATAGCAAAGAAGTGAGAAAAATTTGGCAAGTGGTCCACCACCACACAGATGCAATCCCTTCCTTGCACTCATGGTAAACCAGTGATGAAGTCCATCAAAACACTTTCCCATTTCCTATCAGGAATGGGCAAGGGTTGTAATAAATATGCAAGAAATGTGTGCTCTCCCTTATTCTGTTGACAAACCACACACTCCCTGACATACCTCTGAACATCATCCTTGAGCCCTTTCTATGAAAACCACTCTCGGATCTGCCTGTAGGTCTTGAAGACCCCCGGATGTCCAGCTGTGGGTGCATCATGAAATGCCTTCAGTATCGCCTCTCTCAAATGTGACAACGAAATCAAATAAACCCTGTCCTAAACTCTGATCAATCCATCTATCACCTCATAGTGATCATCCTATATGGCACCTAAAATCAATCCAGAAGCCCAAGCATCTCTGACATACTCTGCTATAATCTGATCTCTCCAATCTCCTAAAATCTCTGCCAGAGCACATAAGTGAGGTCTCCAAGATAAGGCATCAGCCACCACATCTTTCTTACCTTTTACAAACTCTATGTCAAAGTCATAAGCCTGCAATTTAGTCACCCATTTTTGTTGCCGGTCATTAAGATCACGCTGGCTCATGAAGTATTTAATACTGTAATGGTTACCCTAGAAATAGCTCTGATACCACTGTAATGGACACCCAAGAATGCCCAAAAGCTAAACCAACTGCTAAAATTATATTAATTCTAAAAATGCTACAATCAAGTACAAAGAGATGTATTCCAAAGGCCAAATGCCAAAAAAATTATGATTCACACATCCAAGCTGTTATCAAATGCAAGTCATAATCATTTGATACAATAATCCCATGCTAAACAATGAGACTCTCATCCCTATTTATCATATTCCTTCACCCTTCTAGAAAGAACTAAAACATTAATTAATTGCAAGTGCTAGAAGCTTTCCCCTTCCAATAATTAATGCACTCTCTAGAAACTCCTCTCTTGCAATAATTAATTGTGCTTCTAGAGGCTTCCACCTTTCCAATAATTAATACACACTCTAGACACATCTCCTTTGTAATACAATAATTAATTAAATAAATTAAATATAAAGCCACCTTTTAATTTTAATTTATTTAATGACTTTATAAGAAATTAATTTAATTTTTTCTTATCCTCCACTTAGACTTTGGAGAACATGAAGGCCAAAAGATGGGATCATTACATGTTGAGTTAGGTTAGTTGATGACAGTCTGTCATGCACTATGTTATTATGGTACCTAGCATTCATGGAAAATTTTCATCAAAAAAGGGCAAAATTCAACTTTATTTTTCACCGTATCTTCAAAGGAAAGAGATTTCCATCACTTACTGAGAAAGAATGGCATCTAGAAGCACCAGTAGCAGCAAGGTGAAAAGAGGATCAAAGATGTTGGTTAAGGGTGTAGAGTGGAAAGCACCAAATTTCAAATTAGTTCCAACAGTGGTAGAGGCACTCGACCCTAATGGCTAACAATCACAAATTCCACAAAAGGTACTTTTGATTAATGATATCCACACTCATTTTAAGTGTTCAATTCAAGAGATAAGAACCCTAGAAATAGATAGTGCTTTAGAAGAAATGTGTGTTGATGGCTCATTGAAACCTGAGCACAAGAATTTGGAAACAAAAGGGTTGACACACATATCACACCTGCCAAGAAGCTTTCAGATAAAATGGATTAGGTATATTCTTAGCCACATTCACAATGGTTAGTTATGGTTGGAGCAACCCATATTGATCACCAAAATGATGATTCACAAGATTATTGGCCTTCCCATTCTGACCAAAGCAAAAACAACCAAAACCCTAGGTTGGGATGAACTCCAGAAGAAAACCCTAGCCAAGTGGGATGGTTGAGGTTTCAAAATTAGCACCATTACTGATGTGGAGTTGAGGTTTAGAATTCATGTAATTTCCCACAAGATTTATAGTTCTAATTATTTAAACAGTGTGTCATGTAAGGTAGTAGACTTAGCATTCAAAGTCGTGAAGAAAAACATGGAGTTTGACCTATCAGAGCTACTACTAAAGCAACTAAACAAGAATATGGATAGCATCAGGTCATCAAAGAACAATCCCTACAAATTTGGTTCTTTGTTAACATGTCTCTTCTTTTATATGGAAAAAATCTTTCCATCCAAAGGTTCTATCGTATGGAGAAAGGATGTTCCCATTTTGTATCAGATAAATGAGTTTATAGCAGAAATGGGTGTAAACTTTGACATTATAATGGATAATTATTTTGAAGACTTCAAAGAAAGAATGAACAATAGGTTTAGGATTCCTCCTAAGCTTGTTGAGGACTATAAAGATGATGTATGTTTCATGGTAGATTGTGATAGAGTATACATTCATGTAGTCAGGCCCCGAGTTGCATGGGTGAAACCTCTCCCTTATGAGGTAAATATTGATGAAACCAGGGACATCATTGAAGCACTAGTAAATGAGCCTATAGATCCCAAGCAACTAGTCTTTGGCACTTATGAAAAGATGAAGAAGAGGATCAAGAAAAAGAAGATGAAGAGCAAGAATTAGAAAAAGAGGTAGATCCAGCAAAGAAGAAAGGGAGGGTTATCATTATTAAACCTCCAAAGGCCTCCATAGTTTTTTTCACCAGGAGAGGCAAAGGAAAAGATAAAGGTGAAGTATTCAACAAGCCCCATCTTACCTTCCAAGAAAGGCTGAAACAGATGGAAGAAGGAGTTCGTATCACAAACTTGAAGGCTTTAAAGTTTGAAACCAGAACTGATGCGGAGATGATGCAGATTGAGGAGCTGGTACTCACCAAAATGGGAAAGTGGAAGTATTCCCTAGACCAAATTACTCCTTAGATCTCAAAAGAATTTTCAATAAGATTGCAACCGAGGTAGGAGTCAGCCATAGATAGCCAAGGATATCTATGAACAATCCTTGAAGAAACTATTGCCAAATCTCACTGAGGTAGAAGTAAAGGCAACCATGAAGAATAATGAAGGTAAAATGATGATCAGATTTCACACATGTTTGATTCTAATTAAAAACATTGAGCATGTTGTAAGAGATTCAACAAACACATGGAAGAATATCTATCATCTGCATAGGCCTAGTGATGATCTAGTTGTGATCAAGGATGATGATAGGGATAGTGATGAAGAAGAAGATGATAGCACTCCATATGCTATTGTTGATGTTGAAGATTATCAGGCACTAAGGGCTAATGATGAAGAAAAAGGGGAAGAAGCTAAAGAGGAAGACAAGGAGAAAGTGGATGAAGAAGACAATCCAATGAAGATTGCAATAGAAGTCATTGCTTCCCTTCCTCACTCTCCACCTAATCTAGCAACATCATCAGGGTTGGAGTTAGCTTCAGTAGGATTGATTGTATCTACATAAAAAATATCAGCTGCTCCTGCCACCCCACAGCTCCAAGCATCCTTTATGGAAGTATCAGTTACTTCATCTACCAAGCTACAATGCTCTTCATCAGCACCTCAGCAATCAATCTCAGCAATGTGCTCAGCTATCAGTTCCTCAACTGTGTCAACTTCTTTTGTTCCACGTATAGTAAGTTTGCCAGTCCATTCTACAATTTTGTCTACCATAGATCTCACTGCACAAATTTTTGTTAGTTCTTCAATTGTAAATATTCCAGCCTATAAGTTACCTATTGGTACATCATTTTTGGGAGGCACATCAATTTTGGATACAATTGGTACTTCTCTCATTTTTCCTCTAGTTGGACCAATTCAAGTTTTTTTTGCTAGTCCAACTACATCAACTATTGTTTCTATTTCTAAATCCAAGGAAGTAAGCACTGCAGTAAAACCAAAGAATCCTCTAAAACTTTTGCTTATTTTTAAGGCAATTGAGGAAGATATAGACATGGATAAAGAAATTGTTATCCCTAAGATAGATTTGGACACTGCCTTAGCCAACGAAATGAGATTGGTCAATTAGCTTCTAGAGCAAAATTCAAGGCAAAAGTAGCTAAGAGAAGAGAGGGACAAAGAATTCACAATAATCGAGAATGCCAAAAACATAATTAATGAAGCTATAGGTGTTGATGTTGATCCATCTCAACACATTTTCTTACAATTAGAAGAGGCTATAAATAAGTTCAATGAGGGCACTTCTGGCCAAGAGAAACTCATTGAAAAGGCAGAGAAAAAATTTGACAATAAGGTGTTTGAGCACATTGCAATAAAGCAAGTATAATTATCCACAATTTTGAGCAACCTTAAACAATCCTTTACAAATGTAACATTATGTTTTGGAAAGCTTTGTGATGTTATCGAGTATACCAAGGATATTAAAGAAAAATTAAATAAGATAGATGTGGACATGAAGGCTAGTGCTCAAAAGTTACAGTTTGACCATAGTTCAGGCTCATCACATCACATGAAGGTGAATTTTTTAATAGAAATATAGGCAGAGCTACTTAGAGAAGAAGCCAGGATCAGATCCACACTGATTGACATCTAGAATATGATCCTTCCAGTCATGGACCAAATGCAAAAACATATTGCTTATTCGAAAATATTGATCCAAGCCAACAATTTTTCTATAGAAGATCACATAATTGAACTTTTTGCAAAAGTTCAAGTGGCACTCTCCACATGAAAAATTTTGCAAGATAATTGGGATAAGACATTGTCTCTTATTCTCAAGGTACACTCTGAATTTCTCTCACATTTTAGTGTCTCTATTTGAATTTATTGTATATACTCTTTGGCATTATTGTCAAAAGGGGGGAGTATGAGATGAACAAGGGAAGAGAACAAGGGGAGTAAAAGAGATTTGTGGAGAAATAGGAAAGAAAATAAATTGATATATGTACAGATAAAAGCTATGTATATATTATACCATATGTATAGGGGAGATATGTAAGATATGTATATACATTAGCTTTACAAAGATCAATTTTTGAAAAATCAAAATTAGAATGTTAGTGAAAATAAGTTTTGGTTCATAAGTGTTTTTGTCACTAATGACAAAGGGGGAGATTGTTGGCATTATGTTGTATTTGTCATTAGTGACAACACTTATTTGATTGTAAATGCTTACCAAGCTCATCACTCAGTCTTCAATTCATACTGAGCATTCAGTGGTTACCTTGTAAGCTTAATAGTTAAGAAATTTACACCAAGAATTCCTAAAACTACTAAGTAAATATAGGCAATGTGAAGACTAGTAGTGTCTACTGAGCTTCTTAGTGTCTAACATGCTTCATAGTTTCTACCAAGTAGTAAGTTTGTGTCATGGAGATTCAGTGCAAATTGAGCATTGGAAGAAATAGTGTTTCCTAAGTGAAGCAAGGTAAACTGTGCAGTATCTACCGAGTGACACCACATCTACTGAGTCACCAATGGTTATTGAGTTTAGAACTACATCGAGTGATTCGTATGGACCAAGCCTTCACTTCTACCAAGTGCATGACGATGCTGAGTAATGCAGTGGACGTCATGTATCTGAAGGTCACTGAGTCAGTTTAGTGAACTCAAGTTATTTACTATTGGGTCAACTTTGTAATGTATTTTTTCACTTGTGTTTTGGCCAACCTTGTAGTTTTTGTAAATTTGAAAGGTATATATGTGTAAGATATATTGTAAGATATCAAATGTATCAAGTAATAGCAAAGTAATGTGAAGTAATTTTGAAAAGTACATGCGAAGGATTTTCAGCAATAGTTCAAGGAATATAGTAAGGTCAATACAGAGGCATAAAAGTTATATTCATCACATGAGGTGATCAATGCATAAAGGATCTTATCAACAATCAAGTTCTAAGTAGATCCACTACTTCATCTTAATAAGTGAATTAGCTTCTAAATCTTTTAAGAGGGTAGACTTAACAGCCTTTGTATAAATCTCTTAACTGAGTACATACTTCATTGTATGTTTATAAATCCTTTAACAAGGTGGACCTAGTAGTCCTTTGTGCTCCTAATAGGGAAGACTACTAGAAGTTGTCAATGTAAGCCTTAACAGGCCAACTTTATACTATAGTATTGAAGTTTTGTGGGTATCATCCCCACCCCAGTTTTACTTTCTCTTTGGAAGGTTTTTGGGTCACCAAAATATTGTGTTCTTTTGTGTGATAAATGTTTTATCTTTCAGTACTAATGTATACAATAGTATAGATGGATGTGTGGAAAATTTAAAGAAATATTTTAAAGTTACTGATTCACCCCTCCCCTCTTAGTAACTTGTCATATCTTGAATATTTCTAACAATTTTAACACTGATAAAGTTTATTGCTGATCGATATTGTATCAAAAATTCAAACTGATTAGGTATCAAGAATTAAACTTGATAAACAAATGACAGAGAAGGAAAAATTTAAACATGAACAAGATCATAAATCACATGATGATGACATATTGGAAATGATAAACTTATGCTTAAATAGTGATAAAGCTTATTGTTAATCAATATTCTATCAAAGTTTTGAATTGATTAGGTATTGAATTTAATGTCATACATGAACATATCTAATTTAATGTCATACATGAACAAACATATAATATAAAATGATAACCAATAGTTTCATGTACATTAACAAACACATGATATATTAACCAATAATGTCATGCATCAAATAAATGTCATACATCAAATATAAAATTTCATATATACACCAAATGTATATCGAATATTTCCACTGACATGAAATCCAATATATATGTTCGCTGATGCCTATACATGTGTATGTCTATCAACTATATCTTATCCTTCCCACAAGGGGAAGGAAACAAATCTCTAGAGGACTTCAGTCATCATGTGGAGGGAGATGGTGGTGATGAAGGGGTCCTCCTCACATGCTTGCTTGTCCTCTTTTTGAGGCTATTCTCTAACTCAAGCTAATACAAACAAAGTAGAAATTAATTAATAATTATTATACATTGAAATCAAATATTTTTATACACACAATTAATTATTTTCTTACCACCATCATATAGTCACTCTGCAAGTCCACCTCAAACACTCATGGATGATCAGGTGTGACAAGACCCTACAATAATTGAATCAATATAATCATTTATAAATAACATTAGAAATTTTGATACTAACTATTATAAACAAAAACTAAAACTAAGAAAATTATTTCATACGTCAGTCAATGGCTATGAAATAGCCATAGCTACAACCACTCCATGATCAACAGACTGTCAGAGATGAGGAGTGTCTGATGTCATGACCTAGATGTCATACAATACATGTTACATGTAACATGAAACAAATATAATCAAATTAATTACATTAACATGAAACAAATGTACCTCTACAAAGCTCGTATGATATCTAAGCTTTGAGTCTATAGTAAATGTCAATAGTCCTGTAGAGAACTACTGTACATGCATGATTTTTTTTTGAATCCTTAATATCATTACTTAATAAATATATGTATTAATTTAAATGATTAAATCAATACATACCTCTAGACTCATGGACGGGGAAAAAAATGGGGCTGAGAGATCGCTACTAGGCCTACCAACACTCTAACCCTGAATTTTGAACAATGTCAATAGATGCTAATTAATTAATCATTCACTGTACATATGAAATGTGATCAAATTAGTAAATTATAATTGTAATTTACCTATGTGTCTATGCCAAATGTGTCAATCAAGAATTAATCAGTGACAAGCCCATCATCTGCACCATCTCTAGCATGAGTGTCAAATGTGCATAAGGATCCACATGATGTGCACATGTGACTTTAGTGCACTAAAGGCTCCCCCTCAACTAATGAACTTATGCAATGGATGAGGGTCTGTGTTAAAGCAATAATGGTCCTTAGAGCACTACCCTCTACATGGTCCTTCACAACTGAAGGAATAGTTCCATGCTCACCCTGTAGCTTGACCATAGGTGCCCTAACTACATTAGGGTCACAACATGCCCCTGACCTCTCAAATAATGACCCCTACCTCTACCTTGGGAGTCTAATATATCAAAATAATTAGGGATCTCCCCAAGGAAAAACTCATAATATAATTTCTATAAAAAATACATGGGGACCTCATGATTGTTGTAAGGAGGGGCATCAAAAACCATCCACCATCTATCCCAAAAATTATATCTAATAGCATCGTGTATGCACCAATAGATGGAGAACCATTTAGTACCCTCTCTAATAGTATTTTGTTCACCGGGGTTTCTAAATAATGCACATATTCTACCTTTTGGTAGTTCTTTTTTTTAAACATCTTGATATGACAATTTATTTGCATAAAATCTTTTTTGTTCATCCCTCTTAACCCACCAAATATCTAACTGAGCACTAACTAAAGCTATCTAGGTCTTAATGGATTTGAGGGACAATGCCAATTGAGCTCTCATTGGATTGGTTTATATAAATTCTTCCAACTGATCGATGAGTCCTTCTAATTCAGTTTTGTCTCTTTCTATTTCATTTATTATATTTTCTTGTGTGCCAGGCGGAGGTCTTGTGATTGGTTTAGGCTATGGAATTTGTTGTTATTCTTGGGGAGGGTTTTGGTTTTGATTTTCTTGAGAGTTTTGAGCTTCTTGGTGATTTTCCAGTTGATTATTGACATTTCCTAATAAAAAATCAATTAAAATCTAAATAAATAAACAAATCTAAAAAAAAATTGTCAAAACCCTACAAAACAATATTAAAAATATATCAAACAATGCAAAATGAAATTTAGATCACATACAACATGCTCGTGATCTCAAATTTCATTGATGGGGAGGCATATTGGCAAGGTGAGTGGTGAAAAGTTTGATTTTCTCCAATTCATGTATGCACTTCTATGAGGAGAGGTTAAAAAATAGAGTTAAAATGAATGGGCTGTGGATATGTAGCCCATTTATAACATTTTGTTTTTTTAAAAGTGCATACACACTACAGCGCATATGCGCTATGGCTCAGGTTACCCAAGCCATAGCGCGTATGCACTGTAGTGCATACGCACTATTGAAAATTGAGAAAAAAAAAGAGAGGTTGTCACCTTTTTGGCACCACAACTTGGTGCACATACCCTTATTTAAGGCTTTTGAAAATGAAATGAAGAAAAAATTTGAAATGTATATGTTTGGAGATATCATGTTCTTTGTGGGTTTGCAAGTACATCAGATGAAATATGGTAGATACATCACTCAGTCAAAATATGTAAAGGAGATATTGAAATTTTTTGGAGTGGAAGATTCCAAGCTAGTAAGAACACCTATAGTGATAAACATAAATTGTTAAAGAATTATTATTTGACTGAGGTGAATCAAAAATTATACAAGTCTATGATTGGAAAATTACAATATATAGTACATAGCAGACCTAATATTGCATTATCTATTGGGATAGTTGCAAGATTCTATGCTAATCCCATGGAAAATCGTTTAATGGTTGTTAAGAGAATAATGAGATATATGAAGGGCACAAAAGACTATGGTCTATACTATAAGAAAATTGAGAAATTTGAATTGAGAGCCTACACTGATGTTGATTGGATTGGAAATATTAATGACAGAAAGAGAACTAGCAGAGGAGCATTTTTCTTAAGAAAGAGGTTTGTTACTTGGACTAGTAAGAAACAAAACTGCATATCTCAATCTATTGTTGAAGTTGAATATGTTGTCACTTTAGTAAATTGTACAAATATTGTATGGATCAAATAGGTACTCAAAGATATGAAAGAGAAAATCACTAAACCTGTGATAATACAAGTGTTATAAATATATAAAAGAATCATGTGATGCATACAAAGACTAAGCACATTGCAATTAGGTATCATTACTTGAGAGAGTGAGTTAAAGATAAAGAGGTGAAGATGGAATATGCTAACACAAAAGAGGAAATGGGTGATATCTTCACAACAGTATTACTTAAGGATTCTCATAAGTATCTAAGAGATAAACTAGGGGTGATACCCCTATCCAAGGCTATTTAAGAAGAATGAAAAATGGTCTGCATCAAACTAGATGATTGAAATATGTTACACATTGATGTAGTGAATCTTAATTTAGGAACTACCTAAATTAATCAAAGAGCTAGAGCTACAAATCAGTCACAAGCTAAGTGATAGAGGGTGAACCTGAAAAGTTCACATCTACATATTAAGATGACAAGTCTTTGTTATTATTGTCAAAGAGGGAGAATTAAGGATACCAAACAATTAGAGTATACTAAGACCTACAACACTAAGGGAGCATTGAATATCTACTCAGAGGGAGATAATGTATTTGATGTTTACTAAAAAGAGAGAAGAACACTTCAAGAAATATCTAACTAGCAAGAGGGAGATAGTTCTGAGGGAGATATAAGAGAACTACAAGATGACTGATGAAGATAGTTATAGGGAAGAGTTGATTGTTTGTTGATCATAACAAAGTTTTGTAACCTATATAGAAAATGAAAGCTACTGATAGAGGGAGGGATTTCAATACAAGGAATTTTTATTTTTTTGTATTATTGATTGGTTTTATTGATTAATTTGGGTTTTCCATCAATGCCAAAGAGAGAGATTATTGAAAATATATTGGTACAAGTATGAGAATGTGTTTCAATCATTTTTTTGTCACTGATTTCAAACCTGCTATGTTGGTAAGAAAATTTCTTAGATGATTTGAGTATTATCATGTGTTTGATTGATGAAGAGGATTTCATCACATGAGGTAACACTAGCACCTAGAGGAAAGGTTGAGTTATGATAAAGAAAAGAAGTACAAAGATTAGTTAAGATAATGATATTATAGTGCATTAATTATCTACTTAAGATTGCAAAGGTTGGATACACTAATTAATTTTGAAAGAACAAGAAAGAAGAATTGAGTCTACCAAGGTTGATTGAGTGGACAACACGTGCTAAGAAAAGTTAGTGCAAGCCAAGCAGAAAATTAGTTGGAGTCAAGAAAAGTGAAACTTTAGTGTATGTCGAGTGAAACAATGTTACTTGAGTAAATTTTAGCTGATGGAGAGGACCAATAAACTTTAATTCATACGGAGTGATTTGATAGTGGATGTTGAGAAAAACAGTATGTGTCGAGCATCAGAAGAAAGTAAATGATGAGAGACAACATTATGAGAAAGATCATGAATTTGATGAATTTGAGCTGACAAGTTTAATTTCTTGTATTGTGTGAACCAAATGGAAGATAATCTTGATGAGCTAGAAGCATAGAATTCATGAGAAACCATTTTGAGGTGAATTCAAAGAAGATTGAAGGAGAATATTCTAGAAGGGAACAAAATGAAAAGCTGGGTAGATTCATTGAATCCTACCTAACCCTAAATTGGACGATGGAGGATGAGAAATAAAACATCTAATTTCTCTTTACAAGGTGATACAAGGCATGGCAAAATAGTTGGCATGTGCGAGAACCCAAGGAGGACAAGGTGTCTAAGGTGTTGTTTCATATGGTGGCCAAACTATAGATTCTATAGTTGGCCTACAAAGTAAGAAGACTTAAGAGGATGAATGATTGATGGGTGAACAAATTATCAGAGCTAAAGTGGATGAAACCAAGCAGAATGAAGAAATGAATAGAGATCTATAATTTACAAAGTGAGTTATATTTTGTTATCAGATCAAGCCTTGTTATTACTCTCTAATAATTGTATCAATTTAGGTAAAATCTTTTGGATTAAGATTGACCTAATAGTAATTTGTAAATCCTTTGACTGAGTGACATTCCATGTGAATGATCTAAATTCCTCTAACAAGGCTTACTCCTAACAAGGTGATTAAAATCACCTAACCAGGTCAAATTTAATAGTGTGCATTGTAACCTTTAACAGGGTTGGCCTTTCATAGGATACCACTTTAGAAGAGTGAGAATTAGTAGCATGTTAGTGGTGTTTTTTTCCAATTTAGGTTTCCATGTAAAATTATTGTGTCAAATGCATTGTTGAATATGTTATGTTTCATTCTTACATTTCTACAAAGTTGATTTGATAGTAACCTACAAGTTTAAGTGATTGTATGATCTAATAGATGCATGCACGATGAATATGTTTTATGGATATGGGTTCACTAAGCTATGAAAAGTTTTATTTTTAAATGCAGACCTTGGATAATTGATTCACACCCCCCCCAGTTATTCTAAAGAATTCCAACATTAGGGGCCTTAATGCTCCTAACAAGAAGTGGCTCCTTAAGAGCTACATTTCCAATACTAAATCTAACATTTTTCTTCTTAAGGAAAACAATCTCGATAGTATGGAATTGGGAAAATTAAGTAGATCCCTAGGATGGAGAGGTTAGGGACTCCTTGGGTGAAGGAGCATTAGGGGACTTGGATTTGATTTAGGACCCTAGGAATGTATCCATTACCTCGATAGAATCTAACAAATTCTTAATGAGTGGGTTAGTCAAGGGCATTCACTCTAACTTCAACTATAGGATATTTGACATATGTGGCGCTATTAATAATACTGATGAAATCCAGTCATGGAATGAGCTAGAAACTATATTAGGAGTCCTAGATTAACCTATGACCCCTTTTGATTGATCAAATAATAAGTTGTATTTCTAAGGGTCTTGCAACCCCTAGGGACATGCACATTGTGTTTCAATGGGTCAAAAGGGTTTGTAGGCTACCTTATGATTTGTTTCGACCAATCATATGATAGCATGTGTTCATAAGGGATCCTTAGGGACATGCCTATTATGTTCTAATGGGTTGAAAAGGTCATAGGTTATGTTAGAATTTGTAGTCCACTAATATAACTAAGAGGGGAGGCGGGGAGGGGTGTGTGAATTACTTATCCAACTAATATCACAATTATCATACTTAAACAATTTTAACCATATGAATAATATAAACTAAAAATACAACAAGATACTCATACATAATAACACCAAATATGTTAACAAGAAAAACCCTAGTGGGGATGGTACCCACAAGATGATGTACTAATATAAATATTCTTTGTTAGAGGATGGTGTTCGAAATAGATAATACTGAGGGGGGGTGGATCAGTATTTTCAATCTTTTAACCCGTAAATGAATATTATTAATCACTTTATGATGTGCATAATAAAATAAACCAATAGTGCTAAGAAATGTAAACAACCATACACAAAGAGAGATCATAATATCATATTTTGTTAACTAGGGAACCCTAGCCAAGGCAAAATCCTGGTGGGGATGGAACCCACTAGATGATTCACTATATATAAAGATTTGGTTAAGGATATTGACCCTTTTAGGAGTCCATGAAGCATGTATAGTGTCTCAAGTCCATGTTAGGAGACAAAGTCTTGTTAGAAGTCTTAACCATGTTAGGAGTTGCTTGAACCCTATTAGGAGTTGGTGGATCACATAGAAATATGTGTAAGAAGAGCCCACTACCCTAACATGCAACTATACAATAAGTTCTTCAAGAAATAAGTATGCATACAATATTGACTTGTTTGTTGTACTTCACAAACCTTCTACTTGATGATTCTTCACACAATAGTAACTGCACACATATCAGTCTGCATCAAATCTTCGTATCACATATTAAAGTGTTGCATTCACTTGTTACTCTCATTTCACAAGATCATATTGACTTTGCATCACTAAATTCTTCGCTTTCTCTTTTTTCACAACTCACTACTCACATTTCACAAATAAAATACTTTACTTATATGGAACATCTAAGTGAATTCTTCTTTAGTCGACTCATATAACATTATTAGAGTTGGCTCAACAAGAAAATATAAATCAAATCATTAACCATATTGTGATGATATGCTCTATTCTACACTATGTCAATACTACATCATTGTTTTCATCATAACTTGAGTTTGGTTGACAGTATGGACATGTGCACTAGTATACATCATGCATCTTTGGTCAACTATGCAAAAGAATATTCCAAGGGAATATTATGTTATCATCAAAATTGTCCTATTTCTGTAACACTATTTGATACTTAGACAACTTTCTTTTGCAACTAAATGGGGTTAACCTGAAAAATGAATATGTTGCCATAAATGACAACCATGACTTACTTTATCCAGATTGATTGGACATATTTCCAACAATCACTCCCTTTGGCATTGATGGCAACATTTTGGAAAAAATTGGATAAGTCCCAAAGATTTGTCATGCCAATCAAAACAAATAATCATAACATAAAACATTAAAAACATTTGTATTCATGTTTATGAAACATTAAATTTCTTATCACTTCCTATTAAAACATATTGTTCCCCCTTACATACATATTAAAATTCTTTTACAATGCAATATTTCATATATTCTCTCCTTTTGACATCAATGACAAAGGTGTCAAAAACTATAAAAATCTGGTTGCTAGATGTCAAAATTTGGAAAGACAATCACTGAAATTTGTCTTTAACTACTCAAATTGTTTCTTCCATCTATCCTTCGGTGTATCAGATACACTGATAAGTGTACATAGAGCATATGCTACCAATTTTGTTGCATTTAAGTCTGTAGCCAGAAACTTGTCATATGAAGATTTTGTAGATAAGCACTCTTTCAATTGGTTTTCCAATAATGTTATTTGAGGGAATAAATGTGCTCTCAAAAGAGTGAACCATTTTAGAATTTTCTCCTCCTCCTCTTGTAATTCCCTTCTATTATCATGAAGTAATTGTATTGTAGACTCAATGGTGTCTATTTGCTGATTTAGCTTCAAAAAGTTGTCAATGACTATTTGAAGCTTAGTCACTTTATCCTTCATTTGGTCATCATATTGTTTTAGATGAATGTGTGTTAAGTTACACTTAGCATATGCTTGTTTTCCTTCCTCTATACACTACCTCAAAGCCTTACTACATATGTTTAGGGTTTCTCTATCATTTCTTATATTAGTGCACATGGTGTTTAGGAATTTACCATCATGCTCAATTTGTGCTTGCATAGCAGCCACATTCATAAGTGTTGAGAACTCATCATCAAAGGCCTTATACTTGAAATTGTTGCATGCTATTGGATGTTTTTTTGGGTGTCAACAGGGCTCACTACCTACTCCATTTTTTTCAAAACTATGGTCAAAGTCTTCTCAAGTGACTTGACTAACTTCTTCTTTTCAAGAAGTTTTCTCAAAGATGATATAAGATTCTTTGTTTATTCTTCTTCATCAGATTGACTTGAAACTTTTTTTGCTGCTATCTGAGTGGGAGGAGTGGAATTTCCCACTACTAATATTGTTTCTGAAGGCACACTTGAGGTACCTACTTTAGTATTGGTTTCCATCTTCTATGTAATCTCTTCAATAGTCTTTTGATCCTCTTCATTATTAGAGCTATTGTAATCTACAATATTGCCAACAATTTTGACACTATAATTCTTAAATGGGCCCTCTGATTTGTCAACAGTCACTTTGGTGTTATCTACTTGCATAGAGTCACTACCAATAGTGATGTGAGGAGGAGAGCTTGGTATAGCTATAGGTTTAGTACTATGAGGAGGATTGTAAGCTATTGGAGTATCCTCTTTTGTCTACACACTCTCCTTGGCTTCTACTGACTATGCACTCACTTCAGGGATTTGTGCACTTCCTCCAGGCATCTAGCTTGCCTCTACTAACTATGTATTGTCTCTAATCAATTGTGCACTTAGTCTAGGCATCTGGCTTGCCTCCACTAACTGCACACTATCCTTAGGCACAATAGACATGAAAGAAACTACCGCTTCTTGAGTTTTTTTGTTGATTTCTTCATAATTACCTCCCATAATTAGGATGGATCTTCTCTTCTACCTCAGTATTGGTGCTATACCTTTCAAAATTATGTTTATTTCTTCTTCACTATTTATGGTAAATAACTTTCTTATCATGTTTGCTCTTATCTATTTGTCCTCTTCTATGACTTTGTTTTTCCTATTTTTCAATCTATTGTACAAGTCTTTTGGTATTTTCCCCTTTATAGTATCAAACCTTTTGTCTTTCAAAATCATATTTCTAATTACAAAATTTTCTAGTTGTCTCCTATCCATGTTATTGTACAAGTCATAATATTTATTCAACTGTACAAAATTGTTATCATTAATAATCTACATATTAAGGTTTTCTACCTTTGGTTTCCATGCTCTGCATCTTGCTGCATCTTACTGATGTTTTGACTTCTTGATTAGCTACTTCAACTAGTCTATCACCAATTTCTTCCTCAGACTTAGATGAGCTAATCTGAAGATTTTTCCTACTTTTTCTTGGGGCACTAATTGTATGCTTTGTTCTCTTAGTAGACTTTCTTTTTGTAGATGTTTCCTCTATCTTCACTGGTTTACTTGGTGGTTTCTATTGTGCAACTACTTCATAGGAAAGAGAAGGAGTTTGCACACTTATTTGGGCAACTATGACCTCTTTTGTAGGTCCTGCTACTGCAATGGGTGTAGGGGTTAGAAACTTTATTTGGCCACTAGTTTTCATCTCCATGGCTATTCCCTTTACCTCATCAATCTCTTTCCCTAACATTCTAGATTCCTTTAGGATGGACTAAATAAATTTCTCTACCTTCTTCTTGGACTTCTTCATGACTTGACTAGTTTTCACTTCCCTCATTTTCTCTATATATGTTCCCCATCTAAGATAGTTAGAATCAACTTTAGAGTGAAGGATTAGCTATGCATACTCTTCAATTTGGTGCTCACTCATTTCATAACCCATAGGTTCAATGAATTTCACTTGAGGAACTACTACCTCCATGCATCTGAAGTCTATTTCAACCATAAAACATATTTCATCATTTTACTTTTCTATAAGTGCTGGAGGTATTCTATAACTCTTCTTCATTTCCATCTCAAAATACTTCATGATTTTATCCAATTCATTATTTCTGATTGCTTCAGGTCTAGATCTATAGGCTTGAGTGTTTACTGCATTGGGCACTCATTCTCATTCCAAATTGTAATACCAGGAAACTTCTTGGTAACATAGAAGAATGAATGTGTTAGAAGGGATTCAAATCTGAATACTACACTTCTTGAATTCTTGATTCTTGAGATATTGTCCAATAATTAAGTTCTAAAAATATCACACATGTTTACTTTTTCACCTCTTACAACTAGGTAAGTTGCATGTAGAAATCTTGCAAGGATTGAATCAATTCTTGAGACATGGTTATACTTGTAACCCAAAATTTTGCAAATAAGTCTTACTCCATCATCTTAGATTGAGTTAACCTTCATATTCCTTCTGTCGAAATACGTGTTGCGATTTGCCCCAAAAAGCTTGTGCACATTCTTGATATTCACTGGATTGTTGCACTTATTACTTAATCCTGTGACCTTGTGAATTAGGTCATTATCAATGCTAATAATAGAGTCTCCCAACCATAAAAGATCATCATGAACTCTAGCAAGAATTATTCTTTTCCATTCATTTCTATCAAACTCCATATAGAACATATGCTTAACTAGGTTAAGATGTTCTAGAAACTTATGTTTGAATTTCAACAAGAAATCATTGTTTCACATCGTTTCCAATTCCTTGTGAATCTTAGAGTCACTTATATGTTCAATCTTGCAATGAATGTAGCCTCTGACATCTTTCACATCAAGAACATTTTCTAGAATTTGCAAAAATGCTCCAATGGGATCATCAACCAAAGAAACAAATGGGTGCTTCTTAAATTATAGCTAGGTCTATTGCTTACATTATAAACTTCTTGCCTTGCCATTCTTGAATGATTATGCTCAACAACTTAGAAAAATACCTCAATTATATGCACTAGGGTTTCTAGCAACTTCATGTGCTTGCAAGGTTCTTTAATTCTTCAAATCTCGCTTCAATCTTGCTCGCAAATTTTGCACAAACAAATGATGTATCTACCACTAGTTTAGTATATTGTCTCTATGTAATAGAGAGTTTGATCCTTTCATATCTCCTCATCCTAGTCATATCAAGAAGTGCACACTTTACTATAGACTTCTCTCAACGTCTGTACTACCTTCTGTCAACTATGCAACTCTTAGTACCTTCTCTAGCATTAGTTATTGATAATTGATAATATGTTCCATCGAGAATGCTTAATTCTGGTGAGAAGAGTCACTGACAATAAGTGACTTCATTATCCTATCAGGTACATCTTCTAAAACTGTATAAGCACTTTCTAGTTCCTTTTCTTTCACAACTGATTCCTGTAATTCACTTGTCTACTCTTTTACTTTATTTCTTCTATTGTTACTTCTGTAATTCTAATTCCTATTTAGATCTCTTCTATTCATTCTACAAAACCTTGTTGTGTGTCCAAAGTTATTACATAACTAACATACAGGTACATCCTTTTTGTGTTCATTCAACTTCTCATCAAGTGTTCTACAATTCCTTGCAATGTGTCTAGGATTGTTGCATCTATAGAAAACAATCTATCTTCTTTCTTCACTCTCATTGCTATGAGATCTTCTTCTATTTCCTGCATGGTTAGTGTTCCTATGCATCCTACTATTTCCATTATCACTATCAAATTTAGGTTTCTTACAATATACTACATAATGACCATATCCATGACAATTATGACAGCAAAATTTTGAAATAGGTTTGAAAGACTTACCTTTGCAATTGGCTTTAGTGCCTTCAGGTTCATCACACTAGGAAAAAGATTCCTTTCTAGACATATCTTGATCAAATTCTTTGTTCTTGTCTAAGTGAGCAATATTCACTTTATCCTTAGATGTATCATCTATCTTACTTAGGTCCTTATTGACTTTAGGATGAATAGGTTCTTTTGTTTCAATAGGTTTCTTGGTGGATTGACCAAGAAAGAATCCAAGTCCAGTCTTATCATAATTGGGTCTTTGTACACATATTTGCTCATCAATTTTATCACTGCTAGTATACAATTTCTCAAGTTGCTAGTTGATTTGTACCAACTCACCTTTCACAATAGTGTTGTATTTTTCTAATTCTGCATGTTCTATCTTAATAGATTCTAGTTCTAATGTTACCTTGTTTAATTGGGATCTCAGATCTACATTTCTACTTTTAGTTCAGAATCAATCTTACCTCTATTTTTCTTTAGACTCATCTTAAGTTCATATTTTTAACTCATATTTTAGGATCTCATTTTCTTTCTTCATCTCTTCAATGTCATCATCACTAGATTGATTAGTAGGACCTTTCTATTTTAGGTCATCTATCTTGTCCTTTAATTCACCAATGTAGGCTTTTTCATCCTTGTATATGCATTTGAGACCATCTCTTTCATCAGTAAGAAGATCAATTTGTTCAAGTGCTTCTTCAAGATTTTTCTTCATATGTTCCATATCTATAGGGATCTTATTCAATTTGTTAAGCCCTTTCTCAATAACTATACTTGGATACCAATTGTTAGAAATAAATAATACTGACAAGGGAAGTGAATCAATATTTTTAATCTTTTAACCCACAACTGAATATTATTAATTACTTTATGATGTTCATAATAAAATAAACCAATAGTGCTAAGAAATGTAAACAACCATACACAAAGAGAGATAATAACACCATATTTTGTTAACAAGGGAAACCCTAGCCAAGGGAAAACCTTGGTGGGGATGGAACCCACTAGATGATTCACTATATATAAAGATTTGGGTAAGGATATTGACCCTGTTAGGAGTCTATGAAGCATGTATAGTGCCTCGAGTCCTTGTTAGAAGCCTCAACCATGTTAGGAGTTGCTTCAAACCTATTAGGAGTTGGTGAATCATATACAAATGTGTGCAAGAAGAGCCCACTGCCCTAACATGCAACTATATAATAAGTTCTTCAAGAAATAAGTATACATACAATATTGACTTGTTTGTTGTAATTCACAAATCTTCTGATTGATGATCCTTCACACAATAGTGACTATGCACATATTAGTTACATTATATCTTTGCATAACATATCAAAGTGTCACATTCACTTGTTACTCTCATTCAACAAGATCATATCGACTTTGCATCACTGAATTCTTCACTTTCTCTCTTTTTACAACTCGCTACTCACTTCACAAATAAAATACTTTACTTATATGGAACATCTTATTGAATTCTTCTTTAGTCAGCTCATATAACATTATTAGAGTTGACTCAACAAGAAAATATAAATGAAATCATTAACCATTTTATATTGATATGCTCTATTCTACACTGTGTCAATACTGCATCAATATTGTTTTCATTATAGCTTGAGTTTGGTTGATTGTACAGACATGCACATTGGTATATGTCATCCTTATGATATCATGCATCTTTGGTCAACTACACAAGAGAATATTTCAAGGGAATATTATGTTATCATCAAAACTATCCTACTATTGTAACACTATCTGATACTTAGACAATTTTCTTCTACAACTGAATGGGGTTAATCTGCAAAACAAATATGTTGCCATAAATGACAACCATGACTTACTTTATATAACTAATTGAATATATTTCCAATAGATGGACCCCGTTAGGAGTCTATGAATACATTCAGTACATATGAGTCCCTATTAGAAGACTTTGAATCCCTATTAGGAGATTTCAACCCTATTAGGAATTATGGAAGATAACTAGACCCATTGTACAAACAACTTGAAGGAAAAGACCAAGGAACCCACTGTCCAAATGATCTATGTATTATTCCATGCAAAGTAATAGAATAATATTTTATTTTTCCTTCCTCTTTCTCTATCTTTTTAGCCAAACCTCTACCCCTTCTGATCTTGTAACCAAATCAGAAATCTCACATCCATTAATCCCTTGGATCACTTACACACATAGAGTAAGCACTCATCTTCTTTTCACACTTTGCACTTCAACAATGATCAAAGTACTTCAATACACACTTTTCAATCAAGGAAAACATCTTTCCTTTATACCATATCTTCATAATAATTCCTTGAGTTGGCCTTGAGGCTTTCCCAATTAATTATATAAAGATAACTAATTAATTATAATTACAATAGCACTATCTGCTCATAGTCTATACAAAACTTCACATGTGTGATACTAGGGCTTACACACTCGCTAACATCATCAATAGACTATCCTCTATCACTACCTAACTACACATCCCTTCATTACATCTTAGATGTAAGATAGCCAACAACCATCAAGAACTTCTTTCCCAATACTCTATCTTTGAACTACTCTCTCTAAACTAGGTACATCTTCCATACGTCTTTGACTTAGACTCTACCCACTTGACCATGTCATCAGGACACTATGTCAAATATGTCCATAACTGTGCATGACCAAAAAATAAAAAAATTGTATGTACCCTCAAGATATGTGTCTGCTACTTAGCCAGTCTTTACAAAAAACCATCCTATGTTGGGGTGACCGTAAGAAGTTGGGTTGCAATTCTACGGAAGTTAGATCCACGAAATTGTACTTCTCAAAAACCATTTCTAAAATTAAGCTTCGGCCACCCGAGCTGAATTTCAAAAATTGGGTACCTGATATTTAAAAGTATATCGGGTGCCCAAGGCCCTCAAATATCGGGTGCCCAACTTTTTAAAAATTGGGTACCCAATTTCTTATAAATCGGGTACCTGATTTCTTATAAATTGGGTACTCGATTACTTACAAATAGGGTATCCAATTTGTAAGACTTTATTTAAACTCTTTTTTGGCATTTTTGAGGTCATTTTCATGACCTCAAAAATGGGAGCCTAATTAGAGACGCATACAGGAGCCTAATTTTTAGCCCTACCAACCACCCCCTTGCTGCTAGTTTTCAATACACCAGGTATTTTAATATGTTTTATACTATTTTACTTTTTTTTTTTTTCAATTTTCAATTTAATATGTATTTTAATTTATTATTTTTGTCATTTTTAATATACGTAAAATTGTAAATTTACTTTGTTAATGAGTAGATGTTTAAATTTTTGTATTTCTTAATTAAAATATAGTTTCGTAAATGTTTATGTAAAAATTTATTATTTTAGATGTTTTGTAATGTATTTAATTTATGTATTTATTACAATGTTGAATGATTAGATTAGATGTAAACTCATTGTTTAAACATGTAATTTTACAAATAAATATAACTTCGACCTAGAACCATATAACTTCAACCTAAATTCATTGTTTAAACTATAATCTTGACCTAACCATATTTAAATAAAACCCTAAACATATATAACTAAGTACTTAATCACATAATAGCCCGCCAAGGGATCCAAACAAAAAACTTCTAGTATTTAAAATGATTTTACTTAAATTGTATTGTACTTTGTTTCATGGATCGAAAATGGATGATCTAAACTATTTTATAAATTTATATTCTTTCAGCCTTTCATACCCTATGACATGTACAGTGGATGATTATGTATTCTGAATTAATTTTCCAAGTGGCATTCAGAACAAATGTATATATAAATTATTTAAATGGATTGAAGTGAAGTAGTTAATATTCTTTCATGTGGATGTGTTATTTATTTTACTTTTAGTGTACTTATAATTATTTAAAAATGAAATGTAAATGTACTCATTAAGGAATGCAATCTCTTATGTTTAATATAAATGTAAATTATTGTATGTATGTTATTGCTTGTTTGGTAAAACTTTTGATTAGTTCTTTGGATCCTTTGGCTGGGCTTCATTTAGGATTAACTATAATGTCAATTTGTATTGAATTTAACTCTAATCATAACCCTTACCATCATCTTAACCTTAATCTTAATTTACTAAAACCTACACCAGATAATATATAAATAATTAAATAACTTTCCTATCTTACCTTGAGTACTAATTTTATAAATGTCAAACCCTAAAATTGTAACCTTATTTATGATTTAAACTAAATTATCATAGAGGAGCATCATATCTACATCTACATGTCATGCACATGTGAATCTAAAAACATTTGTACACATATCTAATTACATCATTTTTTGCATAGGAAGGATTTAAAATTTTCATTATATATATTATTCATGCATATCATATCAAAAGAATCATATAGAGATATGTCATTTACGACATGTCCATCATAGATAATCAAGAAGGGTACTTAGGTAAATTTATATATATTTAACACTATATATTATAAGAAAAGAAAAACACCATATATAGGAGCATCTCATGTACATAAACTAAAAAAAATTACCATGACACATGTAATGAGATCAAATAATATTTGTAAGATTCATCGCATATAAGTTATCAACATGTATAGGGGTGATATAATCAAAATATCAAAAAATGATTGATATCAAAGCATTATATCTTAATATTTAACACTAAAATAAACTAACCCCTGGGTTAACCCTAAACCAAATTGAATATATCAAACTAGATTGAAAGGTAACCCTAGCCCTTAACTAATTAATATTATACTTATAAACCAAATTGAATTAAACCATGATCATAAACCTAATTATATATCCAAACTTAATAGTAGAAACCTTGAATTTAACCTTAAATCCTTTCCCCAACCATTAACCAAATTGAACTGTTACCCTAAGATTGAACCAAGTTAAATGTTTACATTAAGACTAAACCAAATCACCCTAAACTAGAACTCAATAATATATTGAACACTTTAAAACAAAATTCAAACCTAACTTTGTTGAATTAATGTTGGTTTTTACTCTAAAATCTCTAACTATAATTCCATATCTAAAACCAAATTTAGCACTTTAAAACTTAATTCAATTTATTAACTATTGTCCTAATTGAAACCTAAGCATGTAAACCTAATCAAACAGTACAAACAAAATTGAACCCTAATCCTAAAACTAATTAAACATTGATATCAAGGTCTCAAAATGATACATCATAAAAAAATTAGAAGAGACTTGAACGAATCATGCATCTAATTAAGTAACCCTCCCTCACCATCAAGAGGTGGAGGTGTCCACATCAGTACGAGTAGGAGCCCAAACTACACCCTTGGATGCCTCAGAATATATCTAAAGAAGTGAATAACTTGTCTTTCCACTGGATGCCTAAACCTCTATATCCTAAGTAAGTATTCATCATGTAATATCTAATTAGGAGGGTACTGAAGCACTCTAACAACCCCAATCAATAACTAGATAATTATGTTAGGGTGGACTAATTTCTATTTATCTCGGGTTGGAAGTGCCTAAATTTTTTTTTAAGAGGCTAGAGATTTCCCTATTTGTTTCCTATTTTCCTATATGGGTAGCCTAAATGTTTATTTCCTTTATAGAATGGAAGGCCACATAACAAAATATTGCCTTTGTAGAATAGAAGGCCACATAACAAAATAGTAAGATCTTTTTCCTAATTTTACCATCAATTTTTTTGGTTAGAATACGATGATAGTTCAAAATATCTTCACCATCATTCCTAGAATGAAGATGCATTATTCCAAGTGATAAACCCATTTCTATCATAAATCAGCTCCTCCATCCAAAAAATTAGTAATGAGAAATCCCTACGTCAAGTAATCAATGGAGGGCTCATAAAATTGATCAAGTGATCAATGGAGGGCTCATAAAATCCCTAGGTCAAGTAATCAATGGAGGACTCATAAAATTGATCCCCAAGGGGAGATAAGAATCTTATTAAAAATTAGAGACAAGACACTCCTAAATACATATCATACCAAATTATTGCCAAGGTCTTAGCCTCTAGACTAGAAGATATCCTACCCAAGATCATTAACCCTACACAAAAGTGTTTTGTTAAGGATATTTATGCATATTGGAAAACTTGATAACCTATTGGAAGACTTTGGATTGGGAAACATTGCTAGGATAGAGTGTAGGCATGCTCGAGTAATTGATTATTAAAATTTCTACAAAAGGGTGGAATGGAGTTTCACTATGATGATGTTGCAAGCCCTCCATCCAATATTACGTCAAATGGTGTCCTCTCTTATGATTGGTGTCAAGGTTTTAGTAAAGAAATTAATGGGGTTATATCATAATTTTTAGGACTCTCTAGATCACTTATGAAAGGGTGTCCTCTTGCATCCTCTTTATTTTTTATCGTTGAACATTGACTCATTACATTATCTCCTTAGATATAACTAGTTGTCTCTAAAAGTTAGAGTATCTACTCTCCAAATAATTAATAAGTATCTAAAGTACATAGTTTGTTGATAATATTTTTATTCTTTTTAAGCTACAAGAGTGCAACACGAATCATTTAATGATCAAATTGGACCTCTTTTCTTTGTATCGGGTAGTAAGATTTATGTCTCTACATCTATCTTATTGGGGCCAAATATTGAGTCCCCTACCTTGTGTAGTAAATATGGTATTGAATGGAGATTTCATAATTAAGTGGTTAGGTACCTAGGGATCCCATTTGTAGTAAACCCTAACATATAAATGAAATATGTCTTTATATCAAAAAGAAAATATTTGGAAAACTCAACAACTGGAAGTCTAATTATCTCACTTTGGTTGGTAGAATTCAAGTACGTCAAAAGATTCTCTCCTCATATTGGGTGTAAGTTTCTCTTCTTCCTGCTCATTTTATTTAAATCAGTTTGGTCTTCTATATAAATCTATTAGGAACATTTTGTGGATAGCCAAGGGATTACTCTGGCAATAAAATGGATAGCCAAAGCTTCATAAGGTAATGAATTATGGATTATGATTAGAATTAGGATTATTATATGGTTAGAGATAGGGTTCACATGTATTAGTTCATTACCTGACATGATCTACACTTATAGTTTGCATTAAAAAGTGGCTAATAGTTAGGATTCAAACTACAATCTTAAATATTTTATAATCAAATCATAATTCTATCTCTAAGCTTTCATTAGATAATTGTAACCTTAACTCTTGTCCTAACGCCATCTATTATATATCCTATAAACAATAGGACCATAATAAATATCCGAAACCTAAATATAATTCTAACTAAAACCATAATCCTAGGTGAGTTACCTAACATTAAAGGACCATAATCATTATAATAATCCTAAGCTTAGCCATCATGAAAATCGTTAACATAACAAAATTGTAAACCATAAGCTTGTCATAATCTTAACTTTGTTTCATCCTAAGATGAACATGTATAATCCATGTAATGAGTTCATACAATCCCCCAGTGTCACAAAATAAGTGTACATGAAAGAAAAATTAGCTTGGTGGCTCCTATTTTAAGAAAAGAAACTTTGAACTAACCTAGATATATTTTTTTCGACTATTATTTTATGATTAGACTTAAAAATTTGGTATTTAATGTTTAATTTGACTTACGTGTTTAACTTTATTTATTTATTTGATGTGATTTTAATAAAGATATGTGCATTTATATAGATCTAGTTGATAAATTTTAGATTTAAATTTTATTAAATAGTAAGTTTGTCATGTTTTATGTTGTGATGTATTTTTGTCATGTTTTATGTTTTATGTTTTATGTTAATTAAACATATATGTAGATTATATTTGATGGACCCACTGCCACCCCTTCCCCCTCCCATACCCCCACCTCCTCCCCCTCCATCTCCATCTCCACCTCCACCTCCACCTCCACCTCTACCACCCATCGTAGATGAGCTCCGCGAGACCACAAGACGTAACCTCAATGACCTCATGCATGATATAGAGGCTATTTGACATGAGAGGCACTCCCCCCTCACCTCTACGTCTTGCAAATAGCATGCAAGGCATGGTTGACTCCATCCATCATTTTGATTTAGACATTGATTCATTTAGATCATGGGGGGAAAGCATGCATTCCTTCTACTCTAATGGCTTATCATACAGAGAGGTTTATAACCTGCATATAGGTAAAGGGAATTTTCAACATTATTTTGTAAACCCTAAGACGAGTGAAGCAATTAGTGATAAGAAGCCTCGCATTTCCATTAGGTGGTGTACACATCCACGTATAGTAGCACATTTTTAGGAGCAATGGTGGATGGTATTTGACCATCCACCACACGCTAACCATGAGGTGCCCATGTACTTCCTTAGGAATTTATGGGTTGAGTTTGAGTTGTGTTTGAAAACAAACTATTTTGATATGAAAGCATTTCAGGGGGTTGGTAGAGGGATGCCTCAAGATAGGCCTAGGGCAAAGCTAAGTGATAGAATGAGAAACCACAAGTGAGCTGAGCCTGTGCCTGTTGTGCCTGCTCCTCACCATCATCAAATAGTTTCATCTACTTTTACCCATTTGAGTGCCCTTTCGAGCAATTTAGTACAGTAGTGGATGCAGGCGGTAAATGCTCCTCCACTTGGACATGTTTGTACTAGCTGTGGAGGCATATGCACAGGCCCCCAAAGCGATCCTGGTGTAGCACATGATGGCCATTATGTTGAGGGTGCAGATTTTGATGATGATGTATACGTTGCCCATGGTGATGGTAGTGGTGAGATAGACATGTCATCATTTGTTGACCTCATGCAGCAGGGAGAGCCTAGAGAGAATCAAGAGCAGCAGGTAAAATTTTAATTTCAATATAAATATAAAGTACACATAATTATTTACTTTCTACATACATGTGTAATTGTATTAACTATATTAATTTGTACTTTTGAAATAATAGAGGATGGATGATATTGTTCCTCCTAGAAGGCAGTATAGTCTTTTTTTGAGGCCTATAGATGTTTGCATCCCTTATACGGTATGCACTTTGAATTACACTGTAAAAATGTACATTCAAATTTGAATTTAATAACATGTGCTCATATGTTATTTTTATCTGATTTTGTAGGGATTGTCTACATCTACACAGATTGATGTTAGTACAAGTCCTACTCCAGTTACCACTGAGGCACAGCCTCAAATACATGTGGTATGAACTTTTGACTGAAGACAAATAATTTGTATTATTTTTATGTATGTACATTATTATAAACTTATAATCTGAACAATTTTGACTCACATGTATATATATTTTATGTGTTTTGATTTTATGAATAGGAGACATATATCATACTCATCCATACAGGCCTCAGTATAGTCTATTTTTGACTCCATCTTATGATTATCATGCTAGCATACCTGTAGACACATCTGTGACATTGGATACCACTCAGGTATGATATATATATTATATATACATGTTAAATTTATAGTGTATAAAAAATGTAGTGTACAAATTATGTACTTTGTAATTATTCATGTATATTTACTTTTGACTAAACGTTTATGTATCCATAATTTTAGGACTACGTCACCACGAGTGTTGTTGAGAGCACAAGACTTAGCCAGATGGAGGTACCTACATTGTCATTTGAGGTCAATATTGTGATTTATGTACATAATGTAAAGTTCATTATGCTCTAAAATCAAATTTAAAAAATGTATGTATTGTAAATTATAGGACCTCACCACTACTACATTTGGTAGTTTTGATAGTGCACTTCCTCTCATTACTGAGGGACACCCATCTCATGTGGTATAATTTATTTTATTATGTAGTGAATATTTAATTTATTTGCAAGCTAGATTTTGAGACCCATTTCAATTAAGCATGTACATGATGAGACGTGCCTCATGTTACATAGGGTGATACATCTACCTCATAGGGTGTCCGACATGACGAGACGACTCATATTACACATGATGATCCATCTGAATCCTCTTCGCATGGAGTAAAGAGGACATTCGATCAGATAGATTAGGTCTTGTTGGCACCTATAGATTGTGTTTTTATGATGTATACACTTTGTGTTAGGATAATTAAAACTGTATGTTAGACCATGTATTTTTTCACTTCATAGATCATGTTATGATGTATGTTAGACCATGTACTATTTTTTTATGACTTCTTATCATGCTTGTGTATGTAGTGGGTGAATGCACAAAGTTAGGTCACAATTCCACAGAAGTCAAATCCACAAAATGAAACTTCTTAGAAACGGGTACTCGATTTTAAAAAATGGGCACCCATTTTTGGTTTGGGTGCCCGACCCTAAATTTAAAAAATGGGCACCCGTTATTTTTAAAAATCGGGTACCCATTTTTTATTTTAAAAAAATGGTACCCGTTTCTCAAAAAAATTTAATTTAATTTTTTAAGAAACGGGCACCCATTTTAAAAAAAATAAAAAATAGGTATCCATTTTTTTAAAAATGGGTACCATTTCTTAAAAATATAAATTTTTAAGTTTTCGACAGATTTTACATGCCGCTTTTAGCTTTTCAAAACAAGTACCCGTTTTTTGAAATTCAAATAACGGGTGCCTGTTTCTTACAACATGAGGCAGGATTTTTTTTTCCTGCCTCAAATTTTGGTTTGGGACAGGCTTGGTGAGACCAAGCCTATGCCTTGGCCTCTTAAGATTTGGCTAAGGCATTGAACTAACAAATTCATGCCTTGCCATAATTTTTAGAGGGTCTTCCCGATCAAATTTTTTTATGAAACAAAAAACCATTAGAGCTCTCACTGTCCTGATTTTAGAAATATAAATTTTATAGAGTTATATTTTTATTTACTATTTAAAAAAAAAAAAAAAATCAAAGGTGGTACCTAAATGTAAAATAGCAATGTTCACTAAAACTTTAATAACTTTTTAATTTTATATATTTTTTTAAATTAATTTATATGTCATCAATCTACATTCAATTCTTTTGAAGTTTTAAAAAAAAAAAAATTGAAAAAAGTGAAATTTTGATCAAATTATGGTGTCCGTACATGAGAGGTTTTAAAATTTTCTTTTATAGCCAATTAAAAATTAATAAAAAAAAAATATTCATTAAAAAATTCAAGAAAAATATTCTCATCAATATTTGGTGTGTCAGGCAACTCCATTTAAAAGGATTCATAGAAATTCATTCATTTGTGTCAAATTATGGTGTCCGTACACGAGCGCAGTATGGTCCTGAAACAGGCATTTTGAAAAAGTGGTTTTTAAAGATCCATACCAAAAAAATAATCTCTCATATGGGTATACAAATAAATTACATATTCAAAAAGAAGATTCCAGGCACTACAATTTTTATTTCTAAATTTTTTTTATATTTAATCTCTAAATGGCTCAAATTTTGGCATCAATTGAAAAAATGTTTCAAAAATAGGAAAAACACTTCCACTTTTTGGCCAAAAGTGAGACCCAACTTCTTGCACTAACCCTAGTATATATTATTATGTTTCATGATGTTTTAAGTATATTCAAACAATTTTCTTTATTCTGACATATTTTATTCATGAACATATGACACATTTTGTAAGTATATATGCAAGATGAACAATAATTTTAACTATCTATAAAGCATTATTGGATAAATATCACATCAAATTTATGCATTGAGATTCATACAAATAAAATTGACCTACTAGATTAAAAAATGTATAGATAACGTACCTAACAATGTATCATAAGTGATCTTAATGTGTTGTTTGGTAATGTAAGACTCGTTATCACCTAATAAGACCTATTATGTGGTAGTAAACATATGAATACCTATCATAACCTATAATAGACATAACATTACCTATTAGGACTCCTATGTCCCCTTAAGACACACATGTATGGATAACGTACCTAACAATGTATCATAAATGATCTTAATGTGTTGTTTGGTAATGTAAGACTCATTATCACCTAATAAGACCTATTATGTGGTAGTAAACATATGAAAACCTATCATAACCTATAATAGACATAATGACCTATTAGGACTCTCATGTCCCCTTAAGAAACACATGTATGGATAATGTACCTAACAACGTATCATAAGTGATCTTAATGTGTTGTTTGGTAATGTAAGACTCATTATCACCTAATAAGACTTATTATGTGGTAGTAAACATATGAATACCTATCATAACCTATAACAGACATAATGACCTATTAGGACTCCCATGTCCCCTTAAGACACACATGTATGGATAACGTACCTAACAATGTATCATAAGTGATCTTAATGTGTTGTTTGGTAATGTAAGATATAATCAATACAATGAATACAATGAGTAATGATCTAACATATAATCAATACAATGAGTAATTATCATGTGAAAGTGACTTGTTTTCAATATTATAATCAATAGTAATTTGAAACTTCAAACAAATATTAATTTAAACATGCTTGAATGTAAAAGTAATGGAACAAAATAGGAGGTCATTACTTAAATTGACAATTAATTTATAATTTATCTAGTGCATACCTTTAACTTTCAAATAGAAGTAAAATCTCATTTTTCAATTAGTTTGTACAACATATTTTCACAATATATGTAAGAAAATGTCAATGATATATTTATAGTTTAGTGAACTCATTTGAAACATAAAATTGGTTCAACACATCTCTTCAAATGAGGTCCTATAAAATAAAAATGTAAAACAAAAACATACAGTTTAATAAACACATAAATTAATATTCAATGTATCTGAACTATGTAAATATATGTGTAATTTGTATGTACTTACTATGTGAAATTGCACAAGATGTTGATGTTCAATCCACTTTAACATTTAAATTTGCATAAATTGTCATTGAGACCTGAATAAGAGGTATATAAGTTCTCTAAATTGGTATTGACATCACAAACATACATGTAATTAAATTATATAAGTACATATATATATAAATAATACAATTATGAAAAAACTTACATGTGTTTGATTTAAATGTGGTCATCCCACTATACCATTTGTATATGCTATATTAGTATGTTAGAAACACTAAATTAAAAAATCAAAAGAATTTACAAACTAAAATACCATAACATAAATGAGAGACTAAAGAGGAAACCCCAATTGAAAATGTGAGCCAAATGAATGGACTCTCCCAATAGGATTTAGCTCTTTGCTTGGTAGATGAGTCTAAGGATTGGGATGTATGCTCAAGTGCTCAAAAGTTGCTTCAATGGATGTTGGATGGGTAATGGAAAATTGGTAGCTTTGTGAGCTCTCAATTTTGCATTATAAAGGTATGGTTGATGGCATTTGGTTCTCAAACTAGCATTATAACTTTGGCTTAAAGGTTGTGATGAAATGACTTGGGAGGGGATTCAATTTATAAGCTAAGGGCTTGAGGGATGGAGGGTTAAGATGCAAGGAGAGATGAAAGCTTAAGGAGGGCTAGGATGCACTCAAAGGGGAGCACATGGATTGTGCTTGTTTAGCACCAACCAGAGAGTGACACATGTCACAGGATGAGTGGATGGAGGCAAGGGGATGGATGAGTCAACAAAGGAGGCTCAAGGGATAATATCTTTATAAAGACCCTTCATAATGGCTTGTAAGAGCAATGAATGGGCTTGTAGGAGTTTTTATGGCCTTTGTAAGAGCATTGAAGGCTTGGTGGTTGAGATATTTTGGAGGGAGTTGAGATTGTTGACTTTGCTTGGCTTAGGAAAGTCTTAAGCTTGCTTAGGGAATGTGACAAGTTTAGGGGGTGGATTAGGCTGGGGTTTAGGATTAGATTAGGGATGTTAGAGATTTGCAAGTGGATGGCATTCATGAAGGTGGGTGAGTTAGTGGCTAAGCTTGATTAGTATGGGTGGATGGGGTGGATTGGGCTAAATGGAGGATTTAGGATAGTTTAGGGGTTATTAGATTTGGAGGTTTTATTTATCAAATAGATTTATTTAATAAATGGGGCTTTTGAAATTAGATAGAAGAATAGGATTAAATTGATAAATAATAGGTTATTTGATTTATCAATTAGGACTATAGATGATTAATTAAATTAATCAGCTAGGGGATGGCAAAGGATTAATTAAATAGGAATTTAATTAGTGATGCCTTTAGAGATAACTAAATAGGATTATCAAAGTGGTGTAATCAAATTTAGGTGTCTACACCATCTACATCCTCTCTCTTTTGCAATGCATCTATGATTGTCTCGTGCTTGTCCATTAAAATTGTCCATAATACCTTATTGGCGGATCTCCCTTTGTATCTTTCTAATTTGATATTTGGTGCCACAACCAAATGAGAATAGTGTAAAATCTTCTTTTTGGTTTGGTAGTCTTCAAATGCTGGCAAACCATTTCTTCTGGTTAGGTATCTACATAGCCAGGTGTTAGCTACAATGACAGACCAGATTGGATACTCAAAACCATCATCGTCTACTTGATGACATGTCAATTTTTTCTTAGGTTCCACACATCTAGCTAGCTAATACTCAATCTGTTCATCATTATCACTAGGTGCAATAATAGCATAAACATGTCCTACAAGATAAGATAAAGTATAAAAACACTTTAATAATATGACTGTACATTGCAAATTATATAAATTGAACCATGAGATCACAAGAAAATCTAATTAAATTGTGCATACCAGGTTCTATGAGGTCTGAAATACGATTATAGTCTTCTGATGAAAAGTAATATTCTAGCCTTCATTTACTATATCATCTTCAAAATGTGTGTCAACAGGTGCTAATGATCTTTGTTGTCAATCTTCAACCCATTCTGTATTCTCAAATTCTTCCCATTCACCTGCAAGACAAAATTGACAAAATCAAGCAAGCTCCCTAGTCCATATAGTCCAAGTGTTAGAATCTGAACTCCTAAATGGATGCCATTTAGCTGACCCACTAATTGTATCACAATCATATCTTGAAGGGATATTATTTTCTTCAATTAGGTAGAAGAAATGTTTGATTGTAGAGTTCTGACTTGATCCCATCTATAAATATTTGTTACACCATTCGACAATCTCATGTGCATTTTTGAATTTAGTTTTTTTCTCAAATTTTAATTGCTCTCTACTAAGGGCTCTCTTCACACATGCACCAACACCATCATGTTCTCCTTTACCATGTTCAGCCTCAAAAAAACTTCACACATGTTGGATGTTAGTTTTCCTATGTGTCCTACTCAACCAATAGAACATTCTAGCATTCTTGAATTGTCCTGTACAATTTTCTGACCATATCCAATGTTGTGTCATTTGAATTTGTCTCTCTTTTAAATTATCATAAAAGACCTTCAAACAATATTGGACAAACTCAGATGAATAGAGGTTATTATCACTTAAATAAAAATGGCACTCTCTCAATATTTTTTGATCCTCCTCTATACTATCAAGTGCATGCCTATAAACTATATGAACATAAATTATTACTTGCACTAAATTGTAATATTGTGGTTGTACCTCTTCTTGTGGTGCAAGCGTGTAGTTCTCTGCAAAGTCAACAACTAAAAGTATAGTACCAATTGAAAATGTATTGATACATATGCGAAATTTTCCATCAAGCCATCTAGAATATTGAGAGTGTTTAACATGTTTTGGTATGATCACACTCTTAAACTCATCTATAAATGCATGACAACTAACTTTATCTATAACTAGATCACACCTTTTTCCAATCTTCAAATTCTTCAATGGATATTCAATAGTTTTGAATATTTTTACCTCAACTAATTGTTATCCAAAAGTAGTCAAAGCATTTTCATGCAAACATTCATATAAAAAAGAATGATTGCCGTACATATCACATGTACTAGGAAGACATGCATTGAAAAGAAAGTATTGATCATTAGGTGGCTTACAAAACAAACTTGATATGAAATCTTTTAGAATTTGAGGTGGTATTTTTATACCACATTCTTGCAACATTTCTTTATTATGCATGGTACCACGTATAGATCAAAATGCATCATAATGGTAACAAAATCGAATATGAGTTTTAAAACAACATATGATTCTTTCCTTGTTAATCCTTGCATACCATGGTTTACACTTTTTAAAAGATCTTTGACTAATGGTAATATTTAATACCTTACCATCTACAAATTTTTTAAACAATTCAGTTTGAGTCATGTCCAAAATGTGTTTAGGATGTGGATCACGTATTTTTGACCCAATTCTCAATTTAAGAACATCTCTTGAATTAGGTGATACTCTTGTATTATCATGCCAAAAAATTTCAATCAAACTTTCGACTTCTCTAGTAAGTTTCCTATCACATCTCAGGAGTCTACCACTAGAAGTCCATAAAATATTTGCTGGATCACATTCAAAGTTAACCCTTCTCTTTATAGCTCTTTCTAAAGTCTTATAATTCACATTAAGATATCCACTTATGTTGCTAATCAATCTTTTTTCAGATGTTGATTTGTTAACTAAAGCTGTTGTTATTGCTCGTCATGCTGTATTCTTATCTTTAGACCAACTTCTCTTTCCGATAACATCAAAGGCACTAGCAATAGTGGATACAAATTTTTTTAAAGACTCATTTTTATTCTTTAATTTTGCATAAATTCCCAACCTTCTCATTACTTTTCACATTTTAGACATTTTAATTAGTTGCAACATTAGCTGACATTGAAACCCAAATTTCTTATTATTAAAAAAATGCCTATACAATCTATTAGCATGTGTCCTAATTTGTCTCCATGAAACCAATCCCTGAAGCTTATCTAACACATCATTAGGAATATGAAAATTATGTTCAAACACTTTACTATCATCCTCACATGTTTCTTCAGTAGTTGGTGTTTCTATGTCTGCATTCATGCAATTTTTATTTTTAGACACTTTACTATTTTCATTGTTATTTGGGATTTGAATATCATTTTCAAATTTTCTTGGTATTTCTTTCGGGGCAAGCATTTCAATTGGAGTTTTTTGTACATGATCATTTGAAAATTGCTTCTCATGAAGAAAATCTAAATTGTTTAAATCGTAAGCTGTTTCTAAAAAATCACCAATTTCATCACGAGAGAAAATTTGAGGGTTTGGAGACACACCTGTATTAAATGCATGATTAGAATGTGCACCTGAATTTTCTTATATTGGGTTCTCTTCTTTGACCTCTTCATCCACCATGGTATCCTTAATGTCTTTCTCCTTTGAAACCTTGTTCAAGTCTCTAATTCTCTATCTTCTCTCGTTGACGTTGTGCTTCATTCTATTTATTTGCTGCAATCTCCTCATCTGTCAGAACTTTTGCTTTCTTCTTTCTTCATTTTTTTGATCCCATATTTGTACCAATTTTGAATTTGAATCAGTAGCTTGCAAATTGTATAAGAGGACAAGAAAATAGAATAATCATGAAAAAATTCATTGTTGCAGATCAAAACTATTATTCAATTATTGAAATTCAGTTGGTGGGGCGGCTTTTGAGGCCCAACGGGTACATTAGAAATGGGTACCTGATTGCTTAAAAATTGGGCACTCGATTCTTTAAAAATCAGGAACCTATTTATAAATCGGGTACTTGATTTTAAAAGGAATCAGGTACCCAATTTTTAAATAGTCAGGTACAACAGTTTAAAGCAATCGAAAACCCAATTTTTGAATTACAAATCAGATGCCCGATTCTTGAGACATGAGTGGGAATTTAGTATAGCTCCCAACTTTTGCATGGAGTTTTTCCTTGGAGAAAGGCATGGCATAGGCTTGGTCCCACAAAGCCATTCCTTTATGATCCTTTTCTTTTCTAAGGCATTTAATCGATAATTTCTAGTATTGTCGTAATTTTTTTATAGTCATTCCCATTGAATTTTTTGACGAAACAAAAACCCATTATAGGTCTTATTGTTCTAATTTCAAAAATGTAAATTTTATAGTGTTATTAGTTTATTTTCTATTTTTCCATTATTTATTAATCAAAACTATCTCCTAAACGTTGAAAAGTGACATTTACTAAAACTTTAATAACTTTTTTATTTTATAATTTTTCTTAAATTAATTTATATGGCATCAATCTACATACAATTCTTTTGATGTTAAAAAAAAATTGAAAAAAGTGAGATTTTGATCAAATTATGTGGTCCCTACATGAGAGGTTTTAAAATTTACCTTTATAGCCAATTAATAATTAATAATAATAAAATATTTCAATAAAAAATTAAGAAAAAATATTGTCATCAATCTTAGGTGTATTAGGTAACTCTCTTTAAAATGATTTATGAAAATTCATTTATTTGTGTCAAATTATGGTGTCTGTACACGAGCGTGGTGTGGTCCTGAAATAGGCATTTTAAAAAGTGGTTTTTAAAGATCCATACCAAAAACATAATCTATAATATGGGTATACAAATAAATTACATATTCAAAAACTAGATTCTGAACACTAAAAATTTTATTCTTAGATTTTTTTTATATTCAATCTCTAAATACCTCAAATTTTGACATCAATTGACAAAAAATTTCAAAAATAGGAAAAGCGCTTCCACTTTTTGGCCAAAAGTGAGAACCAACTTCTTGCACTGACCCGTTGACAACAATGACAAACATAGTCATGAATGCAACATGTCAATACTTTCCAATTCTTAGGATACTCCCCAAAGTAGTATCATTAGCATTCATGCTAACATGTTACCCTATAATTGCTTTCAACTATTCACATGAAACCATGTTTTCCTAATGGTCCTAGGAGCCTAAGGACCTTCATGTTATGTTATAATGGATTGAAAGGGGTCCTAGGTTACCCTATGACCCCTTTCAACCATTCATATGACACCATGTATTCCTATGGGTCTTAGTTACGCTAGGCATATGCACATTGTGTTGTAATAGATTGAAAGAAATTTTAGGTTACCCTATTACCCCTTTGGACCATTCACATGACAACATGTGTTCTTAGGGATCTTAAGATCCTTGAGGACATACATGTGTATGCCTAAAATTTGAGCACACTTCTATGAGTCATTATATTCAAGATTTCTCAAAAATGAGGTCTCGAATAGTGGCTCATAGCTCCCTATTCATGGAGTGTAGGGGTTTGTAATGGAGGCCCTAAGTCTGACTTAGTTTGTGCCCATACAAGTACACAACGAAACAAGAGATTCAATGATCTAATATGCATGCAAATGGAAATTTAAAAAAAAAAAATCAATGATAACAATGCAAAATAATGCAAGGAATGAAATCTAATCTATGAAAAGAAATAACAATGCAAATCTAATCTATGAAAGCAAGATCTAATCTATCAATGCAAGATCTAAGCTAACATGAAAATCAAAGTATGGATCATGATGATGGAAGCCATGCATGCAAGAGAGAATGAGACAACAAGATAGAAGTTCTACACAAAAGCTTTAATATTCAAAACTCCTCCTTCAAAAATCACTCTCCAAACCTACAACATAATAATAACATAATAATGGGTGTCTCCAAAATGAGGAGAGGACTCTCCCTTATAAAGAAGATTGGATGATCTAGATTGAGAGGACAAAAATTTAATCAAGGGTGGAGAAATAATGATCCATGTGAACTAAAGATCTACCAATGAGAAAAGTGGAGTGGTTGAGAAGCAAATTGAGAAAGGATGAAGATAAGTCCCATATTAAGTGTAGATAAAAGATTTATTTAATTTTTTATTTGTTTTAACTCCTTTTTCATCAAAAAGAGATTTAAGTGGGATATTTTATTTGATTAAAAGGGAGCAAGCTCTAGGAAATATTTAATCAAATTAAAAGAGGAGTTTTTCTCTTAATTAATTAAATGTAGATGAATTATTTAATTAAAAGAGAGCAATTTCTTTTAATTAAATAGGAATTATTTAATTAAATTAAAAGAGAGGTTTTTCTCTTAATTAATTAAATGTGGATGAACTATTTAATTAAAAGAGAGGTTTTCTTTTAATTAAACAGGGACTTATTTTTTTTTAATTAAAAGAGAGCAAGTTCTCTTATTTAAATAGGAAATATTTAATTAAATTAAAAGAGAGGTTTTTCTCTTAATTAATTAAATGTGAATGAACTATTTAATTAAAAGAGAGGTTTTCTTTTAATTAAACGGGGACTTATTCTATTTAATTAAAAGAGAGCAAGTTCTTTAAATTAAATAAGACATAGGATAAAATGATCAACCTTAGAAATAAAAAAATTGAATTTGATCAAAGAAATTGATTTGAATTGATTTAATAAAATATTACACACCATTGATTTAGGAAATTTGATAAATTGATAAATTGAATAATGGGGGCCCATAGTCTAGGCAACCATTTTAGGGTGCATACATTTGCCCCTCTTTGACTAATGTGTGATTGATTTGGGAACACATGTAGTCAAAGAGAGAAATTGAAGTGTGAGGTCAATTTGGGATCACAAAACAACCCAGATCTGTGGTCGAATTGGGAACACAACAGGACAAAGAATACAAATAAATTTTAACTTGAAAAAGTCAATGATAAAATTGATAAAACTAAATCAAAGATTGAATTTGATAATTACTGCCCCCTCGTGATCAAAATCGAAATGAGATAGAGGAGAAACAACAAATTGCTAAATTTGATCAAATCAAACAAAAGATAAGGTTCTTGATGTAAGATGAAAGATATAAGAATCATAGAACCAAGGTAGATCATCAAGCATGAAATATAATGCCCCAAAGGTGATTTAGAAGAAAAGAAGTGGGGAAAAAGAAAATGGAAGATAGATGTTTGGAAGAGATGGAAAGAAATAGATAGAAGAAAAGAAAATAGCCCAAAATCAATCAACTATTTAAGATAAAAATTTCGATTGAGATCACAAAAGAAGATAAAAAAATGAAGATCAAAACATGACCATAGTTGATTAAAAGTCCACAATAAAGATGAAGGGAGAACCCTCTCAAACTCATAGTGCAGCCTAAAAATGCAAACTAACATGAAGTCTAATAATGCAAACTACATGAAAATGCAAAGGTGTACTTGCAAAAGAGCAACTGTAACATAGGATTTTTGTGTTCATCATTCATTAAAGAATGTAAAAGAAATTATTTTCATCATTAGGCCATTATTAATGGACATCAAAAATCACACAATCATCACTAGTCACAAGTGCAACTATGAAGATATGAATGTAATTTATATCGGATTGGAATGTGGAAAGATTCTAACATAAGCATCAAAGACATAAAGGTCAAGATGACTTCGATGTTAGCTTACCAAATTTAATGTAGCAAAACCATGCTCGCATCAAGGCATAGATGCCAAGATGACCATAAGAACAGTTGTGTAAAAACAATCAAGGATGATGCCTCAAATCTCCTAAGCGTTTCAAGGGGACAACAAGAGACACTCTAGAGTTTCAAGACCACATCGCAAGAAAAAAACAAATAAAAACATGTCCCATGCCCCAAGTCCTCTAGCGATGGATCATGGAGAGACTTATCAGACAAGGACACTCAACAAAAATCAATAATAGTCAGCACACAAAGAAAAAATCATGACATAAGTCAAGAATTAAGTGTTGCATTTAAAATTTAAGTGTGTTAACTGATATTAAGTTTGGAAGATAAGGATCAAATGCTTGTAGGAAGGGAAGATCACATGATGATACTAGGTAAGACCAAGGGTGGTGTTTAAAAACACCATTTGCGAGGTGTCCTAAAGACTAACACATCCAAGAGACCAAAGCTAACATAGTTATGCCCCATAGACAAAGACCAATTCCAAACAAAGGCAAAAAGGACAAGGCATGATGGAAAAAGGCTAAGTGTCGAGGACATGTGCTAAGAAATAGGGGTGCAAAGGCCTCAAGTAGTGCCTGTTTCCAAGTTTTCACCACTTGGGTTCATTTTCTTTTTATTTTTAATTTTTTTTTCAGGACTTTTTATAATTTTTTTGTATTTTTGCTACCAAGGTGCCTGTTTCCAAGTTTTCACCAAGGCACTTTTTTTTTTTTCTTTGAATTTTTTTTTTTTTTTTGAATTTTTGGACTATATAATTTTTTTGGAGATACATCAAAGTTCCTATTGATAGGTTGTCACTAAGAAGATCATTTTTTTCAAGACATTTTTCAATTTTTAGACATTTTATTTACAATATATCATTTTTTTGGATTTTTGAAATATATCAATTTTTTTAAAAAAAATTACAAGATCAATAAATATATACAAAGATGCCCCTAGACAGAATAGCCATTATGGATAGAACTTCTTCAAGTGCAAGACATTTATAGGATCAGGGAGCTGCTCTCCCTCTACTGTAGATAGTAAATAAGCACCAGCACCAAAAGTTGTTGTGATAATGTAAGGTCCAAGCCAATTAGGTTCAAACTTACCCTTTTGATCTCTATTCTGTTGATTCTTATGATTCACACATAGGACAAGATCTCCCACTTGGAACTCTCTAGCGTGAACCTTTTTGTTAAATGCCTTTGACATAAACTTTTGATAGACCCTCATATGGTCAAATGATGCTTGTCATTTCTCATCTAGAAGTTCTAACTCTTGAAATCTCATGGCACGATAGTCTTCATCTGAAACTAGACCTTTGAGAGAAACTCTAAGTGAAGGAATCTCAACCTCTAAAGGTAACACTGCTTCAGCACCATATGTAAGGGAAAAAGGAGTAGCCCCAGTAGGAGCACAAATACTCGTTCTATAGGCCCACAAAGCTGAATTTATTTGTAAATCCCAATCTCTACCATTCTTATGAACTGTTCTATGCAAGATTTTAAGAATGGTTTTGTTTGATGCTTCTGCTTGACCATTTCCTTGTGGGAAATAAATAGAGGACCAATGTTGTTTTATCTTGAACTTCTTACAGAGTTGCTTAAGGTCCTTATTTTTAAACTGACCTCCATTATCAGTGATAATCTCATAAGGCACTCCATATCTACAGATAATCTGATTCAAAATAAATAGAGAAATTGCCTTACTTGAGGTAATAGAAAGTGGGACAACTTCTACCCATTTAGTGAAATAATCAGTGGCAGTGATAATAAACTTGTGTCCAAATGATGAGTTGGGATGAATTTTCCCAACAAGATCAAAGACCCAATGCTGAAATGGCCAATGAGAAATAGAAGGAATGAGCTCCCTACTTGGAGTATGTATCAGGTTACCATGTTTTTGACATTTTTCACATGACTTTGCAAAAGCTATTGCATCAATGTGCATTGTGAGCCAATAGTATCCCACCCTAAGCAATCTTTGAGCCATGGAAAGACCATTAGAATGTCCCCCATAGATACCCTCATGGATGTCAACTAATGCTTGATTAGATTCATTCTTTTCTAAGCTCTAAGAAGTGTTCGATCTAGACCTTTCCTATACAAATCACCAGAGATAAGGGAATGATGAGAGGCATTTTGAATAAGGTTTCTACATTCAGATTGATTAAAGGTTTCAGGTATAATTTCATCACAAATGTATGAGTAAATGTCACCATAATGAGATGACTTATGACCAAAAAGGGTACAAATAACATGACTTTCTTGGGAATCATAGATAGGGTGATGTAGCTCTTCCACCAGGAATTCAAATCTTGATTCATGTTGCTCTAATTGAAGAAGTGAAGCAAGTGTAGCCATAGCATCAGCTACCTTATTTTCTGTTCGAGGGATTTGTTGAAATGAAACGAATGTGAAGTAGAGTCTCAAGGAATCAACCATTTCCTTGTAAGGTACCAATTTATCATTTTTTGTTAGACAATCTTCATTGACTTGGTTGATTATTAGCTGTGAATCTCCATAGATGTGTAACTATGTAATTCTCTATTCTATGGCCATTTTAAGTCCATTTGTTAAAGCTTCACATTCAACAGTATTGTTTGTACATTGAAATAATAGCTTGTAAGATTTAGGAATTGTGTACCCATGAGGAGAAACAAACAACACACTAGCTCCTGAACCACTTTGCATAAAGGACCCATCAAAGAACAGCTTCCATGTTCTTTCAATCATATACATGAGGTGTTCATCTAGGAAATCAACTTGAATAGGTGCATCATCTTGTAGTGGGAAATCAGCCAATTGATATGCTATGGCTTGTCCTTTGATTGCTTTACGCTCAATGTACTCTATGTGAAACTCTGAAAGGATCATCATCCATTTAGCAAGTCTACCTATGAGGGCAACCTTACATAGTAAGTACTTAAATGGATCTATTTTTGCTATGAGGTGTATAGTGTGTGCAAGCATATAATGTGGCAACCTTTGGGAAGCAAACACAACTTCGAGGCAAGCTTTCTCAATACTGGTGTAATTAACCTCATATGAAACAAGAGTACGACTAATGTAATATATTGCTCTTTCTTTCCCATGTTCATCAAGTTGAGCTAATAATGCCCCCAAGGCAGATTTTGTTGCTGAAATGTATAGGACAAGTGGTTTCCCTAGGATAGTAGGCATTAAAATAGGAGGATTTGCCAAGTATTTCTTGATCTGGTCCATGCTCTGCTGACATTCATCATTCCATATAAATTTGACTTCTTTATGTAAGTTTTTTTTGAAAGGTTGAGCTCTATCTGCCAACTGTGAAATAAACCTCCTTATAGATTGAAGATGTCCTTGAAGACTCCTCATTTGATAATGTTTTTAGGAGGTGGCATATCCATAATTGCTTGAACCTTTTCAGGATCCACCTCTATCCCTTTTGCTAGAATAATGAATCCTAGTAATTTGCCAGAGGTGACTCCAAATGCACACTTTATAGGATTTAACCTTAGTTGAAATTGTTCCATATGATCTAGAATGACTTCTAAATCATCTAAGTGTGTATCTCTTTTCTTAGACTTGACCAAGGTGTCATCCACATAATCTTCCATGTTTTTATGCATCATATCATGAAAAATAGTTATCATAGCTTGTTGATAGGTAGCTCCTACATTTTTTAATCCAAAAGTCATAACATTCCAACAATAGGTACCCCATGCACAAGTAAATGCAATCTTTTCTTGGTCTTCAGGAGCTATCTTAATTTGATTATATCCATAAAAACCATCCATTAAGGAATAAATCTCATAACCCGCGGTCATATCCACTATCATGTCTATATTAGGAAGTGGAAAATCATCCTTTGAGCATGCTTTATTAACATCTCTAAAATCTGTGCAAACTTGAATGGTTTTGTCATGTTTTGAAACTGGTACAATGTTTGATATCCATTCGGCATAGGTAATAGCTCTTATGAATTTTGCACCAAGAAGTTTCTCTAATTCTGCCTTGACTAAGAGAGCTATGTGAGGATGCATTTTTCTCATTTTTTGCTTAACTGGTTTAACATCTGGAGCTATGGATAAGTGATGCATAATAAGATTAGTGTCCAACCCTAGCATATTTGAATAAGTCCATGCAAAATTAATCTTCTTTTCTTGTAAGAATTTAGTATATGCTTCTTTTTCTTGTGATGACAAAAACTGAGCCAAATGTACCATTTGTGGAGCTTCATTCATACCCAAATTGACTACTTGTGTTGGTTCAATAAGTACTGAAGATCTATCTTGACAATAACTAGGAAGAGAATCAAGTACCTAATCCTTAGGTGCCTCAGAGAGGTTTTCACCCTTGGATATGTCCTTTCTTTTTATTTTATTTTTTGTTCTGACACCGCCACATAGTGGTTTTTGCCATCAGAACTCCTTTTCTTTTTCTTTTCTTTTCTCTTTATTTTGTGACTAAGGTACTTGATATTTGGCTCTGTCATACTAGCAGCTGGTTCACTTGTGGAAGAGACTATAGATTCAATGGCATTCAAATAATAGGCTATTTCATAGTCATTTTGAAATGTTAAGATTCCAGGTTCTTGGTTGCGTTGGGACCAATCAATTACGTTAGGATGAACAAGGGATAAATCAATGACAGGTTCAAGATTGTGAATATGGATGATATCTCTATTGATTGAAGATTCAAGGTCTGTCAAGTAACTTCCTAAACTACCCAAATCAAGATTCATCCTCAAAAGTGAAGAACCATCCACTAAGGCAACATGTGAATTCAAATACTCTAGTCCTACACATGAGTCATTAAATAACTCAGGTTGAGAGCTATATGTATGAACAACATCAACATCCATATCAACTATGGAAGATTCTAAGAAAGAATCCCTTTCATACTCATTGGAATCTGTTTCAAAATCTTGACTAGGATGCTTACACCATGAATGCTTGGGATGTCTGGATGTGGAAGCTTCAATACTATCAAAAGTCACACTTTCTTGTTCTAAATTTGCAACTGTCTCATGAGATACTAGATTATCTAAATCTCCCCAAAGGAGATTAGTAAAAGAGACCCAATCCTCACACATATCTTGTTGGTTTTTTGAATTAGGTATGTATTCTTGTTCTTCTTCATTATCTGACTTATCAAGGATAGAAGCAACATTCTTACTATGATCCACATACCCTAGGCCGACTAACTTCTTAGACTTGCATCCAAAAAGTTGATGATCAAGGGGTTCAGCTCTAGCATCCAATCTATTACTAAGAGGACCATGTCTAGGATAACCCATTTTCATAACAAAAGAATACCCTCTTCCATAAGCATTAGGTGAAGGAGTAAAATCTTCATTGTGCATATACTTCTCTTCTCTATAAATCCAATCTTTAACAACCACATCTTCTTTCTCATCTTGAATAGGAACTGATCATTGTACAAATGTGTCAAATAATGTCATAGCTAAAGAGGAAGGTTTCATATCCTGTGAAGGTTTACCATAAGACCTAGGTGAAATTGGTAATGCAATGAGGGAGTTAAGTTGATATCCCCCGATGCCAAGGTCTATGGACTTAAACTAGTTCTTGCAATCAGCTAAAATTGCATTAAAATCATCTGCTTGTCTATTAAGGGGAACATGAGCACTTGCTGAAATCGAGTTGATAGACAAAGTGTTATCCCCAGGAATACATATCTCTATTCCATTGTAAGGAAACTTAAGACATTGATGATAAGTAGATGGTACTACATGCATATCATGAATCCATGGTCTACCAAGAAAAATTTTGTACGCAAGGGGTCCAGCATCAACTATTTGGGATAAAACATCTTTTTCCATAGGGCAAATCCTAACAGGAAGGACAATCAACCCCTTTCAACTTCTCTTTGCCTCATCATAAGCTTTGATAGTAATCTTTCTTTTGCTATCAATAACATGTTTAGAATAACCCAAAGTCTTTGAAAGACTCAAAGAACAAATATTAAGCCCAGCACCCCCATCTATCAACACACACCTAACATGGGTCCTATGTATCATAACCTCAATATGAAGGGCAAGATTGTGTGGATGGCTCAAAGATTTATCATCTTCCTCTGAAAAGGAAAGATAATGAGGGCTTGCAATATGATTAACCATGTTCTAGAATTGATCAATGTCTAAATTATTGGGGACATTCGCCATGCGTAAAGAATCCTCAAGGACCTGCTTCTGTCTCGGAGACAACTCTAAAAGCTCAAAGATTGAAATCTGAGCAGGAGTTCTTTGCAATTGATCAACAAGATTATAATATGACTTGGGATTAACCATTGGTTTTGAAGGAACATTCTTGTATTGCACTTGTTTTGGCTTACTTGGTTGGTTTGAACTAGGTCCTTTGTTAACAAGGGGACCTTGCCTTCATGTAACAACATTGAGACTTTGGGAAGACACTTGCTTAGGTTTACTTGACTAGTTTGAATTGGGTCCTCTAATGACAAGGGGACCTTGAGATGACTCTCTATAGTGAGCACCCCTTAGTACCAAAATAGGTTTTTTGCCAAAGGTAGGAGAGTTCAAATTTAAATTATAACCATTGGGATCTTTATCTTCCATCATGTTGACACTTTCTTCTACAACCTCAAACATATTGACAACATTTTGTGCATTGTATAAGTATAATTAATTGCAGCCCTACCATTCTTAGGTTGGGAAGCTTCCCCTTTCTCATACTTGGGCAAAGGCTCTTTGAATGCTATGTGATCAGCATTGGTATTTAGTCCATCTTTTTAAGCTTTCCATTCTCAATAAGATCTTGAACAATATGCTTGAATATCCCACATTTTCAATATTGTGTCCAATGCCATTGTGAAGCTTACAATAAGCCTTCTCATCCCACCACCATGGCTTAACTTTAGGTATGTAGAACTTTGCAGCATCATAAGGGTGCACAAGATCACGTGCAAGGAGCTTTGTGAATATCTCTTCATATGTCTTATCTAATTGTGTAAAGTTATGTTTCTCTCCTTTAGACCTTTCTTGATATCTTGGTTTGTTACTCTGTTGATTAGCACTAGCCAAATGGAGAACAACTTGGCCTTTAGGGTTTAAGGAATCCACAACTCCATCATTGACCACTTGTTTGTTCTTATTCCAATTTATGTTCTTTCCTTTATCCTTGTTGTTGTTGTTATTATGACCATTATTGTTGTTCTTTCCATTTTTTGTCAAAATACCTTGCTCTCTCAAAACATCCTCAATTCTAAATGCAGCTTCAATCATGGTATCAAAGGATTCAAAAACCATCTTCTTAACTTCATACTTCATCTCAGGAACCATATTACTAATGAGGATTTCAATCTTTTCTTTCTTAGGAATAGTCCTAGAATAACGAGAGCATTGTCATCTCCATCTTTGCAAGAAAGTAAGAAAGGGTTCTCCTTGATTTTGCTTTGTGTGGCATAAGTCCAATAGTGAGACAGATCGTGAAAGATTGTATGAAAAGTGTTGAACAAATATTTGAATTAACTTAGGGAATGTCTTAATAAGAGGAGTTATATTGGTAAACCATTCCATGGCTTGAGCCTTAAGACTCCTTGGAAATAATCTCATAAGATATGAGTTCTCATGATGAAACTCAAAACTCATAGTATAGAACTGATGCACATGATCATTTGGATCCCCATTTCCATCATATTTATCATATTGGGGGATCTCAACTTTTCTAGGAAAATCTTTCATGTCAACACTCTTATCAAAAGGATTTGGACAAATTCAATCAAATGAAAAAGAACTCTTGGGTGCTAATATTTGCTTCATTTGTTTCTTCAATTCATAAATTTCTTCTTTCATGGAAGGATCATGCTTTTGAATCTTTTTATCCACATCAAAGTTGTAAGGGACCTTAGCACCCTTGTTGATTAAATGTTGAAAGCATGCATCTCTATTTTGGTCCATATATGCTTCTATACGTTGCTGAAAATGTGGATCTTGTGGTATAGCCATGAAATCATCAGAATTATAGTCAAATTGGAGCTACCACGTCCATATTGTGAACCATGATGAGCTTTTTGTGAAGGTTTTCTTGAAACTCTAGGTGATGTTGGTCTTCTATAATAATCATGTCTTGAAGTTTGCCTTCCTCTAGGAGCAAGAGATTGTGAAGATGTTCTTGAATATCTCCCACTTTGTGGAGTCTTGGGAGGGGTAGATGGGGGAGAGTTGTTTCCACCACCAATGTGCACATTGTTGAATTGATTGTCAAGTTGTGAAGTCTTGAAAAAGTCTTGTTCTTCTTGACAAGATTTTCTTTCCATCTCAATAATAACTTGCCTTTCTTCCTCTAGGCATTGAAATTTTTCTTCCTTCTTAGCTTGTTCTTCTAGAAGGGCTTTTCTTTCATGATCAATTGCTTTGAGTCTTCCACTTGCATAACCTAAACGTGTCATGAGTGGTGTACATTGTCTTTATTGTCTAAATCGGTTACCAGTAAATGTTGCATTCACGCGAGCACTAGAAGGCTCACCAATTTGATCATCATGTTGGGCTTCCTCTTCTCTATATGCATACTATTTACTTTTCTCTTCACTTTGATGTGCATCCAAATACCTATCCTCAATAAGGAGTGAAGTTGGTCTACTTCCACGAGTGGGATCACCACTCAAAAGGTCAACATTATGCTCACTACTTTGATTCTTCTTGTATGGAGCTCTTGTAAAACTCATATCCATAGCTAAATGAGGTGATGCTAAGGGTGTCCTTAACTCAATAAGATCACCACTAGGGTCACAAAAAACTTCTAGAATACTCTTAGGTGACTGAATAGACACAGGTTCTTTTCCCTTATGTCTTCTACGAGTTTGAACTAAAGGTAATTGTTTAAAGACAACTTGAGGATGCATTCCTTGATCTACTTGATATCTTGTTGTAATCAACATGAAAGAAAAGGTACTAATTTATAGGATAACCCTAAGAAACATTGGTACCAAACTAGGATAGTAAAAGCACTAACTTGTCTAAAAGAGATGTGATAAGATAGAATTTTGCAATAGGCATAAACCAACACTACCACAGAGGTGCTCACAAATTTGGGTGAATAACCTAGCACATATGGATAGGGAGAATGATTTACCCAAATTATAAATAATTAAAATTAATTTTTTTTATGAAAGTGAATGGACAAGAGATTACTAAGACTCTCCAAGTGTAATATCAAAGGATCCAAGTGTATATCTTTCTCAACAAGGACAGTTTCTAACTCACCAACTCCAAATAAGATCTCTTGTGAAATAAATGACTACTAATTCAAGAGGTCAAAGCACAATAACCTAAGGTGCAAAAAGGATTCTAACAATGGGGTAAGTAGCCTAATCCAAATAGGACCAACCTAGGGAGACTAGAAATAATGGGATAACAAAGTTATTTGATCGTAAAGTCTCAACTCAAGAACTCAGATTTTGTTCATTTTAAATATCCAACTAGATGTATCAATAGATTCTTTATCATGAACCAAGCACATAAGATAGCAAAAAAGGATTTCAAGCAAACAGTCTTCATACAATGAGCAAGGAGCAAAGAAACCTTGCCCATGAACAGGTATAGTGACTTAGTATTTCTACTCCTTAAAGGTTCTACTTGTGTATGTTCTTGACAATGTTTTAGTAGGCACTTAGAACACAACAACACCTTATCAAGTTTTCTACAAGGATATATGTGGCTTTTTAAAAGGAGTCCTTGATATACAAAAGGTACATCAAGCCCAATCCGTAGATGAGAAGAATCCAAAATCACACAATTGAGGGGAGACAGTAACCCAAATCTCCTCCTTCACTTCTCAAAGGTATAAATTTCTTTCAGGCTTAGCCAAGAGTGATATCAAACTCAATTCTCAAGAGAGCTGTCTTTGGATTCAACTCCCAATATTTATACTCAGCTGGAACACAAGAGTTGAGGTCATCCCAAGGGGTGATGAAATCCCCAAGTAGGCCTCCTAGAAATAGAAACTAAGTAATTCGCTATCAAAAGTATTTAGAGCACTAAAGGTGGAACATTTAACTCTTCAAGTAAATGTGAAGTGAGTCTAAAAGTGGAACATTTAACCCTTTAAGATAATGTGAAGTGAGTCCAAAAGTGGAAAATTTAACTCTTCACACCAACTCAAAGTGATTCCACACCTTAGAAAACAAGTGGGTTCCAAAAAACACAAAAGGGTTGCCTAGTGGAGCAATTAACGCTTCTTTCTTGTAGACCCCTCCCCCTTAATGTGGTGTTGATCTTGTAACCATGGGGTGGAAATGAGGGGTCGGTGGATTAGCGAGTCCAATAACCCAAAATAGCAATCTAGATCAATCACAACTAATCTAAGACTGCTAATCAATACTACTCACAAATGAAAAAGTGTTGAACAACGGAACATTTAACTTTCCAAGTAAACATAGAGTGAGTCCACAAAGTGGTGCATTCAACTCCCTATGTAAACAAGGAATGAATCCATGCCCTCAATCACTTAATGAGATATTTGATATTGGAACCAAGAATTACTTAAGGTTTAAACACAAGCATTCACTTAAACAAACTTGTATGCAAGCAAATCTATGTTCATTCATTTCCCATTAAGAGCATCAATTGAAATGTGTTTTATGAAAGCATGTAAAACACTCAAGCCAAACACATGAGAGGTTTAATTTTAATCCCAAATCTAAATGTTTTAGAGATCAAACAAAATACCTAGTAATCCTTGCAACGTGTCTTTTCTTTGTTGTAACTTTTTTTTACGTTTGAACGCTCGCTCGCAATGAACAAAGCAACAAACAAAACAAGCAAACATAAGATATGCAATATATGTCAACTCATGCAAAACTAGAGTTAGATCTAAAAATCTGATTTTTAAGAGTGATAATAATCAGCAAGCAACCCAAATGAAAGCTCACACCATGCATTGATTCATTGTAAAAATTAAATGCAAGCTATTCATTAAATGCCATTTTTTTCAATTGATTTTTGACCTAGTCATAAAGATTGGATCTATATGATATGTACTCGGAACCAAAACTCAAAATACAGAAAAGTGACCCCTATCAAAAATCATAGAGATTTCCAAAAATATTATAATTTTGAAAAGATCTTTTAATTTGTGCCATAGGGAGACATTTTGTAAAAATAGACCAGTTTTTGCAAATTGAATTATTGACCCCTAATATGACCTCTAAAATCAAAACACAAAGAACCAACTTTGTTTAAAATTCTAAGATCTTTCCAAACCTATACATTTTTTTGAAAAATATGTTAATTTACTCCCAAAAATAATTTTTTCATAAAAAATCAATGAAAAATATAAAATATCAAAAATATTTTTAAAAAATCTAAAAATTGGACCGAAGCTTCTCTGATGCATCAAAACCTTAAAAAAAACATTTCAGAACAAACTACCTACCCGGTTGAAAGATATGATCAAATCTTCTAAATCTAGGGTTTCTTTCAATCTCGAATTATTGACCCCTGATATGACCTCTAAAATTGAAACACAAAGAACTAACTTTATTTAAAATTTAGAGAGCTATCTGAAACTATAATTTTTTTCAAAAAATATGCTAATTTACTCTCGAAAATAATTTTTTATGAAAAATCATGAAAAATTGAAAATATTTTAAAAAAATATAAAACTTGGACCGAAGCTTCCCTAATATATTAAAACCCTGAAAAAAAAAGAAAAAAAAAAGATTAAAGTACCTAGTCATTTGAAAGATATGATCAAATCTTTCAAATCTAGACTTTTTTTTTTTTTTCTTCAGTCTGCAAACAAATCTGTATAAAATCCAGCAAGCAAAGGTGGGTTGCCCCATAGTGGGCGCCAAAAATGTATGCCTAAAATTTGAGCACACTTCTATGAGTCATAATATTCAAGATTTTTCAAAAATGAGGTCTTGATTGGCTACTCATAGCTACCTATTCATGGAGTGTAGGGGTTTGTAATGGAGGCCCTCAGTCTAATCTAGTTTGAGCCCATACAAGTACACTATGAAACAAGAGATTCAATGATCTAATATGCATGCAAATGGAAATTAAAAAAAACTAATCTAAATTATAACAATGCAAAACAATGCAAGGAATGAAATCTAATCTATGAAAAGAAATAACAATGCAGATCTAATCTATGAAAGCAAGATCTAATCTATCAATGCAAGATCTAAGCTAACATGAAAATCAAAGTATGGATCATGATGATGGAAGCCATGCATGCAAGAGAGAATGAGACAAGAAGATAGAAGTTTTCCACAAAAGCTTTAATATTCAAAACTCTTTCAAAAATCACTCTCCAAACCTGCAACATAACAATAGCATAATAATGGGTGTCTCCAAAATGAGGAGAGGACTCTCCCTTATAAAAAAGATTGGACAATCTAGATTGAGAGGAAAAAGATTTAATCAAGGGTGGAGAAATAATGATCTGTGTGATCTAAAGATCCACCAATGAGAAAAGTGGAGTGGTTGAGAAGAAAGTGGAGAAAGGATGAAGATAAGTCCCATATTAAGTGTAGATAAAAGATTTATTTAGTTTTTTATTTGTTTTAACTCCTTTTTCATCAAAAAGAGATTTAAGTAGGATATTTTATTTAATTAAAAGGGAGCAAGTTCTAGGAAATATTTAATCAAAGTAAAAGAGGAGTTTTTCTCTTAATTAATTGAATGTAGATGAATTATTTAATTAAAAGAGAGGTTTTCTTTTAATTAAATGGAGACTTATTTTATTTAATTAAAAGAGAGAAATTTCTTTTAATTAAATAAGAATTATTTAATTAAATTAAAAGAGAGGTTTTCTTTAAATTAAACAGGGACTTATTTTATTTAATTAAAAGAGAGCAAGTTCTCTTAATTAAATAGGAAATATTTAATTAAATTAAAAGAGAGGTTTTTCTCTTAATTAATTAAATGTGAATAAACTATTTAATTAAAAGAGAGGTTTTTTTTTAATTAAATGGGGACTTATTTTATTTAATTAAAAGAGAACAAGTTCTTTTAATTAAATAAGAATTAGGATAAAATGATCAACCTTAGGAATAAAAAAAATTGAATTTGATCAAAAAAAATTGATTTGAATTGATTTAATAAAATATTACACACCACTGATTTAGGAAATTTGATAAATTGATAAATTGAATAATGGGGGCCCATAGTCTAGGTGACCATTTTAGGGTGCATACAACATGTTGTTTTCCAATGAGTAGAAAGGTGTCGTAGGTTACCCTATGACCCATTTTGACCATTCTAAGGACAACATGTCTTCGTAGGGGTACTAAGATTCCTAGGAACATGCACATTGTGTTTGAATGGGTCATAAGGGGTCATAGGGTAACCTATGACCCCTTTCAACTAATCACATCACAACATGTGTTCCTAAGGGTCCTAGGTCCCTTAGGGACATGCATATTTTGTTCTGATGGGTAGAAAGGGGTAGGAGGTTACCCTACAACCCCTTTTGACCATACACATGACAACATGTATTCTTAGTGGTCCTACTACCCGTAAGGACATGCATGTTATGTTCCAATGGGTCAAAAAGTGTTGTAGGTTTCCCGGTGACCTCTTTCAACTATTAACATGATAGCATATGTCCCTAAGGGTCTTAGAACCCCTTGGAACATGCACATTGTTTGTCTTGTCTTTCTTTGTCTTCTTCTCTTCATCATCTCTCCACCCTCTTATATCTCCACTTAATCCTTTCTCTCCTCTCTCAAAATATCTTCCTTTTAATTACCATATGTCTCTACCTCTTGTCAATCACCCGCCTTTTCTCTATCTCACACATGTCCCTCATAATTACCATGTTCCCCTCTCTCTCTACATGTGTGTGTGTGTTTGTCCCTCTCACCATAGCTACTGTAAAATTACTAATTCTTTCTATTCCTCTCCTTTTTCTCTCTACATCATCTCTCTCCTCTTTATCTCACCATAACTATCCTAAGACTAATCTCTCCTTGTAACTATGTTTCTATCTTCCCTAATCACTCTCTTTCACTCTCTCCCCTCCATCTTCTACTTGTATCATCCCCTTATATATCAAAATCTCTCTCTCTCTCTCTCTCTCTCTCTCTCTCTCTCTCTCTCTCTCTCTCTCTCATAATCAACCTTCCCCACTCTCTTGATCTATTTTCAGTCCTATCTATAACTCAAGTTCCTTACCCTCCCCCTTTTAAATTTCTCACTTGTAACTGAAACTCTATTTCCATATCTTTCTATTCTACTCCCTAATCATCCTCTTTGTCAAGCACTATATCATTTCTCTCTTTTTTCTCTTATACTCATATCCTCATCTATCACTTTCTCATATCTCTCCCATAAATAAAACTTTATTTTCTCCCCTACCAACTCTAGCCATCTATTCCCTCTCTCTCATGAGCTAATTACTCTCTTCCTTATCTCTTTACTTATTTTCCTCTGGCCATCACTTTAGACTATAGTTACCACCTCTTTTCTATCCCTATATTTTTAGCTCTTCGCATTTATTCTCTTTTTCTCTTTCCTACACTCTATTCACCATATTATCTCATGTGTATTCTCTATGTCAGACTTATATCTCTTGTCCTATTCAACTTTTGTTTCTCACATTTCCCCCATCCCTCCCTTTTTCTCTACCTCATCTCTATTATTCCCTCTCTCATTTTTAATTACCATATGTCCTTACCTTATGTCTCTCTCCCTCTCACTACTCCCTCATCAACATCTCTATCTATTTTGATCCTTAATTTTTGTCAATCTCATCTTGATACACATTCCCCTTCTCTCTAAACCATCTCTCCATTCTCTTATATCTCCACTTGTCAGTTTCTCACCCTCCGCCCCACCCCCCCTTCAAAACCACTTCCTCCTAGTGAACATATTTATGTACATCGTGTCAATAATCATCCTTTTCATTAACAAACATAGACAGAAATATCAATACCTTTGTTAATTGTGATCCCTAATATTCTCATGCCAAAACTCATTCTCACCTCTCTCACTATACCTTCTACCCCTTCATCACCTCCCTTCCACATATATTTAATATAATTACCATTAATCTTGCTCCCACAAATAAATCTCTTTCACTCTCTCCTAATCATGCTTTTCTCTCTCTACATTATCTCTTCCTTCTCCCTCTCTAACTATAACTTTCCTATAGTTGTAGTCTCTCTCTATCCCTATCTTTATATCTCTCCCTAATTACTCTTTTTCACCCTCTCTCCTCCCTTTTCAAACTATGTTTTCCCCTTGTTCATCTTGTATGTAAACCTCATGTATCTCATCCTCTCCCACTTCATTCCAAAATATGTCTGCCATCCTCTTCAACTTCTTGTCCTCGCATTTACCCCTTATAATTATCAATAATCTCTCTAATATATCCCCTTGTAATTATGATCTCTCTCTCCTTCCAAACTCTCCCTCACTCTTTTCCTTCCACATTCAATATTTATTTTTTGCCAAACCCTTGTTTATTATTTTTCTCTATCTATCTAATCTCTATCATCACCCCTTTGACTGTTAATTACCATTTGTCCCTACATTCTCTCTCTCTCTCTCTCTCTCTCTCTCTCTCTCTCTCTCTCTCTCTCTCTCTCTCTCTCTCTCTCTCTCTCTCTCTCTCTCAACATCTCTATCTAGTTTTATCCTTCATTTTTTTCTATCTCATCTTGCTACATCTTTCCCTTTTATCTATGTCATCTATCTATCTTCTTATATCTCAACTTATCACTTTCTCCCCCCTCCCACAAAATATCTCTCTCCTAATGAACATATTTATCTACATCATGTAAATCATCACTCCTTTATCTCTGATAAAATAAACACATAAATATATTTGTCTATTCTAATCTCTAAGTTTTTTCATCCTAAATCTATTTCTCATGTCATTCCCTATCCCTTCTACCCATTCTCCCTTTCTTCATTTCCTTTCAATATTTAATGTATTCACCATCTATCTCTCTCCCATTAATGTGTGTGTGTGTGTGTGTTTGTATAAACTTCTATTTATTTATCTACCAATTTATGCCTTCCTCTACCTCTCTATCCATGTTCATTCTTATAATTCTATATCTTTATCACTCTCTATATTTATATCTTCACTATATTTTCCGTCTCCTTATTGATTTCTCTCTCTCATGATCTATATTTATATCTTCACTATATTCTCTATCTCCTTATTGATTTCTCTCTCTCTCATGTCCTCTTTATCACATACTATATCATTTCTCATATTCTTGTCTATCACTTTTTCATATATTTATCCCATAAATAAAACTTCATTTTCTCAACTCCCAATTTCCACCATCAGTTGAACCCCCTCTCTCACTCTCGCATGAGCTAATTAATTTTTCTCTCTCTCTCTTCCTGATCTCTTTATTTATTTCCCTCTGACCATCACTTTGGACTATAGTCACCATCTCTCTTTCTATCCCTCTCTTTTTAGCTCTCCCTAATTTTTCTCTTTTGTGTTGTTCTATGCTCCATTCACCATATGATCTCATGTTTATCCTCGATGTAAACCTCATGTCTCTCATCCTCTTCAACTTATCTTTCTTACATTTCCCCCATATAATTATCAATAGCATCTCTCTCTCTCTCTCTCTCTCTCTCTCTCTCTCTCTCTCTCTCTCTCTCTCTCTCTCTCTCTCTCTCTCCATCAAGATATGTTTTTAATAAATAAATTTTATTAATTTTCTCTATCTATCTCATCTTTATCATTACCCCTATCACTACCCCTATCACTATTAATTATGATATGTCCCTACCTTATGTCACCCCCCTCTCTCTCTTCCCCCACCAACATCTCTGTCTACTTTGATCCTTACTTTTTTCTATCTCATCTTGCTACACATTCCCCTTCTCTTTACACCATCTCTCCATTATCTTATGTCTCCACTTAACCTCTCTAAACGACTTCCTCATAATGACCATATTTATGTATATCATTTCAATCACCTATGTTTCTCTCACAAACACACAAACAAATATCAATATCTTTGTCAATTCTAATCTCTCACTATTCTCATCCTAAATCTCTTTCTTATCTCGCTCCCAATACCCTCTTCCCCTTCTCCCCTTCATCCTGCCCCTCCACATAAATTTTATGTAATTACCATCTATCTATCTCCCACAAATAAATCTTTTTCACTCTCTCATAATCATTCATTTTCTCTCTCTACATGATCTCTTTCCATATGTCCCTCTAATTATCACTTTCCTATCATTACAATGTCTATATGTCTCTCTCTTTATGTCTCTCCCCAATTACTCTTTTCAACCCTCTCTCCTCCCTTTTCAAACTATATTTTCCCCATACTCATCCTCTATGTAAGTTTGAATTAATTTAGCTTTATAGTTAGGGTCCAAATTAGTTTAGCTTTAGGACTGCAGTTCCATTTTTTTAGTGTTAGGGTTAGCGTTCATTCTTGTTTAGTGTTTTATTTGGTTTAAGGTTATCGCAAGTCAATGAAATGAAAGGGTAAATATGGTTTATCATGAGCATTTAGATTCAAATAGAAATCAGTTTTATTTTAGTTAATTAATTAGTCATATGGTTATATAATTATCATCAATAGGATCTCATTGGTTTTTTTCGCATTAATAGCTTTTGATCTTGTTTGTGATAATGATTCAATTCTATGTAGGTGCTCAATAGTAATTGATCTAGTTTAGTATTAGGGTTAAAAATATTTTGGTAGTTGATGTCATTCTTTTATTTTTATTGAGTTGATCATGATTTAAAATCAATAAGGGTTTATTTTGGTTGCATAGTAGATCTATAGTAAAAAATTTAGTTGTATAATGAATTTGGATAAAAGTTAAAATTCAATTCAATTTAGTATTCATATTATAATAATATATGGGTATGTGTAGGATCATGGTCAACCAAACTATGCTCTTAAGTGCCAATAAAAAATCAAAAGAGTAAGGTTATGTCAACTTGACATGCAATTTTCTACTTGTTGTTAGCTTTATATCAAAAAGTTGAGAGAAAAGAATTTCTAGGAAATTGAATCTAGTTTCTAAACTACTAAGACTTATCTCAGGCAAAAAAAATGATTGATCAAAATTTTGAATTTTAATGCAATATTACAAAAATTTCAGAACAAAAATAAGTAGACATATGTCTGACCACCTTAATCAAAATCAAATGATATTATTTTTAAATAATATTCTAAATATAAGTAGTAGACTCATGCCTAGATGTGAGACATATTTTTGGGTATTTTTATTCTAAATAAATAATAATTAATTAATTATTGACTTTAGTATTTTTGGATGACCACCTTAACTAAATCAAAACTTTGCAAAATTTAATTTTTCATTTTTTTTTCCTTATAGTGGAAGAAACATAGAATGTGATGCATCTTTTGGATTTAAAAAATGTTTTACCATTTGAAAGTTATAGTTGTTTTTCAAGTAGTGTGTCAATCAGCACTTTATACTTAACTCCATTAGAAAATAAGTAATAATTGCTTATGAAAATCATAATTTGAAAAACCTTACATTTATGGAAAGATAAGAACATTCTTAAGAAACCTTTTTCATTTCATCAAATTTTGGTGAAAAAAAATTTGTTAGCTACATGTTTGAAGTAAAAATCACATAAAACTAGGCCAAAAACACATTTTAAGGATGTTTTTAAAGTTGACCATATAAGGTTGGTATCAAAAGATATAGTAGACCTTATAAAGATATTAATTTTTTTCATAGTATCAGGGTGGCTGGGGAAGGTTGGAATAGATTTTGAAATGGTTTAAGGCATTTCAAAACTACGTATTTTTTAGATTGCTACTTTTTGGCACACCACGATCTTGCATATACACATATATTAATTTAGTTATGGTTTCATATGATACTATGATATTTTTATGGCATATTTCAATTTATAGTTAGGTTAAGGTTTTTGTTGATCATAATAATCAATTATGAATAAGGATAGACCTGGGTTTACCTTAGGGATAAGATTTTAAGCCAATTTTATTTAATAGTAACATTTAATGTGGAAAAATTTCATGAAAGATGGTCAAATAATTTAATAGAGAAGGAGAACTTTTACTATTTAACACTTTTAGGCTACTAATCAAGCTTTACTAGGTGGTCTTTAAGTCATCCACTCTTAGATAGACACCTATGTTCCTCTCATAAATATTCTCTCTCTTGCTATTGCATACCCTAATTGTTTTCTTTACCTATAATCTTTTCTTCTCCCCTTTCTCTATCTACCTCATCTTTCTTTGTCCCATTTTGAACATATCTTAACCTTAAATTAACATTTATATCCAACTTTCATATTTAACACTTTCCCTCTTCTCTCGGTCTCTCACTTTCCCAACTCTCTCTCCCATAAATAAATCTTTAGCCGTTCCCCTTCCAAATATCACCATCTATCCTCCCCAACTTTGTATCTCATGCCCTTATTACTCTCTTTCTATCTCAACCTCATCTTTGTACTTGTTTCCCTCTACCCATCCCTTCCCTATAATTACCATATCTCTTTCCATCCACTATTTTTAGCTCTCCCTAATAACTCTCTTTCTCTCTCTCCTAAACTCAACTCACCATATCATATCATGTTTATTCTTTATGTCAACTTCAAGTATCATCCTCTTCCACTTCTCTTTTTCCCATTTCTCCTTATAATCCTCTCTCTCTCTCTCTCTCTCTCTCTCTCTCTCTCTCTCTCTCTCTCTCTCACACACACACACACACACACACACACACACACACACACACACACACACACACACACACACACACACACACACACACCAATTTCTTTTTTTAAACCCTTATTTATTATTTCTCCCTACCTTATGACTTCCCCCATCTCTTCCCCAATCAACATTTCTATCTATTTTCATCCTTAATTTTTTTCAATGTCATCTTTCTTTGCATACCTCTCTGCATCATATCTCCACCCTCTTATATCTGCACTTATCCCTTTCTCTCTCCTTTCAAAATATTGTCCTCTTAATTACCATATGTCTCTACCTCTTGTCAATCACCCCCCCCCCCCCCCCCCCCCCTTTCTCTTACACACACGTCCCTCATAATTACCATGTCCCTATCTCTCTCTACATGTGTGTGTGTGTGTGTGTGTGTGTGTGTCTCACTCACCTTAACTACCCTAAAATTAATAATTCTTTCTATTCCTCTATTTTTTTCTTACTATATCATTTCTCTCTTTTTCTCTTTAACTCATATCCTCATCTATCACTTTCTAATATCTCTCTCCCATAAATAAAAATTCATTTTCTCCCCTCCAAAATCATGTTGTTTATTCCCTCTCTCTCATGAGGTAATTATTCTATTTCTAATCTCTTTACTTATTTCCCTCTAATCATTACTTTAGGCTATAGTTAGCACCTCTTTTCTATCCCTCTTTTTTGAGCTCTCCCCAATTATTCTCTTTTTCTCTTTCCTACACTTCATTCACCATATGATTTCATGTTTATCCTCTATGTAAAACTTGTGTATCTAATCCTCTTCAACTAATCTTTCTCACATTTCCCCCATCCCCCTCCACCATCAAGATCTTTTTTTCAAACCATTGTTTATCATTTTTCTCTATCTCATCTCTATCATTCCTACTCTCACTATTAATTATCATATATCCCTACCTTATGTCTCTCCCCGTATCTCTACTCCCTAATCGACATCTCAATCCATTTTGATCCTTAACTTTTTTCTATCAACTTGCTACACATTCCCCTTCTTTCTACACCATCTACCTATTCTCTTATATCTGCACAAGTATCCCTTTCTCTCGCCCCCTCAAAACCTATGGTATATTTACATTTTTATTTTAGATACTTTCTCTTCTTCTTTGTTTTAGATGAAAAATAGATTTTATGTAAGACACTTAGCTAAGCAACACTATTATTTTTGATATACCTATTCATTATAATTATTTCTTCCCTCTTATTGGACTATTATTTCAAATAAAATAAAAGAAGCAATACAATATTACTTTTCTTTAGAAATATGGAAAAATGTTTACTATAAAATTTATAAAGATAAACATGTTTTTTTTTGTTATTATTGTTATTAAAATAAAACATATTGATGTACATCTGAGACAACTAAATACAACTACAAATGAGGATTGTGTAATTATACTTCAAAGTCAACAATTTTAACATTTTGATATAAATCTATGCCCGAAATCTACAAAAATGTTGAAATTGACTTGTACATTCTATTGATGGGGCTTTTGTAGTGGTTAATAACACCCACAAAATAGGGACAAGAGCAACATGTGACATAACATTTTTTTTTAGTGACATCAAAAAACTATTTCAATAATATTATCACAAGGATCCCCATTAGAAATGGAAGAAAGTGGTGAAGTCTTATTAAGAAAACTATCAACAAACAAAAAAAAAGGTATTGAGAAGGTTGCACATTATTAGTCATAAGTTGAAGAAGAGTAGGAAATATAAATAGAGAAGGGTACATGTGGTTGAATATACCAACAACATGATGGGTCACAAGCATTGTAGAGGATGCGACAAAAACATCATCAAAACATGTAATAGGATCATCAACCCAAGGGGAGTCATCATCATTTTGTGATTTTTTGTTAGATAGTAGATCAAAAGCCTAGATAGTGCATTTTTAAAAGACTAATATACTAATTTACTTCAATTCAATATTACCAACATAATATTTTTAAAAATGTGTAGCCCTAGTGCATACATAAAATATGGTGAAAATGAAAGGTAATATTATTTTATAGTCCTACAATATCAAAAATATATTTATTGGGGTCTAAACATGGTGACTATAAAATGAGACTACCTCACTCCTTGTGAAAGACACCTAAGTTTTATGAGTCATTTGAGACATTGATAGTAGTGCTTGCATAGAACAAAAAAAATACTAAAATGAGAAAACCAAAAGTCTTCAATGCTTAGATAAGACAATATTCAAACTAAAATATAAAAACATTAAATAAAGGTTCATTTATAACAATAAAAGGAACTAAAAACTATTTTCTACACACATGAAAATTCATACCCATTCATTTGCATAATATTTTGATGGTATTTCAATGTTCTAAAATACATATTAAATATTTTCTATGACAAGGTTTTCTTGAAATGTTTTCGCAACTCTATATATTGGAAAGCTTAGATAGTTTAAATAAGTATAATTTTTTACTCTTCATCTTATAAAGTTTGAAAATAAAAAAGTTGTGTAGTGATTTAATTGATTTAATGCATTAATAGTTAAGGCCAAGTAAAATTAGTGGTTTGATGCATTACCAATTTATTAATAGTTATGTCTTTCCTATCACACAACTATTTGCCAAACAACTTTTCTATATGAGGAATGCCTCTACAGCTTGGGCACACCATTGCATGTATACTAGTTTCTATTAACATAGATATCTATACATTATTTGAAAGGCATTGTGCTAGGCATCCTTTTGTTGACATATTAGTCAAGTTTTTAATTAGTGACACACACTTATTTAGATTTTGTAATGGCTACCAAGCTCATTGAATAGTCTACAGTCTTTGCAATGTAATTCAGTAACCATCAAGCTCTACAGTTGCTAACAAGTTTTCTAGACTAATTCCAATAGCTACCAAGTATTTTAGTGCTTACCAAGTGTATTTAGTTAGTGTGAAGTCCAACAGTTCAAACCAAGTAGATTCAGTCTAACAGTTCAACCTGAACATTTTAGTGGTTACCGAGCATTGCAATTTCAACCGAGTTTATAGTTCATGCAATATGAAGCTAGTGTAAACCAAGCCTGCATGTTTATTGAGTGATTTAGTTTATGCCAAGTTACACAATATCTACCATGTCATGAGTGCAGACTAAGTTCAAGACTACTTTGAAGTGATTACTATGGACTGAGCTTCTACATATACTAAGTGCATGATGATGCCAAATATCAAAACTTCACCAAGTCAACCTTCACAACCCCAGTGTCTTCATTTGCATTGACCTTGTCATATTTGTGTTAACTTGTGTCTTGGCTAACTTTTTAATTTTGGAAATTGATTTGATCTGTATGTGTGATGTATTGTATCATATCAAGGAAGTATGGAATGCAATGTGTATGTAATGCAAGTGCAAGAATGTGAATGTAAGCAATAGATAAAGATTTATGAAGGCCATATCAGCATAAGGAGCAGTAATGGAAAATATATCACAGAAAGGTGATCAGTACAATCAAGGAATCTCTTTTAGAAATCTAATTGTAACTCAGAGATCTACTATTTCAACCTAATAAGTGAACCAGTCAAAATCCTTTCACAAGGTAGACTTAATAGTCTTTCTTAAATCTCTTAAAAGAGTGCATACTTCATTGTGTGTTTGTAAAACCTCTAACAAGGTGGACCTAGTAGTCCTGATTGCTCCTAATAGGGTAGATCATCAGAAGTGATCAATGTAAGCTTTAATAGGCCAACTTTATGTTGTAGTATTGAAGTTTTGTGGGTATCATCCACACCCCAATTTTACTTTCTATTTGAAAGGTTTCTAGGTCACCAAATCATTATGTTCAAGTGTTATGAATTTTTTATGTTTCTAATTTGTCATGCATGCAATTAGATCAAATATGCTGAACTAAATGGTAATTACATTACTGTAATTAAGATCTGTAATTAATAATTTTTTTGGTTACTGGGTCACCCCTCCCCTCTTAGTAACCTAGCACAGTCTTGAATATTTCTACCAATTAGTATCAGAGCTTTGTGGTTCTCAGAAAAAGTTTAACATCTTGAGCAAAAAGATCAAGGATATGGAGATATTAAAACTTGATAAGGCAATTGATAATGAAAAGTTGGATATAGAAATGGCTATTGTACAACTTAAGAAAGCTAAGGAGAAACTTTCCCAATCCCTGAAAAGAAGAAAGGAACTTTCAAATAAAATGAATGACCATCTCTACATTGAAGAGAGAATTGAAGATTTTTTACCTTCAAGTAGTTCAGATGAAGCAAATGATGCAATCAAAGAACTCCTAGAAAAGAATGGTTCCCTGCAAGAAGAAGTAAGAAAACTGAGAAGAGAACAAGAAATTTATTTAGTAACGTTGTGTGAAATCTTGGAACAAAGGAACAAAATAAAAGAAGAAATGGATGGAAGAAACGATGAGGTCTACAACCAGTCCCTTCAGCATGTAGATCTTATGGATCAAATCTCCAATGCAAATGAGGAAATCATGAGCCAAAGATAGATCAATGAAAGATTAAGAAATTATCTAATTTTAGAAAGAATAAGAAATGAGCTGAGATTTGAAAAGAAAATTAGTGAAATATTGAAAAATGACCTAAACACTAAAAAGAAAATCAATGAAAGAATGATGAAATCTCAAGAAGACACGGTTCAACTGAATGAGCAAAACCTCTATAGGAAAAAAGGAGAAGTTGGAATTGGATACAAAGAAGAAGGTGAATCCTCTAAACAAGGTGCTCAAAGGAATCAAAGACCTACTTGCAATCATTGTGGTAAGTTAGCTCATTCATCAAACAAATGTTGGAGTAATGGTAAAGCAAAATTTAATGAAAAATGTTACAACTACAATCAGCATGGTCATTGAGCTAATGAATGCAAAGAGAAACCAAAATTTGAGGGCAAGTGTCACAAGTGCAAGAAACAAGGTCATAAGGCATCAAAATGTAGAACTAAGTCATTCAATCTAGTAGAGCAAATTATGAAAGCAATATTTAGTTGGAACTACAACACTTAGTGTAGATGTCATTACTCTGGAGAATTTTGATACATTGGCATGAATTGTGTTAAACATCACAAAAGGATAAGAGATACCACCATAAGATGTTTCACTTGTATCGAACTTGGTCATCTAGCCAAAAATTGCATGAATACAGGTAAAATTGAAGATGAAAAGAAGGAAAAAGTAGATGAAGTAGCAATGGATTCCTAAATCTATCAAGGATGTTAGTCCAAGTAATGATGGTCATGTCACTTAGGAAGTGGGTGACTCCACCATTTCCAACTAGGTTTCCAAAGGAGAACTGGAACTATGTTATCAAGATCACATTCAAATAGTTCCAATTCAAAGGTGATAAAGATCCAAATCAATACTCAAGAGACAAAAGGATCACCAAGGAAGATTAGTATCAATTATCACTGAGTTACCTTCTCTACCGAGTAAAGTCAAGTCCTGGAGTAATAAGACACACATGATTACCGAGTCACGAAGCCTTCACCAAGTAACCAATAAAATAGTGGATGATAGGCTATCAAGAATGATGTCAAGAATGATGTCAACTAAGCTACCTTTATGTTGAGCATTAATGGCAAAGATTTAACAAAAAACATTAAATCAAATTCATTTCTCACTGTGAAATCTAAGTGTTATTACAAAGAAGTGATTTACAGTGCGATTAAGTGACTTTAAGAAAATTTGCAGTAAGTTATCAATGTTCTCATAGTTTACCAAGTATAATGGCATCAAGCAGTGGAAAAGTGAAGAGAGGATCTAAGGTGTTGGTTCGAGGAGTCAAGTGGAAAGCGTCGGATTTCAAACTTGTGCCAGTAGTTGCAAAAACTCTAGATCCCAATGGAGCTCAATTGCAAATCCCACACAAGGTATTCCTTATTAATGATATTCATGCTCATTTCAAGTGTTCTATTCAAGAAATTGGTACCCTATAAATAGATGATGCCCAAGGTGAATTGTGTGTTAATGGAATTCTTAAACCTATGCATAAGCATTTGGAAGACAAAGGTTTAACACATATTCCCCACATGCCCTGAGGTTTTCAAATTAAATGGATTAGATACATTCTAAGTTGGATGCATAATGGTAAACTATGGCTTGAGCAACTAGTTTTAACTACAAAGAAAATGATTCATCGCATTACTAGCCTCCCCATGCTCACCAAAGCCAAAATAATGAAAACCCTAGGTTGGGTTGAGCTAGAAAAGAAATCCCTAACAGAGTGGGATGGCAGAGGCATGAAAATTAGTAGTGTGATAGATGAAAAGCTAAAATTTGGGATTCATGTTATAACACATAAGGTATATAGTTTGAGCCATCTTAATAGTGTATCGTGTGAAGATATGGAATTAGCTTGTAAAGTGGTGAAAAGTAATCTATCTTATGACTTGGCAGATTTTTTGTTGAAGCAATTAAACAAAAACATGGAAAGTATCAGGACATCCAAGAACAACCCCTATAAATTCAATTCACTTTTGACTTGTTTTTCTTTTATTCTTAGAAGTTCTTCCATTCCAAAGGCATGGTAGTATGGAGAAAAGATGTGCATGTATTATAACAAATAAATGAATACATTGTAGAAATAGGATAGAACTATGTCAGCATTATGGATAACTACTTCAAAGTGTCCAAAGAGAAAATAAACAATAGGTTCAAGATACCTAAGAAGTTAGTTGAGGATTACAAAGATGATGTGTGCTTTATGGTAGATTGTGATAGAGTTTAGATCTAGACAATGAAGCTTAGATTTGTGTGGGTAAAACCTCTTCCTTATGAGGTGAATATTGATGAAGCAAAGGATATTATTGAAGCTCTAGTTAATGAACCTATTGATCCAAAGGCACCATACTTTGGAACCTATGATGAAGCCAAGGAAAGGATAGAATTGGAGATAAAGCTCCCTCAAGCAATTAACAAAGGAAAGAGGAGGATAGCTAAACATAAATCTAGCACACCTCTCATGTTAACTGAAGGTAAAGGAGAAGATGTAGAAGAGGTAGAGGATGAAGATGAATCTGAAAAGGAAGAAGAACCTATGAAGAAGAAAGGCAAGGTGATCATCACCAAGCCACCTAAGCCGTCCACTACAGTTTTCACTAAAAGGACAAGGAAGAAGGAAGATAAAGAAGGTGGTGATATCATATTTAGCCAACCTCCACCCACATTCTAAGATAGATTGAAGGAATTGAGAGAAGGAGCTAGTGTAACCAACTCCAAAGCTCTCAAAAATGAGATTAGAATAGAGGTTGAGTAGAAATAGATTGACACATGGTCATGGATTAAATGTGCCAATGGAAGTAATCACCTAATCAGTTGGCATCATAGATTCCTAGTGTCTTATTAGATAAAATAAAGATAAGATGGGAAAATACCAAGCAAACTATCAATGATATATATGCACAAACATGGAGACAGTTGGTACCAAGCATGATAGATGCTAAGGTGAACAAGTCATTGAAGGATAATGAAAGAAAAATGACTCAAACTCAATTTTTTTTGGTTTTGATGAAAGACACTGAATATGTTGTGAAGAATACCACAATCGCTTGGAGAAATGTCTATCATCTTCACAAGCCAAGTGAACCAGTGGAAATAAAAGATGATGATAGTGATAATGATGAAGAAGAAACTTATATTGCACATACACATTTTGAAAATGAGGAATATGAAGAAGATAAAGAGGAGGAAGCTAATGTGGAAGAAAAGCAAGATGATGAGGAGACTAACCTAGTTAAGATAGTTGCAACAGTCATTGCCTCACTTCCTCACTCTTTAGGCAAAATAGTAGCTATATCAAGCTCGAAGAAAACTTCAGCAAGTTTGATTGTGACAACCACAAACACTTCAAATGTACAATCACTCTTCACCCCCACTCAACTCAATGTATGGCTAGTAGAAATGACTTCCACTTCATCTACCGAGCTGCAACCTCTCTCTTCTTTAGCTACCAAGTTGATGTCATCAATCATGAATGCAATGTCTTCTACAATTTTGAGTTCTTTAGTAGTAAGTACTTCAATTTTGGATACTTTAATTATGACTTCTTTAGTTTTGGATTCAACAAGCATTCATGTTAGTATTCCACTAGTGTATCAACTATTGTTTCCATTCTGGACACAAAAGCATTAAGTACAAGGACAGTTGAACCTAAGGCTCAACTGAATACAAAATTTTTGAGTAAAGGAAAGGACATAGAGGATGACATAGACTTAGATGAGGAAATAGAAATCCCCAAATGGGATATTCATTATCTTTCTGTAGATAAAATGCATGAGTTTGGTGAATTTTTTTAGAAAAAGGCAAAGCAGAAAAAATTAAGAGAAGAAAGAGATAGAGAGTATAAGACTATAGATGATGCTAAAAATATTTTTTCTGAGGCTATAGGAATTGAGGTTGATACTTCTTGACCTATTTTGTTACAATTAGTAGAAGCAATCAAAAATTTCAATGAGGACAGTAGTGGAAAAGACAAGCTAATTGAGAAAGCTAAAAAGAAATTTAATAGTAAAGTATCGGAGCACATTGCTCAGCAAATTGTTATTCAAGTTGAGCTTTCATCAATTTTGATCAATCTTGAGACCTCCTGCACCAATGTGACATCACTTTATGGGAAGTTGTGTGATGTTTCCAAGTTTGCTAAGAAAATAAAGGGCAAACTATCAAAAATCGATGAGGATCTAAAGCCAGTGCTCAACAGTTGCAACTTGACCATAGTTCAAGCTTTGCACATTACATGAAGATCAAATTTTTGTCAGACATGCAAGTAGAGTTGTTAAGAGAAGAAGGATCTAGTCAACACCAATTGATATTAAGAAAATGATCCTTCCTATCATGGATACAATGTAGAAACATATTATTTACTCAAAAACCTTGATCCATGACAACAACTTCTATATTCCAAATCACATGATAGAACTCTCTACAGAAATGTAAATTGCTCTACATACATGCAAGATTTTGCAAGATAATTGGGATAAAACCTTGGCACTTATTCTTAAGGTACATTTTGAGTTTTTATCTCATTTTGGTGTCTCCATGTAGATAAGTTCTGGATAAATCTTTCACATTATTATTAAAAAGGGGGAGATTATTGTTGAGACACATGGTATGGGGGAGAAACATACTATGAGGAGAATGTATATAATAGATGATGTATAGTATCCCTTACAAAGATAAATTTTGAAAAATCTAAAATTTGTATATTCTATTGAGCTAGTATCACATGGTGATGTATATAAAATTTTGGCTGATAAGTTTTTTTGTCACTAATGGCAAAGGGGGAGATTGTTAACACATCAGTCAAGTTTTTTATTAGTGACACACACTTATTCAAATTTTGTATGGCTACCAAGCTCATTGAATAGTCTATAGTGTTTGCCATGTAATTCAATAACCACCAAGCTCTACAGTTGCTACCAATTTTTTTGGACTAATTCTAGTAGCTATCGATTATTTCAGTGGTTAACAAGTGTATTTAGTTAGTGTGAAGCTGTATAGTTCAGATCGAGCAGATTCAATCTAGCAGTTCAACCCAAGCATTTCAGTGGTTATTGAGCATTGCAGTTTCTACCAAGTTTGTAGTTCATGTAATACGAAGCTAGTGTAAAATGAGCTTGTGTTTATCAAGTGATTCATTTTATTCCAAGTTACACAGTATCTACTGAGTCACCAATGCAGATTGATTTAAAGACTACTTTCAAGTGATCAATATGGATTGAGCTTCTATGTCTACCATGTGCATGATGATGCTAAATAATGACACTTGGCACCGAGTATCAGAACTTCACCAAGTTAAACCTGAGCATTGCATTGGTTACTAAGCATTGCAGTTTCTACTGAGTTTGCAATTCTTGTAATATGAAGTTAGTGTAAACGAGCTTATGTGTTTGTCGAGTGATTTAGTTTATGCCAAGTTACACAGTATCTATCAAGTCACCAGTGTAGATCGAGTTCAAAACTACTTTGAAGTGATTAGTATGGACTGAGCTTCTATGTCTACCGAGTGCATGATGATGTCAAATAATGATAGTGGGCATCGAGTATCAAAACTTCATCAAGTCAGTCTTTAGAACCAGAGTGTCTTAATTTGGGCCGACCTTGTTATATTTGTGTTAACTAGTGTCTTGGCTAACTTTGTAATTTTGCAAATTGGTTTGATGTGTGTGTGTGTGTGTGTGTGTGTGTGTGTGTGTGTGTGTGTGTGTGTGTGTGTGTGTGTGTGTGTGTGTGTGTGTGTGTGTGTGTGTGTGTGTGTGTGTGTGTGTGTGTCTGTGTGATGTATTGTATCATATCAAGGAAGTATGGAATGCATTGTGTATGTAATGCAAGTGCAAGAATGCAAATGTAAGCAATAGATAAAGATTTATGAAGTCCATATTAGCATAAGGAGCAGCAGTGAAAAATCTATCACAAAAAAGTGATCAATACAATCAAGGAATCTCTATCAGCAATCTAGTTGTAAGTCAGAGTTCTACTGTTTCATCCTAACAGGTGAACCAGTCAAAATCCTTTCACAAGGTAGACTTAACAGTCTTTCCTAAATCTCTTAAAAGAGTGCATACTTCATTGTGTGTTTGTAAAACCTCTAACAATGTGGACCTAGCAGTCCTAATTGCTTCTATCAGCATAGATCATCAGAAGTGATCAATGTAAGCCTTAATAGGAAAACTTTATGCTACAGTATTGAAGTTTTGTAGGTATCATCCCCACCTCAATCTTACTTTCTATTTGGAAGGTTTCTAGGTCACCAAATCATTGTGTTCAAGTGTTATGAATGTTTTATGATTCTAGTTTGTCATGCATGCAATTAGATCACATATGTTGAACTAAATGGTAATTGAATTGCTACAATTAAGATCTATAATTGATAATTTTTTTGGTTACAGATTCACCCTTCCCCTCTTGCTAACCTAGCATAGTCTTGAATATTTCCAACATCCTTTATTTGGTTGGATTTTCAACTGGCCAAGTGCATCCATGAGTCAAAGTTTACTGTTCAGCCCCAAATCTACACAAATAAACATAGAATAAAAAATAAGTTCAAGTATAACCTTCAATTTTAAGATCATTATGAAAAGTCAAAAATAATTATTTTGAGGTGTTCAAATATCTTACATTTTTGAAGAACTTTAATTGACATTTTTAAAGATCCACATAGAGATTTATACTTATGGAGAACTATAAAATCACATTTCTAAGTATTTAGATTTATGAAAAACTTTAAATTTTCATTTCTAAAGATTTACATTGATGGAGTGATCAATATTTTTATGAAAATTCTAGTATGGGTTGGCAAAGATCGTATTCATTTTAAATGCTTTACTCGAAAAGTTTGGAATTTTTGCCATATGGTTGTGTAGCCATTAGCAAGTTGCACTGCCTATGCATATGAAAATGACCAATGTATATCTTCCTAGCCAACAATGAAATCTTTCCAATTTGGTGTCTTTAATTAAATTTTCTCACTATCATGCAGACTTGGTGTCTTTAATTAATTGCTCTAACTATCATGTAGACTGGAAAGGTACTACTATAGTAAAGGATGGGCTATATATTTAACCACAAATCATGCTAAGAGGTACTTATAAGAGCTTTGATAGCTTACCATCAACAAAATAAATAGAGTAAGCATATTTGAAGTGTATGCCACTAAGCTTAGAGAGATTTTGTGATTATTTATTTATGTTTGAATTTTTTTTGGTTTTGGTTTTGATAGGGTATATTCGAAATGTATCAAAGAGGGACAAACTTTGAGATTGTTGAGGAGTCAAAAAATCACAATCGGTAAGTTCCATAACATAGGATATGAATGATATCACCCTCTAAAGTATGCAATAAGATTTGATGTTGTTTGTAGAGAGATTTATTGGTATTGCCTTTGATATGATTGTTTCTACTTTATTTGTTTTCTTTCTAATATCATATATTGATATGCTTCCCTTGTTTCTAGAGTGATTCCCAAATAGATACATTTTGTGTGTGGCTTTGATTACTAACTAGGATATTAAGGCTCTATAATATCTGCCATAAATATACTAAAGGTTTTGATTGTTTAATATAGAAAATATGGGATGTATGTATGAAGAAAATAGATAAGAAACTTCCATTTCATTTCCATCTCCCTTCCTGGAACCAATAATAATAGCTATGCTTTTTTGGATTATGGGCCTTATTTTCCTTATGTCATTATTACCATGTGTTGCTCTTTCTTTCTTTGTATGACTACGATGGAATTCTAGTTTGCATCTGATATAAATAAATCAATTGGATTCCTTGCATATTTTTAACTCTTATTATTATCACCGCTTTTCTTAGGTTATTATTCCCCAAGCTCTTGATGAAATTTATCATGGGAATCATTTGTTAATGGATGATCTTTTCACCTGTTACTATCTTCATAGTTGAGCATGCATAATCTAATGTCTTGGCTCTTTGTTCGATCATCTATATCTAACATGGCTTGTTGAATATTGGGTTTCACTTTTATCTATCATGTAGTCCTTTATTATCTCATATTCTATGCCTCTTTTTCATCATTATTTTTTATTCCTAAATGTTTCCATTTTTTATTCAAGAAGGGAGATGACAATGAAATGGAAGTTTCTTATCTAGTTTCTTCATACATACATCCTAGATTTTATGTATTAAACAATTGAAACCTTCAGTATATTCAAGGAAGATATTACAGAGCCTTAATATCCTAGTTAGTAATTAGAGCCACATACAAAAAGTATCTATTTGGGAATCATTGGAGAAAAGGGAAGCGTATTGATATATTATATTAGAAATAAAATAAATAAATTATAAATAGTCATATCAGAGACAACAAAAATATATCTCTCTACAAACAACATTAGATCTTATTGCATACTTTAGAGGGTGATATCATTCATATCCTATGTTATGGAACTTACCAATTGTGATTGTTTGACTTCTCAATGATCTCAGAGTTCGCCCCTCTCGAATACATTTTGAGTATATCCTATCAAAACCAAAACCAATACAAATTCAAACATAAATAAATAATCACAAAATCTCTCTAAGCTCAATGGCATACACTTCAAATATGCTTACTCTATTTCTTTTGTTGATTGAAGAAAATAATGGTAAGAGGTAAGGTATCAAAGCTATTGTAAGTTCCTCTCACCATGATTTGTGGTTAAATATATAGCTCAAACTTTAATATAGTGGTACCTTTCCAGTCTTCTTGATAGTGCGAGCAATTAATTAAAGATACTAAGTCTACATGATGGCAACAGAATTTAATTTAAGAAATTGAATTGGGAAGATTTTGATGTTGGGGAGGAAGATATACATTCGTCATTTTCGTATGCATAGGTAGTGCAACTTGCCGATGGTTACATAACCATACAAGAGAAATTCCAAACTTTCTCGGTAAAGCATTTAAAAGGAATACGATCTTTGCTAGCCCATACCAGAATTTTCATAAAACGATTGATCACTCTATCAATGTAAATCTTTAGAAATGCCAATTTAAAGTTTTTCATAAATCTAAATACTTAGAAATGTGATTTTACAGTTCTCCATAAGTGTAAATCTCTATGTGAATCTTTAGAAATGTCAATTAAAGTTCTTCAAAAATGTAAGATGATTGAACACCTCAAAATAATTATTTTTGAATTTTCATAAAGATCTTAAAATTGAAGGTTATACTTGAACTTATTTTTTATTTTACATTTATTTGTGTAGATTTGGGGGTAAACAGTAAATTGTGAGTCATGGATGCACTTGGCTAGTTGAAAATCTAGCAAAATAAAGGATGCCTAGCATATGGCCTTTCAAACTATGTATAGATATCTCTATTAATAGAAACTAGTACACACGCAATGGTTTGCCCAAGTTGTAAAGACATTCCTCATATAGGAAAGTCTTCTAGCAAATAGTTGTGTGATAGGAAAGACATAACTATTAGCAAATTGATAATGCATCAACCCACTAATTTTACCTAATCTTAACTATTAATGCATTAAATCAACTAAGTCACTACACAACAACTTTTTTATTTTCAAAATTTATAAGATGAAGAGAAAAAAATTATACTTATTTAAACTCTCTAAGCTTCCCAATATATAGAGTTGCCGAAATATTTCAAAAAAACCTTGTTGAGAGAAAATATTGAATATGTATTTTAGAACATTGAAATACCATCAAAATATTGTGCAAATGAATGGGAATGAATTTACATGTGTGTAGAAAATATTTTTTAGTTCTTTTCATAATTACAAATGAACTTTTAAAAAAAAATTTATATTCTAGTTTGAATATGACTCATATATTAGTATTATCATATTGGATATTAAAATAGAAATACAGTCATCATTTTTATTTTATGAAATTGAATAGTAATTTTTCATGTTGATTGATCCTTTTACTAAATTATAAAATTGGTGGTGCTTAATCACATTTTCATTTCACCATACTTACCCCAAAATGCATCACAAATAGGTAGGAACTTTGAAATGTGTGTCCCTTCTGGGTAAAAGCACAAACATGTGACACCTTTTATAAAAAAATGAGATTTTAAATGCAACAATTGAACATTAATGACAAAAAAATGGTATTTGTGTTTAGAATTTGAAGATGATGTAAACTAATGAAATGTGTAAAATTGGATGAATTTTATGCCTATAATTTTTATAATTTTTTAAATTTTTTTTAGTAACAATTTATTCATTTTTTAAAATTCTGAAGTTCCTTTTTTAACTGTAAACAATATAGGGTGAAGTTCTCATCAAACAGGTATATGCAAATAGTCTTTTTTTTGTTATGATTTGAAAATATCTTATAGACAACATGTATAGCTAGGGAACAAAAAGAGAAGTAATTATTTTTTATGTATATATTTTCTTTTTTATAAGTACTTAAGCTCAACCTTATCAGAACCTAACATATTTTTCATCCCATCAAAACTTCCATATCAAATCTACACTTTCTTGAAAAAAAATTACATATTTGTGAAGAGGACTCTCTCCTCTAGAGATAAATATAATTTTTTAAAAAATTGATATGATTTACATTATTTTTTTCCTTTTTGAGGGACCATCTTCTAAAATGTTAAAATGTTGTCTTATAATATTTTAAAATTATAACATATTATAACTAATCAAAACACTCAGAAATTTATATAATGATCATATTGAATCTATGATTTATAAAATGGTATTTTTAGTTTTTGAAAAAAAAAAAAGAGTTTTGATAGAGAAATGAGATTTGACCAAAACATCTTATGGTATCATAAATGGTGACACAAATATATGATTTTACCCTTGTTTCTTTATAAAATTGCATTAATTGTGGTAACTCTAGGGAGGTAGAAAATCAATATCAGAGTTTGTAGACTCATTAATCACATTCACCCCACTTTTGTGAAGTTTTCCAAGATTTAACTACCTATATTTTCATCTTTCACCATTAAGGATATCTATTTTTTTAGAAATTCCATGTAGTATATTGTCCTATCTAAACATTGAATGCTTTTGGTTTTCTCACTTTAGTAATTTTTTTGTTCTATGCAAGCACTACTATCAATGTCTCAAATGACTCACAAAACTTAGGTGCCTTTCACAAGGAGTACGAGGTAGTCTCATTTTATAGTCACCATATTTAGACCCCAAAAAATATATTATTGATATTGTATGACTATAAAATAACCTTACCTTTCTTTTTCACCATATTTTATGTATGTACTAGGGCTACACATATTTTTAAATAATATGCTAGTAGTATTGAATTGAAGTAAATTAGTATAGTAGTCATTTAAAAATGCACTATCTAGGCTTTTGATCTGCCCTCTAACAAAAAATCACAAAATGATGATGACTCCCCTTCAGTTGATCATCCTACTGAATATTTTGATGATGTTCATGTCACATCCTCTACAATGCTTGTGCCCCATCATGTTGTTGGTATATTCAACTACATGGACCCTTCTCTATTTGTCGTTCCTTCTCTTCTTCTACCTATGACTAATAATGTGAAACCTTCTTAATACTTTTTGGCTTCTGTTGATAGTCTCATTAATAAGACTTGACCACTTTCTTCCATTTGTAATGGGGATCCTAGTGATAGTATTATCGAAATAGTTGTTTGATCTATTGATAAGAAGTGTTATGTAACCCCTTCTCCTTGTCCCTATCTTGTGGGTGCTTTGTCTATCCACTCTTGATGTGGGCAACTAATTTTTTTTTAGCGCATCATTAATGTCCTATACTTTTAACATCTAGAATATTAAATCTTAATGTGTTGGTTATCTTTTTTGACACCTATGTGTTGTGGTTTTGAAAGGATGTTCATCCATGTTATGTTGTTGATTGATATTAAAAAAACTAAAATATAGTGAATATTTTACAATAACATCTACCTAGAAGTCACTTCTCTAAAAAACATCCAAAAAAATCATTTGTTAAGCTTGGGAGAGCTTTTGGTGAAAATAATAATTTAACAAGTCCATCAAATTAGCATTACACTATAATAGTCTTTTATGTCTTTGGCCAATTATCAAAAAATAAAAATAATTGTTAAATTGGGAGAGTATTTCAAATGTGATCACCAAATTTTAAAAATTAATTTGTTCCTTATCTTCTAAATTTCAAGATCATGCTTGTCACCATGTGCAACTAAATAATTTGCAAAGTAAAAGTGAGCAAAAGAAAAATAATTGGAAACATTATAGAAAATATTTGTAAATGGTTGATAATAATAATCTACTTTGAAATGTTAAAATTTCAAAAGTCAACAAATATAAAATTAATAATGTGATTATCAACCACTAATTACTACCTTCTATATAGAACATGTATATGTCTTGGATTCTACCTAAGCTAATTGAAGGACAAATGCAAGACTACATAAATAATTATATAATATACGTTAGGCTAAAGTTTGTTAAGCCACGCGAAACATACTATATGGTCATAACAAGAGGAGAAAGATAATAAGATAGATTGGATAGTTTCTCTATAGTAGGGAAGGTTGGATTCTTAGGCTTTGTGCCCCCACAAATATATGTTGTTCAATTTCCATTCATTCTTTAGCCATAGGGTATGACTCTGAAAATAGTAGAAACACCCATACTGATGATGATTCTAATGGGTTCTTTGAAATTAATATTAATGGAAATGAATTTAGTGGTTGGAAGGTCGATCAATGGAATAATATGTGACCCTTGACCTATCTTTGATAGATGGATGGTTTATGCCTAGATAATGGGTCATTACATAGATATATCTAAAATAACATCATATTTTGTTTATCTAAATAAACAAAAACAGAAAAGGCATTATCCCATACAAAACCAAGACCCATGTGCATCAATAGATTGGATTTTGAAAAGACAAACAAAAAATTCCATTTACAAAAGGGTCAAGAAAATATTATAAACAACACACTAACAAAAAAGATAGCAATCCGTTTCAAGAGTCAGTAGACAAATCACCTACAATGTGGGCAGGAGAATGAGAGATTAGCAAATAATTTTTTCTATGTTAACAAACAACCATCCAAGTGATGTTTTCACTAGGATCCTCACTACAAGGAGGAGAAATCGATGGAACCTTATTTTAGAGACTATCATTACATGGGATAGAGTGTTGAGAAGGTTGTACATTATTATCCAAATGTTAAAGTAGATAACAAATAGATTGAGGAGGGTCATGTAACCAAAATGGGACACATTAGCAAAAGAAGGAAGATCCACCTGGTCTGAGGAGTCCAATCAATAGTATAAGCATCATCTCAAGGGATTCATTACCAACTTGTGGATATTTAAAAAAGAAAGAATTAGAAGTCGAGATAATTTAATGGTCATTATTAGTAGTCCTTCCACTAAGAGGTTGTTCCCTTACAATGTGAGAGAATAATGTATGATCAACTAACTAGTTAAGTGTTGAAAATAATTGTTCAATTTTATATTGTCTTTGATGTGTCATAAAGTGTCAAGTTTTTACCAGTCAATGTTTACCAAGCTTACTTGAGTGATGAAGATAGTTTCCTGTATCTGTTGAGTGTTTCATAGTTTACCAGGTTCAAAATCAATGTCCACTGAGTTCAGTTAGGCACCAAAGAGAAGTTGGCATAGAGTTAGTGTTTACCAAGTTCACTTAGGCACCAAAGAGAAGTTGGCAGAAGTTTAGTGTTAACTGAGCTTACTCAATTAACAAAGGAAAGTTGGCCTGGAACTAGTGTTAACCAAACTCACTTGGTTACCAAAGAAAGTTTAGTTCAGGATGCAATGTTAACTGAGTTCACTTGGCTAACAAAGAAAAGTCTTCTTTAAGTTAGTGTTGATTGAGTTTGGTTGGCTAATGAAAGATTTTCTATATCATCATATTGAGTCTAATAGATTAATTTGGTAGTTCTAGCCAACTCAAAGGTTGATTATTGAATGTTTATAATAAGTGTATTCAAGTCAACTTGACAAGGTAATTCATATAAGTATAAGGTCAAAGTGAGTATTGAAAGTGTGAATGTGTGAAATTGAAGAAGATGAATAAATGAAGTGAATTGGAAGGATAAGAAGAGTATCCTAGTTAACTGAGCTTCAAAGAACATTTTGATCAAGGGGGATCAAGTAGTCAAGCTAGAACAGAGATCTGAAATCAACAAGTTAGTTGTATCAGCAATCAGGTCAAGTCATTGTTACTCTTTAATAATTGTAGCAGTGAACCAAATCTAGTAACAGAGTTATCTTAATAGCGATTTTCCAAAACCTCTAACAAGGTGGAATTTCTAGATTGAAGTGTCTGAAGACCTCTAACAAAGCCACTCCTAACAAGGTGCTCTAAATTCTTTAATAGGGTCACACCTAATTATATGTTTTTTAACCTTTATCAAGGTTGGCTCCTAATAGGGCTCACTTTAGAAGAGTGAAAAATAGTCACTATTTGCAATTGGTGCTTTTCCCAAATTGAATTTCCACTTTAAATCTTGGTGTCTCATGTGTTCATGTTATTTTCTTTATGTTTCTGCAACTAAGTTAATTAAGGTTAATCACACTCAATAACATAAGATTTGCATGTTTAGTGTTAATCGAGTTAGAACACATGTATTCAATATTAATCGAGTGTTTATCGAGTGATAGTCATTCTTAGTGTAAACTGAGTTATTGTGTTAACTAAGTGATTTAGTGCTAACTGAGTTATACCAGTATAATCAACAGATTTTTGTTTTGTTTTGTACTAACATCTTAAGGGACTAGGATTTTTTTGTGGTTGTTGATTCACCCCTCCCCTCTTAGTTACTCCTCTTACATTTCCAACAATTGGTATCGAAGCATTTGGTGCTTGCATATAAGGTTTCAAGAACCTAAGCTAAAGATCAAGATAACTTACAGAAAGAAAATTCTTAAGTTAAACAAAAATGGTCTCCAACCATGATAAGAACTCATGAAACTGCATTTGGCAACCATTGGAGACTTAGTCCTAAAATATCTAAGCACCAAGTATGTGACACCCACTGGAATTATGGCTCTAGAAGAAATTACAAAAAAGAAGAATCAGAACATTATGATGATTGATATTTCCTCTACTCTCAATTATGTTGAATTTGATGAAGTAAAAGATTGCGATACTACTTATGATATGTGGATCAAGCTAAAAGTTATCTATGGAGGAGATGACAATGTAAGGAGAGCTAAGGCAGAAAGTCTCAAAGGTCAATTTGATCAAATGAAGATGAGAGAAGATGAAAACATTACAAAATATAATGAAAGAATCAAATATAGTGTGTGTGCAATCAGAGCCTCAGGAGGAAAGATAGATTATGTGATAGTAGTAAGCAAGGTACTTAAAACTCTTCTTCCTATTTATGCTATTACAGTTTCATAAATTCAAGAGATGAGACGTGATCTCAAAAATGATATAACTTTTGATGCACTAGCAGGAAGGTTGACAACTTTTGAGTTAGATAACTATGATAACTATGTTCCTAACTCTAGTAACATTGAGTTTTCATTTCAAGCTAAGCTATCACTCAAAAAGAAAGCTAGAAAATCTAAAAAGAAATCTAAAAGTGAATATGAAGAAGAATTTGATGATCATCTTGTGTAATGCCCCACTAAGGGATCCAAATAATTAACCTAAAATTTCACTAAGTTTGGTAGATTTTTTTTTTAACAAGAAAGATAAACCATTCACAACTTATACATAGTAACGGAAGCAAAAGCAACAATTCAAATAAACATAACATACATAACAAGTTACATTCTTACAGATCCCTTAACGTTGAATCACATCTAACATAACTAATTATGTTCCATCTAATACTACATCCACATGAAATAATAATGAAAAGTCCAATGTTCTTAAATTACATTTTCAAATGCTCAATCATCCACTGTACATGTCGCAAGGTATGAAAGCTTGAAAGAATAAATATCCATGTAAATGAAGTACATCATCATACTAACTCTAATCCATGATGAAATAACATAATGAAACCACATGTCATACATGATACATCATCACAAAAGATATAAACATCATAATAGATAACCATTTTTCACAAACATAATTAACTAAGTGCACGGTTCCTCCCAACTGTAAATAGCATCATTAGACCATCATGGATCCTAGCCATCCCTTCGTGCGTAACATTCCAAATCACCGAAGAGATCATCAGTATTAACATAGTAAGAATGTCACTCCTAAATCATACTACATCATATGCAGAAAGTAATCTAACTTGCAAATAAAAGCATAAGATAACATCGTCTAACATATGCTAATCATCAATGTGAGGATACATATCCACCATCATAATCCAAGAATGCATCAGCTACGATGTCTCAAACAGATCTCAAATGATAAGAGTGGAAATACACTACCACCTAACCACGTGGAACCTAAGTGGTCCACTCCCACTATGCTAAGGAGATAATCTCAAGTCCCAAACAGGCTATCAAAATCACATAGCACAAAAATACTCTCTAAGTCCAAGAATCATAAAAGTATACTAACTCAAAAGTTCCAATAACAAAACTGACATCTAATCCTAGAGGCACAAAATGACATATAGGAAACCTACTCTGTAAGTAGGCAAGTGTCATCGTATATATCATGTAGAAGTTACCCTAGCAGTTAGCTTACAAATCCATGGGTCCCTATTGATCCTTATGCAGCCATTAGTATTCTCTCACTCTAACAAGGCATACTATGGAATGCAAGGTCGCAACCAAGCATTCTCTCTACTCCCATCCTAGTCTGTACAAGCACTCGAGGCATGGGCGAGAACAAAACAATTATCTTTTTAGGTTTATTTAATCCCCATTTTAGTGTAAATGTTATCACTTATTAATAAAACTTACAATGAGTTACCCTGGCAGCCGCTTAGGGCCGTGGCCCCCATTGCAGGCCACTTCCCAACACTACAAGCAGATAACTTACCCTAAGCTCATGGAATCATAAATCACCCCAGTCCTATACAAGTGACTGGAAAGTAATACCAAAAGATAGTCCACAATAAGAATCATCAAATATCCACAATAAAAGCATCAAGTCTCCATGAGCATCTGAAAAGCATCCATAGAAAATCATGACCATAACAGTTCTCTATTGGCAACTGAAGGTATCACCGATAATCAAAAGTATCTATTGGTTCTCAATAACCAAAATATATCTCAAAATCATACTGATCGAAGACTCCAAAATGGTTGAGTCAAAACATGTCACAACATGACATTCACAAGAAATAAATCAACATTTTAGTCCCATCATGGCGACTAAAAATTAATTCAAGGATAACTGATCAATGACTCAAAAATGATTAGCTCAAGTGTCTCATACACATAAATCTCAGCTTCACACATGAAGACTGATGAGCAATAACAATCAACAAATACACACATCTCATAGAGCATTCCATCACATTACCATGGTTGAGTTTATAAAGAATCGAGATCAAAACATCATCATGACATCACAATCACATAACCTCTAAGCCTCTAGTAGACGTCTTATAACTGGTCAACACTAGTCAACCCAAAAACTCAAAACAAGAAGCATAGAGAATACACAATGCAAACACATGTTATGGTTTTGCTATATTACATAGTTGAATTAAGCGTAGAGCTTCAGTTTTCATTTCAAGTATACTTCAAGTATATAAGATTTATCATTTGACCTACAAGTCAACCCGTTTGTTCCCCCGATAGCATTATCCTTCCATTATTTAAAATAATATTCTAAGAATAACTGAAATATTTACTCATTAAACTAATCTTCTTTGACTCTTAATTAAATCATTCACTTTATTTAACTAAGTTCCATAGTACTAATTGAATAACTCTTCCTTAATTTTACTTCAACTTCTCAACATAATCAAATGATCATTATTCGTTAAATTATAAGAGAGCCAGTTATCAATCTTTGAATAAGACTTGATTATAACTTTATTAAAATGATCAATTAACATAGGTACATAATCCATGACTCTTTAACATTCTAATAGTTCTTAATTAAAACTCAATTAAATATCACTAAAACTTAAGTTTCTTGATTAAATCATCACTAACAACCATTAAAATATCTAAAGTCATTATTCAAGTCATTAGAATAAGACTTATCAACTTCGATGTAAATACTTTACAACTTCACTAGAAGAATCGATATTAGCATATCAATTGAACTCTATTACATAACTTAATTATTAATTAAATTTAATTAACTCTAATTAATTAATTTAATTAATAATTACATAACCATACTAACAACCCAATGAAAATTAGTTGACTAATAACTAACAATAGTTTGTATGTGAAAAGTCAACTACAATCCAATACACAAATATTCATATTAATAGTTCAATAATAATAACTTGTTAATATTTAATAACAAGTTATATTGGGAATCTTATTAATAAATCTATAATGATCACATTCATCATTCTTTAATGAATACTAATACTTCCTTAACAAATTCGTATTAATGATAATCATTTAGACCATTATACTATTATTTATTAATGATTTGCTAGACCCAAAAAAACATTAATAAATAATAAACTCATCAAAACTATAAATAATCGATCTAGAGAACCTTCCATAAACCTCATTAGTGGATATTTAACTAACTCTTAACACCATTAAGGTATATCAATAATTTATTTAATAATACATAACGTATTAATCAATAACATAATAATAATTCAAATCGTAGCTATGTTATAACAATGTTATAATGTAACAATGACTCCTTGTCAATTTAATAATACTTAATTAAATCTTAATCCAATATCCTTAAAGTCTCTTAATTTAAAATCATCTTCATTAAAAAACTATCATTAACGTAATATAAAATTACCATTTCTAAATTATTTAATTTATATTAAATAATATTTAATATACATTAAATAAATATTAAAAGTCCACTATATAAACTATATTAATATCTCTTCTCTATTAATAATAATTGACAAATTATTATTAATCATTTATCATTTATCATTTCGATAAGTCGATTTACAATTTTCAAGAACCCCAAAATAATTGATGACATAAATATTTTATCTCATAAATTCTAACTATATCACTATTTGAAATTTAATTGACTTGATTAATTACTTAAATAAACTTTTATTAATATTATATATATATATATATATATATATATATATATATATATATATATATATATATATATATATATAATAATTAATATTCAAAACTTCATCATACATAAAAAATTGAATTACAATATAATATCATATATATATATATATATATATATATATATATATATATATATATATATATATATATATATATATATATATATATATATATATATATATATATATATATATATATATATATATATAAAATATTTAATAACTTCAAAATCGAATTACATACTTAAACCGAAATTCAAACTTTATAACATATTAAAGTAGGGGGGCTATTGAAGTTTAAGTGATTAAAAAATCGCTGAGAAAATATACAAAGGTCGTGCGGTAGTAGAAAGGTCCGCCGCGGGTACCCTGCGACCACAGTACTTGCTAGCGCATGAATCAGAGGGGGGTACAGGGTGGGTAATCCTACCCCTCCTCAATTTAAACGATTTTATTTTTTTATAAACGTTTTAACAAATGCGATTTCGGATTTTATTAAAAGGATTCTCCACTGCGTTTTCTTAAACAATTATATAAATATATATGTATATAGGTATACACGTGTATATATGTATGTATATGTATATACGTGTATATATATAGATGTATGTATATATGTGTATATATATGTATATGTATATACGTGTATATATATGTATATGTATATACGTGTATATATATGTATATGTATATACATGTATACATATACACATATATACATATACATATATATACATGTATATACATATACATACACACACACACATATATATATACGTGGTTCGCTATCAAGAATCAGTGTGTATATATATATATTTCATATGTATATATAAAAAGAGAACATATATATCTAATTTATACAAGAAGGGCTTTCTATTTAGACAAATTAAGAATTTCTCCAAAAGGGTAATTAACCCATTAATTCTTCTAATAGATTTGATTATAAAATTTAAAACTATTTTTAAATCTATTTCTCAATTCGCTTCTAATTCAAACCCAAGTCCAATTTAGATCTAGTTTCTTTCTTAATTGGAACTAGGGTTTTCTAATGTTTTCTTTGCAACCAAATAACATACATATCTAGATTCCAATTTCAAATTACAGATTCAATCACAGAGAACATTCAGACACATATAACAAATATAATGAAGACAGGAAGAGAAAGAGTGCAAATAGATTATGCGAAAATCATGAGTGCACCTGGACATTGATGCTAATTTTCCATGCCTCAGAAGTCCATAGAAAAATGCTTTCCTTCTCCAACAATTCGCAATTCCTCCAAGATCCAAGCCAACTAAAATCTCCAAGTGACTAGAAGTGCTTGAAGAAGCATAGGAGCATGTAGAAACATATGAGCGTGTAGAAGCATATGAGCTTCTCAAATGCATGTAAGCTTTGAGGCTTGTCCAAACACACTAGGAGAGCCTCTATTTAAAGGTCTCTAAGATGCATCTAGAATGTGTCTAGAAAGAACTAGAAGATAAGCATGACAACTAAGCATGAGTCTTCTCCAACCTTCTAGATGAGTCATAAGGTTGTAGACACCATGTGCTCAAATAATATGCTAACTCCGAAGTGTAGACATTTTGTGCATTCTTAGAGTGCAAACTCTTGTGTTGTCTACATGACAACTCTTGAGAATTTTCAAACTCCTATGTGAGAAAATATTAAAATAATGCACAATAATTAATATAATATTTACTTTACTCTTTCCAATTTAATTTATTTATTTTTTAAATCTCGTGCACTGACTTTAATAATTCCACTTGTTTTTATCTACGTATATTTATATTTTAATCACATGAAATCTAGAATCTTTTAATAATTTTAATATCTTTTCCACTTTTAAATTTATTTTTGAAACTTAATTGCTAAAATATTTATTAACTTAAATAAATATTAACACATTCCAACTTTAAAATTATAACTTTTATTTTCAAATTTAATTATTTTATTTAATTAATTTCTTAATTAATTAAATAAAATAAATATTAAAGTATCATATTAATTTTCCATTAAATTAAACCATTAATTAAAATCTTTTAATCAGGCTTAATTAATAGAAAATACTCCAAAGACTCACAAGGTAAAAATACGAAAACCCATCATAGCCGAAATACATAGAAAATCAAACCAAGAGTTAGTATCACAAATTACGTCATCTGACGCATTCAGAGGGTACTCAACTCAGATACTTGTCCTAATTTCCAATTAGGATAAATGGCTCAAAGGGTTGGGATTTGGACTTGAGAATTTATCTCCCCTCTCTTCTCATTGAGATAATGCGATAGGGGTATGCTCATCCTAGCAATTCAGGGAATTCGATTCCCGGTACCTGCAACCTGCATAAAAACCATGCATATATATATATATATATATATATATATATGGTAGGAAGTGATGCATCGTGTAGATCCTGACCAGTAGGTGACTACAACTCCCTTCCTTAACCACATTAGAAACTCCATATAAAAGCAAACACACACACCATACACATGCAAGTATGGGGTAAGTATCCATAAGAAAACACATAGAATAAACCATCTATCTAATCATCATCAATAACTGAAAGAAATGTAATAATCATCATGCATACATGAAATGTAGAGTCTAAGTAATCTCATCACATATCAATTGAATTCATAGCACAATATCTGATAGTCTCAAAACAATGCTGCTATCCATCAACATAAAACTAGCCCTTAAAGAGTTCGACAAAAATGTGACCTAGAGGCAGGCACTACATCTTGCAACCATTGAAGCATTATTTGCAAGAAGATTTCCTAAAGGAAAAGGAAAGTACAAAGGTAAAATACCTCTAATATGTTTTTCTTGTGAATAAGTTGGTCACATTGTTGAAAGGTGACCAAACAAAGAAGGAAAGGAAGGAAAGAAGTATAGCAAGTACAAAGGTAAGAAAGATTTCAAAAGCTACAAGGATAATAAGGATAATGGTAAGAAATCTTGTTACATGGCTAAAGATTCTGACAATAGTGATGAAGATGAAATGATTTGCATTGCTATTAAAAATGAATCAGATGATAAAAATGATATGATGGTCCTCATTTCTCATGTTAGCAAGAATGACACATGGATCATAGATAGTGGTTGTTGACACCACATAGCTAGCGATAAATCTAAATTTGAGAACTTTGTACACTATGATGGTGGAAAGGAAGATTTGGAAATGATGAACCATGCTATGTAAAAGGAAAAGGATGCATTACATTGACCAATGAACTCAGATGTGATGATGCTTATTGGGTTGAAGGACTAAAACATAATCTACTTAATGTGGCATAGTTCAAAAACATTGGATTCAAGGTAGAATTCATGGATGGTAAGGCCAAGTTGTTGGATGGGAAAGGAAATTTGGTTGGGACTGGAAATCAAACAAAAGGTAATCCAATTTATCTTGATCTAACTAAAATTTCATGTTTCCTAGCTCAACTAGAGGAAAGTTAGCTATGGCATAAAAGGTTGTGTCATGTGAGGAATAAAAGGTTGTGTCATGCCCTACTCTCTCTCTCTCTCTCTCTCTCTCTCTCTCTCTCTCTCTCTCTCTCACACACACACACACACACACACACACACACACATCAATTCATTTTTTTCAAACCTTTAGTTATTATTTATCTCTCTCTCTATCATCCCCTCTCTAACTATCAATTACCATTTGTCCCTACCTTATATCTCCCCCCATCCCCCCCCCTCCCTCCGTCTCTTCCCCAATCAACATCTCTATCTATTTTCATCCTTAATTTTTGTCTATCTAATATTTCATTGTCTCCCTCTCTACATCATCTCTCCACCCTCTTATATCTCCACTTATCCCTTTCTCCCCCCTTTCAAATATCTTCCTCTTAATTACCATATCTCTCTACCTCTTTTCAATCACCCCCCTTTCTCTCTTTCACACGCATGACCCTCATAATTACCATGTCCCTATCTATCTATCTCTCTCTCTACATGTGTGTGTGTCTCCCTCTCACCTTAACTACCCTAAAATTAATTTTTTTTTCTATTCCTTTCCTCTTCTTTTTACTATATCATTCTCTCATTATTCTCTTTAACTCATATCCTTCTTTATCACTTTCTCATATCTGTCTCCCATAAATAAAACTTCATTTTCTCCCCTCGAAAATCTTCTTGTTTATTCCCCCTCTCTCATGAGGTAATTACTCTATTTCTAATGTCTTTACTTATTTCCCTCCAACCATCACTTTGGGCTATAGTTACCACCTCTTCTCTATCCCTCTCTTTTTCTTTCTTCTACACTCCATTCACCATATGATCTCATGTTTATATTCTATGTAAACCTCATGTCTCTCATCCTCTTCAACTTCTCTTTCTCGCATTTTCCCCATCCCCCTTGCCCCCTCCTCCACCATCAAGATCTTTTTAGCTTGTAGTGAGCATTGGAGTTGTGAGGCATCAATTTTCACTTGGAAAAAAAATCAATGACCATGACAATAGTTATCATACACACCATAAAGTACACAACATGAATGCTCACCTTGTCAGGTTTTCAAGCATCACTAGTTTTTTTCCTACGGGTTCTATTTGTAACCCTTAATTCTCTAGACACACTAATCCATATTTTCCACCTGGATAATGGGTCATAAGAATGAGCTATTTTTGAACTCATCTCAAGGGTTTGACCAGACTTGAATAAATTCTTCATCCACATTGTAGACAAAGACATTGACAAAAGATTTAATAGAGAGAAACGAAAACCCAAGATTACGTGAAGATCATGTGATTGTTAACCTTGGGTTTCAAGAGTTTTGAAGTTGTATTCCCCTTAACTATGTTAGAAATTCAACCAAAATTATGTGAAGATCAAATGTGAATTTGAACTTAGGATTTATAGCTTCTATAATTTTTTCATCTTTGCCCTGGTTATAGTTATGTGTTTCCTGTCACACAACTATTTGCTAGAAGAATTTCCTATACGAGGAATGTCTTTACAGCTTGGGTACACTAGTGACTATTACATGTCACATTCAGTATTATTAGTTGTCATCATGTAGCTTCTAGGTGTGCTGGAGTAAAGAATAGAATAGATAAAGGTGTCCTAGTTTTCATAGGGTGTGCTCAAAATGTTTTGGAGAGGGTCTAACTCTAAGATCATTGAGGAGCTGACACACAATCGGTAAGTTCCACAAACTATTAAATAGCATCATTTTTAGTTTTTTTTGAATCTTCTAAATATTCTAAATCCTTTTTATTTTTTACCCCTACTCTCTACTTGGAAACCCAATCGTGAAAGCTCTCTGGGTGTGTTGGAGTTGAGAAGGAAACAAAATCTCCTATGATTTTGTAACTTATCTAATGGGCAATGAAGGCTCTTTAAACTAGAACAACCATGTATAAACAAATGTCGGAGTTGTGCCAAGCCACCTATTGTGTTGGGAAGATTCCCTAGCCCTAAACATCCTCTCAAGTTGAGCACTTCCAACTAACCTAATTTTCCTACACTACTAGGTAGACTCCTTATTCTTGTATAGTCTATCAACTTCAGCATTTTAAGTTGCTTCAAGTTGCCCACAGAGTTAGGAAGGACTTTTAAATTGGTACACCTATACAAACACAACTCCTACAAATGTGTTTGGAAGTGTTGTTAGAGCTACACAATGCCATAGATAAATGCATTGGAGGTTCACCAAGCCATCAAATCTTGGGACCAACTACTATCCAACTGGAATGCATTTGGTTTTAACCATGTACGCCTATCAATAACAAATTCACAATTTTTAATTTTTATCCATAACAAATTAGGAGCAATGTTTCCAATTTTGCTAATTACTTTTGTATTTTGCAGAGCTAGGTAGCATAGGCAAGGCATTGTGTGCATGCTAACAAGATTTTATACATTCTCCTCTGCATAAACAAGCATTTTCACTTTCTATACTTATCCCTTCTCAAAACTCTATGTGTCTCTCCCACTGGCAGGTACAGTCTTCTAGCATTATTAGCTAGCTGTTGAATCCCTCTTCCCATTACTCACAAAAGATCATGCATATTGGGAAGATCTTGAGAGTTGTTTGAACTCTATTTGGGTATAAAGCAACAAGCTATATCCATAAACATTTTCTTCTCAACCTGACCAAGTCCATCATAAATTAATCAAAGGGCTTCACCCTTTTGTAGCCCACCCATTTGAAGAACTAAATCAACCTTAGCAAGATTGCAGATGTGTCAATCTCGGTAAGTAATGATGACTCACTACCAAGCCCAAATCAATTGTTGTTGACTGCATCCAAGTACCTCCTAACATTAATTACCTTGCATAAATTTTATTGTAAACAATTTTGACCAAAGTGGTTTCCCAAGGCAAATCATGTGACATGCCCCAAATCAGAACTACAGAACACAATCCTTACTTCTAATTATGTCTAAGCTCCAAGAATGGTGCCTCCTGTCCAATCACCCAATAAAATTAGTAGCTATATATACTACTAACCATAGTTTGCTAGCAATTTTTTTAAATTTACTAAATAGTAAGTGTTTGGACTAAACCCAATGATGTTGGTTGTTGGGGCATGGAGAGGAGAAGATGAAGAAGAAACATGTAGATCTTGGTTGTACCATTATGAGCCACAAGATGGCCAAATGGTTAATGTTTCTCATAGCCTTGGCAGCAATCACTTGTGATCTAATCGTCACCATTGCTAAGGTTCTTCCCAAGAACTACCATGCATAACTTCCTAATAACTATACCATGGCTTTTCACAAGGCACTCCAATTCTTTGACGGCCAAAAATGTAAGTATCACAAAATCACATTCTAGAAGTTGGAGGGACTATAGGTTTCAATTGTTATTTCAGCTTTAGTTTATTCTTTACAATATTTAAAATTTTCTATATTAAAGTCATATTATAATCTTTAATTTCTTTTCTTCTATTGACTGTTAATAATTTTATTGGTAGTCTCAGATTGGACAAATATATATATATATATATATATACATATTATACATGTATGTATATATACATACATATTATACATGTATGTACATATACATATATGTATACATGTATGTATATACATACATGTATATGTGCACATATACGTGTATGTATATACGTACACATAGGTGTGTGTATGTACATATACATATATGTATACATGTATATGTGTACATATACGTGTATGTATATACGTACACATAGGTGTGCGTATATATATATATATATATATATATATATATATGCACACTATTTTCTCATTTAGACTTTATTCCTTTTGATATTAGTAATAGCATTCTTTGTAACATATCTCAGATTTAGTATTTATATCATTCTTTGTACACATGTTTGTTAAGATTTCCAAAGTAGCAGTAGCAACTTATTGGACAATTTCGTCATATTTCATGTTAAAAATGTCAGCTTTTAACACTAATGGATGCACGCTTCAGATAACTTGACCAATGAAACAGGGAAGATTCAAAATTATAGAATACGTGATCTGCATTCAAGAATTATGGAAATACAACTTATACATGGGAATCATAGTCAATAATTATTATTCATTTCATATCTGAATCCAGCCTAAATACAGCCTAAATACAGATCGTGCATTGAAAACATGGGATTTAGCATTAAACAATGTTTATGCTTGGTTGTAGTCGTGTCTTGATCGTTTCAACCATTCATTTATGTTCTTTTCCTCACATGTCTTGCATCACTCTCTCTATTCTTTGTATAAGAAAGGAATCTCAGACATAAGGGCTAGAACACGTGTGGCCGAGATCTGAAATGCATAAACATTCACACTTGAAAACCCATTTTAGCTGAATCCTCATAGTAATTATATGTTTCTTGTCTTTCTTTTATGTTTGGAGATAGCTAGGTACACAGCATTAGTTTTATATATAATGGATCAGCAATGTAAGACATCATACTCTAAAAGTGAAAATTTAACAAACGCAGTTAACGTCTTCTTGAAACATGGGATTTAGCATTAAACAATGTTCATGCTTGGTTGTAGCCGTGTCTTGATTGTTTCAACCATTCTTTTATGTTCATTTTCAAAACCCTCCAAAAGTTCAAACGTATATTTGAACTCCTCCCTGAATTGCAAATTGGGAGAAGAAAATAAATATGTTGTCATCTAAACAATTATAGATCTAATAAGTTTGAAAAATGTGATAAAACATAGAGAGAGCAGTTTTCCTCTACATTCTTTTTAGGGTATTACAAATAATCAACAAGTTAATATTAATTTTAGTATTAGGGTGAGAGATTAGTGTTGTATGTTGGATTAATTAATAAATAAAGATTTAGGATTGTATTTATATTATGATTAGGGAGAGTATTAGGATTATTATTTACCATAATATATATAGTTGTGTATCGTAAAAGTTTACAAAATGGCTAGTATTATGGTTATCATTGGGGTTTTGATTAGGGATAGGATTAAGGCATAGAGTGGAAGTAGGATTATCATTGGAGCTAGAGTTTAATCATGGTTGGTACTATGGTTTGACCTAGTGATTTGATTAGGGTTAAAACGATAATAATGTAAATTAATAGTGAATATTATGGTTAAGGTTTGTATTTTACATCATGGTTATGGTTAAGATTGGGGTTTTATTAAGGATTGGGGTTAAAAATAGTTTTAGAGTTAGGAATAAGGTTGGGATAAGCTTTGACATGAAAAATAGTAATATGGTTATGTTTAGGGTTTTTATCAAGTTTAGGCTTTCATATTTGGATCACAATCTTGTTAAAATTATTATTAGGGTTGGGGTTCAAGCTTTAGAATTTAGGGTTATTGCCCAAATTAGGTGTTAGGTTAAGGGCTAAGGGTTAGAGTTTGGGTGAGCGTTAGAGCTCATATTATGGTTAGGATTTGGATTTTAGGTCATGGTGAGAATAATTGTTTTTCTAGGGCTTACATTGGGCTATCTAGTAATAATTATAATTTTTTCTTATAGTTAAAATCATGATTAGGATTATGTAGTTAGGGTTTACATAATGGTTGGGTTTATTGGTTGGCAAAGAATTAGAAAGAGGTTTATGATTAGGGTTAAGGTAATGATGAATATTATGGGCATCCTTATAATGTAGGAATATAATTGAGCTATTTATTGGAGTTTATACCATGGTTAGTGGGGTTTGTGTTTGGATTATGGTTTAAATTTAAGGATTATTATCTTTACTAGCATTAAGGTTGAAATTAAAGTTAAAAATTGGTGATTTAAGTCAAGGTTAGAATTAGAATAATATATAGTTGGGATTATAGTTAGAGTTTGCTTTTAGGATTGAGTATATGACTATAGTTAGGGTTTACATAATGGTTTGGTCAAGGATTTAGCATATGGATGTGAAAAGTGTTATCCTTAAGATTATGGTAAGGTTATGGTTTAGAATTTTGTTAGATTTAGGGTTTTCATGATGTTTAAACTTAAGATTATTATAATGATTATGACTAATGGTAGGGTTTACATAGGATTATGGTTTTAGTTAGAATTAATTTAGGTTTAGGATATTTATTATGGTGCTATTGTTTAAAGGCTATATAATCGATGGCATTAGGATGAGAGTTAAGATTAAAGTTAGAATTAGAGCATAGAGATAGAACTATGATTTGATTTATATTTATGATTATAGTTCATTCTAAATAGCTAATCCAAACTATAAGTGTAGATCCTAATTCTAATACAATAACCCTAGCCCTAACCATAATAATAACCTTGATGCAATGTAATCCTAATTCTAATCATAATACTTAAACTTATAATATTTTCTTTATTAATTTAAATCTTAACTTATCATTTAACAATTGGTATGAATTGCTAATATAACTTTTCTTCCCTCTAAATCTCTATGTTGGAATGTGATATATTAATTGCATCTTCTAATTATGATCAAATTCTTTTTACTATTAGAAAAATTTTTATTATATTAATCACATCTTTTATAATTACTTTTGGATGCTTACTTGTCTTCCACCTATGAACTACTCTTGGCTTTTCCAAATTCCAATCTGTCATTTTGAATTTTGAAATTGCAACTTCATAAATTATCATAGTTTAGAGATTGAATTTGAATTATGTTTTGATTTATATTTATGATTATAGTTAACTCTAAATATTATCTCCTTATCTAAAATATAAGTCTAGATCCTAAGTCTTGAACCATAGTCCTAGCCATAATAATAACCTTGATGTAAAGTAACCTTAATCCTAACCATAACTTGAATAAACAAGAGTTGACATGGAGTTATTTTAAGGGTTAGGGTTAGAGTTTAAATTATGGTTACAATTCTGAGTTAGAATTATGGTTCAATTCATAGCTATGATTATAGTTAATCCTAAATGTTAACCCCTAATCCAAACTATAAGTCTAGTAACTAAGCCTAATACTTGAACCCTAGCCCTGATCATAATAATAACCTTGACATAAAGTAACCCTAATCATAACCATAATACTAAATTTTAAAATATATTAAATCCTATTCCTAATCATAATTTCTTAACCCCAATTCCAAATGCACATTCGAAATTCTTATATTAACTTAAACTGCTATCTTAAATACTAAATCCTAATTGTAAATGCTAAAGTATAATTATATAATTGTAAATGCTAATCCATAGTAATTGTACGTGTCAAAAACTTATCTTAAATGCTAAACTATAATTCCTCAATACCCTAAAATAATAATGATCATAACCCTAGATAGAAATCCCTAATGGTAAATGCTAAATAATAATCTTAAATGCCAAACATAAATATTTAAAAATACTAAACCCTAAATCCTAACCTACACAATAATCTTAAATAATAAATCCTAATTATAAAAGCTAAATATAAACCTTAATCATAAAATATAAATTATAATACTTGTCCTATTTATGTTCTAGAATTGATTACAAATCCTAATCCTAGATCCTAATCTTAAATGTCAAATTTTAAACCCTAACCTTATATGTAAATCATAGTTAAAGTCAAGATTAGGGTTTAACATTTAAGCTTAGTATTTTTTTTTTAAGAATTAGGAGAAGGGCTTAGCATTTATGAATATTTTTAGGATAAAGGTATAGCATTTAGTATAACTTAGTTAGGCTAAGGGTTAAGAATTTAGGATAAAGGTTTAGGAAAACAGCTCCCTCCTATGTTTTATGGCATATCTATAATTTTTTGGATGTATAGATGACAACATATCTATTTTCTCTAGCCAATCTACATAACTCAAAGAGAAGTTCAAATATTCAAAGAGAAGTTCAAATATTCGTTTGAACTTTTCGAGGGTTTTCAATGCACGATCTCTATTTAAGCTAGGGTTTAAATATGAAATGATTAATGATTATTGACTATTATTTCCATGTATAATTATATTTCAATGAATCTTGAATACAGATCACTTAATCTGTAATTTTGAATCTTCCCCTATTTCATTGGTCAAGTTATCTAAGTTGTGCCTCCATTAGTGTTAATAGCTGAATTTTTTAGCATGAAAACATCCAATAAGCTACTAAAAATAGTATGCAGATAAGGAGATATATATAAATATTAAATGTTATTTGTCCAATCTAAAATTTAAAAAACTAAGAAAATTACTAAAAGTCAATAAAATAAAAGAAATTAAAAATTTTAGTATAACTTCAATATAGAATTTTTTTAATATTCTAAAGAACAAACTAAAGCTGAAATACCAATTGAAAATTACAATCCCTCCAACCTGTAGAATGAGTTTTGTGATACTTACATTTTTGTGCGTCAAAGAATTGAAGTGCCTTCTGAAGAGCCATGTTGTAGTTATCAGGAGGTTGTGTATGGTAGTGTTTGTGAAGAACCTTGAGAATGGTAACAACTAGACCACAAGTGATGGCTACCAAGGCGATGAGAAATAGTAACCATATGACCATCTTGTGGCTCATAATGATGCAACTGAGATCCACATATTTCTTCTTCTTCTTCTTCTCCTCTCCATGCCCCAATAACCAACCTTGCTGAGTGTGGTCCAACTACTCAATATCCATGGGTTTCATCCTATTGTCTTCTAACTCAATTGCAAACTCTTCATGTATCTGAGAAGCCCCCCTAGAATATTCACATATCAATAAGAAATAATAAGAATTAATCTACGATGGTATTCAATGAACCAATAACTATTTAATAAAATTTTAAAATAAATTGTTGGCAAACTATGGTTAATAGTATATATAGGTGCTAATTTTTTTGGAGGGACAATTCTTATGTTATTGGAATTTCCCTACCATATTTCCAATTCTTATGTACTTATTCAAATTTTCCTACCATAAATTGGCACATTTTAAAAGAGAAATATAAGAGTACAAAAAGTAGGGAATATGAAATGAATTACTTTGATAGAAAAAGACACATAAAAAACTCAAAAAAAAAGAAGCTTTTTCATATACCCACAAGTTCACCAACCTAAAACAACATGAGCAATGAGCCAAGAAAACTAGAAGAAAATGTCTAGAAATTTTTTTTGATTCTGTTGACAATGTAAGTAAAAAATAATGTAATTTCCTCCTGCAATAATATATAAACATGCAACTGCAATTTGTGCTTCATGTTACTCCAATTAGAGATGACACTAAGATAGATTTGTGCATTAAAGAATAATTACTAAGTAGTTACAAGAATAAAAGGAAGACACATTACTCTTTGAATGTTTTTTACTTGAACTACTCAGTTTTCCAAACTTAATCTCTATTGGCTTTGTTATTCCACAAAATATTTTGTTCCCAAACTTAATCTTTATTGGCTTTGTTATTCCATAGAGCTTTGTGCATTGTTATTCTAGAATGTGCTACTTATAAGATCATTTCAATGTTAAAACATGTTAAAGATGTATTGTAATGAGACGCTAATCTAATGTTATAATATAAAGTATATCAATTTTCTAGTATTTATTATTCATAAAATGGTTTTGTATTATTTAATTTGGAAGTTTTAGTTTATTATAATTTGTATTTTAAAAATAAGAATAAAAATTTAAAGATAATAAGTGTCTTGTATATGAAGTTTTTGATTGTCCTACAGACCTTTTAAATAGCCTCAAAATATATAAATATCACATGACTTAAAGTAGTTAATTATCTTTATATGCACCAATGAAAAAATTGAAGTTCCAATTACAATTACCTTTTTTACAAATAAATAATTTTAAAAATATGAATCAAAATTATAAAAAAAATATTTTAAAATTTATAAAATAACTTTTTAACCTATTTAGCTTGAAATAAACATGAATATAAATATCAAAACATTTTAAACAAATATTTGAAAATATAAAATAAATTCATCATGAATAGAAATTGAAAACTAAAGGCTAAATTCCAAACCTACAATTCAAATTTAAACAATAATTTTCACAAAAATCAAATTTACACAATAAAATTTATATTTATATTTTTCACTTTACGTGTATTCTTTTCTCTTTCTATGCACTTTTTTATGTTATTTGCAGCGAATATTTGTTTGCCAAAATGGTAGTCTTTGTGCGTGTTGCAGACAAGGGTACTACAAAGAAATAGATTGGGGAAAATTTTATTAACAGATTAGATGGTTAACAAACTATAGATTTTCAAATCTTATAGGATTTATATTGTTGTATTTATGTTTTTTTGTTTTATGTTTTAAAAATCACCAAGAAGTTTGTTCATCTAAGAAAGATTTTGGGCATTGTACTCGTAATATATCAAAACCATGCAAAATTTTTGGTGTTTGGTCTGGATTGTGAGTCAGAGGACCTTTTGTGCTTTCAATTTTGATTCAATTTTGATTTCTTATTTTTGTAGTAGAAATAAGGATTAATTGGACTTTCACTTTTGTAGATGGTGATGGACATAGAAATTATGAAACTTTAACCTTGAGATATAATTTGAGCATGTTTTTAGAGGAAATCACAAGCATTTTGTCACCCATAGGTACAATTACTCACAAATTAATTCAAACTATGAACATCATTAAAGTATTATTTTTTATAAATAATTTTTGAACTACAAAATAACAAGAAAGATTTAATTAAAATTAAAAATAATAGCTTAGAAACTTATTACCCTAATTCTATACGAGTTTAAGGTAAACCCTAAATTTAATTTTCATTTTCTAGGGAAGAACAAAAGATGGAAAGGAAATAGCTATGAAAAATGAATGTACTAAACTTCTTTTCACTCAGGGTGACCTCAAAGACAGGGAAAGGTGAAGTATACAACATTGTCTGAGTGGTGATGATGCTAAGTAAACAGAGGAAGCAGCTCTATCCATGTCCATCTTGTGGGACTTGAATCGCATATCTGTGACCAACTCAAAAGATTACATCCCACAGTGAGAGTGGCAGTTGGTGGTCTAGGTGGCCTCCGAAAAACCACCTTGGTCAAAGCTGTTTACAATAGAATTTATGCAAGGTTTTGTGCTCATATTAAATAATGTGAATGATAGGAGACACTTGGATTCAGTCAACAGCAATTGGTTTCGACCTAGTGGTAGTCAAGTCATCATTACTTCCCGAGATGATGGACTTGATGAGGTTGAGAAGGAAATGTTCATGGATTTAGCTTGTTGCTTTGCCAGTGAGAGGAAAACTGACGCCGTTGCTTTATACTTAGAGTTCAAACAACTACAAATGCTTCTAAGCTACAGTGGCCCTTAAGATTTTCTCGATATGCATGACCTTTTGTGAGCAATGGGAAGAGGGATTCAACAATTGGCTGATAATGATAGTAGACTGTGCCTGCCAGCAGGAGAGGCACATAGAGTTTTGAGTAGGGATAAAGACAGAAAGTGAAAATGCTTGTTTATGCAGAGGAGAATGTAAGGATTAATCCTGTTAGCGTGCACACAATGCCTTGCCTACGCTACCTATATAAGCTCTGTAAAATACAAAAGTAGTCAGCAACATTGGAAAGATTGCTCCTAATTTGTTATGGGTAAAAATTAAAAACTGTGAATTTGTCAGTGATAGGCGTGCATGGCTAAAACGAAATACATTCCAGTTGGATAGTAGTTGGTCCTAAGTTTTGGCGGCATGGTGAATCTCCAACTGGATAGCAATTGGTCCTAAGTTTTGACAGCATGGTGAACCTCCAATGCGTTTATCTGTGGGATTGTGTAGCTCTCACAACACTTGTACCAATTTAAGCGGCCTTCCTAACTCTATGGGCAACTTGAAGCAACTTAAAATGTTGATGTTGATAGACTTCCTAGTTGATTAGGAAATTTAGGTCAGCTGGAAGTGGTCAACTTGAGAGGATGTTTAGGGCTAAGGAATCTTCCCAACACAATAGGCGACTTGGCACAACTCCGACACACCTAGAGAGCTTTTTCAGAAGATTCAAAAAAAACTAAAATCAATATCATTTAATAGTTTGTGGAACTTACCGATTGTGTGTCGACTGCTCAACGATCTCTAAGTTAGACCCTTGTTGAAACATTTTGATCACACACTATGAAAACTAGGACACCTTTATCTATTCTTTACTGATTGAAGCTCGGTATGGTTTCAAGAATGAAGGTAAGGTATAAAACATTGGGCTATATCTGGTTGAATAGCTGGGCCTTCTTCGACCTTAAAGATTATTGCTATTAGTTGAAGAAACTCACCACATCTTCTCAGCACAAAGCCTAAATTGCATCTTGATCAATATCTTGAACCGCCCAATTCTAAAAGTATGTCCCTTGGCCTCACATTGTCAGACATTGAAAGAGGAAAAGAAAAATGGCATGTCATCACAAAAAATAGAGACAAAATTAAATAAAACAAGGGTTGTGTTCAGCACTAGTCCCTTCCCTTTGGCGGGCATGGTGAGAAAAAGTGGTGAAGGTTGAGAGCAGCCCAGTCAACATCAGTTTTTTCCTCTTTTGGAGACTGGGTTCTACTGGATGTCAATCGAGGTGTAGCCTATGAGAATCTATAGATCCAAGAGCTATTCAAGAATGACAAGATATGTGGCATCATTCTTGATCCGGGTTTCACAACTACAAATGAGCTGGGAGCAACTTTGGATTATGGTAACGCTTCTGGGCTCGAATGCATGTGACTGTGATTTAGCTAGCAATAGTAGGAGCAGATGATTTGTGTCCAATTTGTGAGCTAAGAAAAATAGGAATTAAATATCAGTAATAGCAAATTTTATGGTAACCTTTTGAGAAACAATATTGTTTTTGTTGATCGAAGATTCAGAAGTATTAATAGGCTGCGTAATACAATTGGGAATAATTCACGACGAACTACAGAATGGTAGTTTAACTTTTATTGAATTATATTATTTCTGCTAAATGGATAGTTGTGATATCAAAATCATAAAGTAAAGTTTTGGAAGATAAACTGTGCATTCTACTTACAAACAAACAATAAATAAATCTGTTTGTCTCATTGAAATGATAAGTTGTTGAAAATTAAATATGTATATATCTAGTAAAATATTTGGGAAGGAGAACATAATACATATAGCTGAAATATTACCTTTGATTTTACAAATATAGTTATGCATATTTATTATACAAATATGTAGAGCTGAAATATTAATAAAGTTCTCCTTTATTTTACCTATTGAAAGAGGTATTGAATTTAGTATGAACAAAAGATTTCTTCAAACAACCTTTTGTAAATAAAATTATTATACAAAGGTACATTAGTGATAAACATTAATACTTCAGTTCTGTCTCTATTGTGTCTGTATTGAGCAGATGAAATTTTGAAATAGAATAGAATAACTGAATAAAAAACAACAGAAATAAGAAAGAGGCTATGGCCATAAATGATATTCTAACCTTTATTGAACTATATTGTTGTTAAACGGATAGTTGTGCTAACAAAATGGCAAACTAATATTTTGGAACATAAATTGTGCATTCTAATAATAAGCAATAATAAGCAATAAATAAATAAATTAGCTTGACTAATCAAAATGATAAGTACTTGGACATTAAATATATATACAATAGATTATAGCATAAATTGACCCGGATTAATGTTTTCTACAATGAAATCTTTTAATATATAAATATGCTTCTCAATTTTCCATATGCTACAACTATTCCTACAACTATTACATGTTATAAATCTAAAAATAATGTACTTATGAAGAAGTGATTAATGTGATATGTAATTTTATAAATTATAATTATTTAGATCACCAGTTGTATGGTATAATAAATTCATAAGGTGTTGATGCATTGTAATGAAAGCCCTATGTAAACAGTGTGTTTCTATGTTTGAATGGGATGTTTTCACCTTTTTTTTGGTAATGTTTGTTGAGGGATATTTGTCTTTAATACATCCTAGAAGAAATTATTTTTCTTTTTACGGAGTTTCTCAAATTCCATCTCAAGTTTCCATTTTTCTCTTATTCAACTTATTTTTATTGATTTTTTTGACATGCTAGTTGGTGATCAGCTGTTACGAGTCCTAGATCAGCCACAGAAGCTCTTTTAGATTTTAGTTTTTATCAGCTTTGAAGAGTTGATTCTCAATACCCATTTGGGATGATTGTGCAAGTTTGATGAAATTGTGATAATTAAAAAACATATTTCCAAGCAATGACAACAATAAAGACCATGAGACAATTAAACTATTTGAAATTTTGCAAAGTGCATGTTATCTTACTCAATTAAGAATATTTCAAAAAATAAATAAATAATTTAGAATCAAATAATTTTAAGAAAGGCATTAGTATAAACATAAGAATAAAGAAAACAAATTTTTCAAATTTAATGAAAAAATAAAACAAAATAATTAATAATCACTTTAATTTTTATAAAAATTCATTTTATTGTCTATTGTTGATATAAGAAGAAAATATAATTAAATGTGCATTTTTATTTTTGAAATGTAATTTGTGTGCCCTATTCAATTATTTTGCCAACCAGCCTATTATTATATAAAGACAAAGTGACATTAACGATTTCACGAGTTTTGCCATATTTATTGAAAAAAACCCATAAAAGAACAAAGAAAATGCTGATATGTCTACACACCATATTGCAAAGCTAACAAAAACATGCACAATGTGCTCTAAAGAAACCAAGAAAATCTTGTCAGTGAAATTTGGGTCAATTGACATTAAAAAAAAATAGTTTCCTCTCCTTGGTTTCTTCTCCATCTTTGAAATTGTAATTCCACCAAAATATTTTTTATTGAAGTTTTATTAATGTCTCTTTTACAATTAATATAAGGTTAGGTCATTAGCAAAGCTAGATTTGGCACATAGAGATAAATAACAAGAGCCAAAAACTCAATTGAAAATTCCCTATTTCTTGTTAAATAATTGTAACTTTTCTTTTTTGTCATTTAAAATAAGAAGCCAACGTGTTGATTTCCACTCCTCCCAAAAAATAAATTCTAAAACAAACACAAACCTGCGAGAAAAATAAATGCTCTTAAATTTATTCCTCTATTAAGAATTTCATTTTGTCCTTAATTTTGGCTCCTAACTCATCTAGAAATGTCACAAATGATTGAAAATTTCATACTTTTTAATGGTTTTCAACTAGCATTGAGTAGGAGAGGGGAAGCTGTAACCAAATATGAATAAGTAGATAGCGAAAATGATGATCCTGAATTATGCTTCCCATCTTGAGAAATCAATAGATTTTGTGAAATTACAACAAAAACCTACTCTTGAGTGCATATAGGGAAAGAAAATAAGCTTTCAAATATATGAAGAGAATGGCTTACCTGTACTAATTTTTTAGATGTTAAACTTTAATAGGTTGGTAAGCTATCAAAAAGTAATGACTCGAAAGTCAACTGCAAAAATCTATGATATGCAAACATCTATTTTATGCAAACATTTGATATACATATAATTGGAAAATTTGGTGAATCAGGCAAATTCAAGCTAAAATTTATGGAGTGCAATGTAACTATTGTTAAGCTCCATAAACTGGCATATTAATCTCCATAAAAATGAACATAGCTTGTGATGATATACTACTGTGGTTGATGTATAAAATTCTCCAACACAAAGTTAAAATTTTTAAAAAAAATCAAAATTATATTAAAGTGCCAACTATGTGATTTAGGAACTCTGCTCTCAATCCTAATTTCTATTAGTACGATCACCAGCCATATGCAGGAGATGGATTTGATGTAATTGTTGGTAAGAAAAGATGGGGAATGAAGGCCCACAAATCAGTGTTAAGAAATTTGAATGTCAAATCGGCCAAGAAAAGGAAACCTTTATGAAGACACTCCCCTCTTCTTTAGGCACAAATCTCTCCCAAGTCCCTAGAAACTCCAATAGCTACCAAGTTGTAGTCAATGCAACCCAAGCTGCAAGGACCCAAGTCACAATCAGAGGCTACCGAGTTAGTTCAAACTGAGCCTGATGGACTCGAATCATAGATAGAAGGACTTGAGCTTAAAACTAAAACTCAAGAAGAAGATGGTGGAACTCATTCAAAGACCAAGGAGCTTGTATGAGCAAGATATTTCAGAAGACATCATGTGGAGACAAATCAGATGGAACAATAACAAGAAGCAAATCAAAAGGTACATGTTTACATGCTAAATTTGAACCTAGAAGTGTTAAAGATGCTCTAGAAAATGAAAGTTGGATTGAAGCAACGAATGAAGAGATAGAAAAGATAGAGAAGAATAATGGACTCTTGTTCCTAGATCCAAGGATAAAAATTTAATTGTTACAAAATGGGTATTTAGAAATAAGTTAAATAAAGATGGAAAGGTATCAAGAAACAAAGAAATATTAGTATGCAAAGGTTATTCTCAAGAAGAAGGTATTGACTATGATGAGACTTTTGGTCCTATGGCAAGACTAGAAGATGTTAGAACCTTACTAGCATATGCAACACATAGAGGATTTAAAGTATATCAAAATGAATGTTAAATCTGCATTCTTGAATGGATTTCTTGATGAGGAAGTCTACATTGAACAACTAGAAAATTTTGTAGATTCTAGAAAAGGAGACATGGTTTGCAAACTACACAAAGCATTGCATGGTCTTAAGCAAGCTCCCAGAGCTTGGTATAAAAGACCTCATATTTACTTGATATAGATTGGTTTTCAAAGGACTAATGATTACAGTAGTTTGTATATCAAGGAAGGATCAGATAAGAAGATTGTGTTAGCAGAAATATTTATTGATGATACTCTATTTATAGGAAATGATGACTTATGCAAAGCATTCTCAAAAGATATGAGTAAAGAATTTGAGATGTCCATATTTGGTGAAATAAAATTCTTTGTTGGATTGCAAATACAACAGAACAAGAATGGTATCTACATCACTCAATCTAAGTATATCAAGAAGATACTGAAAAAATTTGGAATCGAAGATTCAAGACCAGTTGGAACACCTATGTCTACTGGACATAAGCTCTCCAAAGATGATGATTCCAAAGAAGTATATAAGACCACTTACAGATCAATGATTAGAAAATTGTAGTATGTAGTACACATAAGACCTAATATTGCTCTAAGAGTTGGAATAGTGGCAAGATTCTCAACAAATCATAAAGAAAATCACATGATGCCAATCAAGAGAATCATGAGATATCTAAAAGGTACTAAATACTATGGTCTATGGTACAAACTTGGAGGCAATTTGGACTTGAAAGTATTTACTAGTCCTTGCCCTTTGGCGGGCATGATGAGAACAAGTGGTAAAGGCTGAGAGCGGCTCGGTCAAGATTACTTTTTTCCTCTTTTGGAGGCTAGCTGGTTCTACTAGATGTTATTCGAGGTGCAGCCTATGAGAATCTATAGATCCAAGACCCATTCAAGAATGACAAGATATGTGGCATCATTCTTGATCTGAGTTTTGCAACTACAAATGAGACGGGAGCAACTTTGGATTATGGTAACGCTTCTTGGCTCGAATCCATGAGACTGTGATTTAGCTATAGAGATATAGTAGGAGCCAAGGCAGATGATTTGTCTCAAATTTGTGAGCTAAGAAATGTAAAATGGGAATTAAATATCTGTAATAGAAAATTTTACGGTGACCTTTGGATAAGGAATATTATTATTTTTGATTGAAGATTCAAAAGTATTAATAGGCTACGTAATACATTTGGGAATAATTCCCAACAAACTATAGAATGGTAGTTTAACTTTTATTGAATTATATTATTTCTGCTAAATGGATAGTTTTGCTATCAAAATCATAAATTAAAGTTTTGGAACATAAACTGTGCATTCTACTAAAAAACAATAAATAAATAAATCAGTTTGTCTCATTGAAATGATAAGTTGTTGGAAATTAAATATGTATAGTTGGAAATTAAATATGTATATATCTAGTAAAATATTTGGGAAGGAGAACATAAGTACATATAGCTGAAATATTACCTTACGTTTGACTTTACAAATATATTGTGATGTGAATATCAGGATTTAACTGTGTGATTTTTGAGTCAAACTCGATGACCCATGTTTCATGAGAAGTGATTCAACATGAATCCATCTCTCATGAGAATAAATAGAACACTTAGCACTCATTGGATCTAGGTGATGCTCACAGGGGTGAAGCACCGGGACTTCCCGGGAGGTCACCCATCCCAGTACTACTCCAGCCTGAGCGCGCTTAACTACGGAGTTTCCTCCACAATTAAACCCAAAGCTTGCAACCCCATTTGCAAAACCTTCACCAAGTGTTGTGCCTTATGAACCATTCATTAGAAAGCCCCTTAAGCTCATCAATTGATAAGTATGAGATGATTTCCACAGCTAGTCAAATTGTGATGTGAATATCAGGATTTAACTGTGTGATTTTTGAGTCAAACTCGATGACCCATGTTTCATGAGCTGAAATATTGATAAAGCTTTCCTTTATCTTTACCTATTAAATAGGTATTTCAGTATGAACAAAATATTTCTTCATAAAACCTTTTGTAAATAAAATTATTGTACAAAGGTACATTAGTGATAAATATTAATACTTCAGTTCTGTCTCTATTGAGTAGATGAAATTTTGAAATAGAATAGAATAATTGAATAAAAAATAGCACAAATAAAAGAGCATATGAGCTGAAATATTGATAAAGCTTTCCTTTATCTTTACCTATTGAAACAGGTATTTTAGTATGAACAAAATATTTCTTCATACAACCTTTTGTAAATAAAATTATTGTACAAAGGTATATTAGTGATAAACATTAATACTTCAATTCTGTCTCTATTATGTCTCTATTGAGCAGATGAAATTTTGAAATAGAATAGAATATCTGAATAAAAAATAGCACAAATAAGAAAGAGCATGTAGCCATAAATGGTATTCTAACCTTTATTGAACTATATTGCTACCAAATGGATAGTTGTGCTAACAAAATGACAAACTAATATTTTGGAACATAAACTATGCATTCTAATAATAAGCAATAAATAAATCAGGTTGTCTCATCAAAATGATACGTAGTTGGAAATTAAATATATATACAATAGATTATAGCATAGACTGACCGAGATTAATTATTCCTAGCATGACATCTTTTCATATATAAATATGCCTCTCAATTTTCCATATGCTACAAATGTTTCATGTTATAAATCTGAAAATAATGTACTTATAAGAATTGATTAATGTGATGTGTATTTTTACACATTATAATTATTTAGATCACCAATTATATAGTATAATAACTTCATAAGGGATTGATGTATTGTAATGAAAGCCCTATGTAAACATTGTTTTTTTTATGTTTGAGTGGGATGCTATCACATTTTCTTGGTAATGTTTGTTGAGGGATATTTGTGTTTACGGATGTATTTCCTTCGAAGAAATTGGTTTTTTTTTAACAGAGTTTCTCAAATTCCATCTCAAGTTTCCATTTTCTCTTATTCAACTTATTTTCATTGATTTTTTGACATGCTAGTTGGTGATCAATTGTCATAGTTGGTGATCAGCTATTATGGGTCCCAGATCAGCCATAGAAGCTCTGTCAAATTTTAGTTTTTATCAGCTTTGAAGAGTTGATTCTCAATACCCATTTGAGATGATTGTGCAAGTCATGAATCAAATTTCAGAGGAAAATCCTATTGTTGTGCAAGCAGCAATACAAATGTCAAGCACATTTGATGTGACCACAATTTCTATTACCATTCTTTTGAACTGTTATCCACAACAAAGCAGAGCACAAAATCAATCAATTTGTCCACATGTTTGTCTCTAGTACCCCTGAATTCCTCTCTTCTAAAATTTTTGCCCTAAAAACCAAATTTGAAAACGTATTTTGTGGATCATTGTTCAAAATAAGAAATCAATGTTCATACAGATAGGTATATAATTTTGGCCCATGGTGGTAGGATTGCTATTAGTTGGATGAAGATCTCTATTCATGTTAGAATATATGGTCTTTTTCATACACATCGAAAAGACTTGACTAAATCAGCCAAAAACATAAAGAAAATAAATATAAGAGTGGTTGGACATAGAGCATGCGGGTTGCTTCCTTCTGACGCATCTTCCCATGAGCGGTTTTTCCCTTCAAATCGTTTGAATAGGGGAAATGTTATGTAGAAATTATACATCCCACCACAAAACATGTCCCATTCAAAAACATGGGGAATATGTTTTTTCATATAATTTATGACATTTATTCATTCAATTTAGACGTAGAAAAGATGAACAATTTCCTAAATTTGTTTGTTGAATGTCTTGGTTAAACAAGCTCCAACAAGTGCAACGAAATCATTTTTGTATAGAAGATCAGTATGAATTCGATTAACTTATTGATGCCCTCTAGACACATATAGAAAAATACAATTCTATAAATAGACCATCATCATTGGTGCATATCCCACGATAATATTTTATAAAATCTGATATATCTAGTAACTTTTGTGTGAATGTTCCTAATCTATTTCGAGATTCACCATGTATACGCAAAGAGGATGTTGCCCACGGTTTTGAAATATGACTTTAACTCCCTCTAGATGCCTTCTATAGAAGATTTCTTAAGCCATTTCAACTAAGTAGTGACTGGGTTAGTGATATTGGAGAAAGTGAAAAAGAAGAAATTTTTTAGGGTTCGAGGTTCTCCTTGGAAAAAAAAGAAAATCAAATAGAAGAGGGTATTCAAGTAGCATAACTCTGAATCAGAGAAGCTTTCCCCTATGTTAATAATATGCACAACATAATATTGAAATCAACTACATACATTTATGCTAGGGTGACCATGAGGACTCAGAATTAAAGGATGATTTGCATTTACTGATATCATGCACTTTCTTAATGTTCATGCTTTTGAATGATTTAATGTGTTTTCTTCCCTTTGCCTAATATCTTACAAACTGCTCCAATGTTTGCATTTTCAAAATACAATCATACTTACAATGAGATTGTCCTCAATATATACTAGTACAATATATACTAGAATATATATCTTTAATATATCTATCTAAAGAAATGCCTATAGATATCCACTACAAAATAATTATAATTTAATTTATAACATCTAAAATTATTTATATTTATTTTCTCTCCATTTATTTAATTTTTATTAACTTAAACTTTTTATTTTAATTTCTAAAAAAGTGGATGGTTTAACATTAACACACTCACACCATCCCACTCCACCCATGGCATTAATTATTGCTACAATAATGGAGACCTAGGATCATTTTCTAGTGCCTTATTCAGCTGCTATTTTATTGGCAATATGAGAAGATTTAGTGTAAGAGTAATCCAATTTAACAAAATTCTTAAGTGAATGAATATCAACTATCCCTTTCGTCTGTCTGTAGAGACCACACTTTACAAATAAAAAGAACATCACACTTGATGGTGATGTCTATGCAGGCATCAAAATAGTATTTTTAAATTAAATTTAAATTTAACATACAGTTCTAAATTAAGTTTTAATTTAATTATTAAAAACAACAAATAGCCATTTTGATGCCGGCATAGACATTGGCCTCATATACACCTTTTGGTTATGCTAATTATTATTTAATTTTTTATTTGGGGAAATTGCAGTTATGAGTCATGTCTAATGAATGATAAATATTATATTTTTATTAGTGTTATTCTTGGACCTGATGCCACCTATCTTCTGTTATTAATGATCAGTGATTATTATCCTTTCAAGGCCCTTGGAATTATATGGACATAAAAAAATTGCAATTTAGAATTTTTAAGTTTTGGGTGAGGACATTACATATTTTGAGTAATTGAGAATTTTTATTATATTTCCTCCATGGTGCTTCATGTTAAAAAGTTGCCATAAAATTTCTGTTGTTTTTCTATTTGTTTTAGTCTGCCATGTTTTTTTGTCTCCATTGTGTTTCAATACAGATAGCAAGAGGTACATTTTTTCTCTTGAACGTGAACTTGGCTACTTTGAAAAGGTTATAGACGATGAAAAGATTCATTTGAATTCAGAGTTCATGGTGCAGATTGGACTAGTAACGTATATTTAAAAAGAGACTCATATCAGAAGCCTTGGAATTTCATTAGAACTTTGAACCAGTTGTCAAGTGCGCCAATGTCGATGCCGGCATCAAAACGGCTATTTGTTGTTTTTAATAATTAAATTAAAACTTAATTTAGAACTATATGTTAAATTTAAATTTAATTTAATGCGGGCATCAAAATGGCTATTTGTTGTTCTTAATAATTATATTAAAACTTAATTTAGAACTGTATGTTAAATTTAAATTTAATTTAAAAATACTATTTTGATGCCTGCATAGACATCGCCCTATATGAGAGCCTATGATTGTTGAAGAGAAAGGGGTGAATACGAAGGCTAACTCGAGAAGAAGAGGGCATGAAGATAAGAAGATAATTTTCTTATTTCCCTTGAAGAATATGAACCAAGTTTCTAAAAGCCCAAAAGTTAAGGACAAAATCCCTTACTTTCTATAACTGAGTTAGCCACCAGGATCCCCTAAACTAAGGCAAGATAGAGAGATATTTGGCATTTTTGTTGAAGATAAATCATTGCAGATCAGCGGAAGATTTACCTCAGAACTAGGAGAACAAATTGAACATTTCCTAAAATACATTCTGAGTACTAAATATTAATTTATTTAAGAGGTTATGAAGTTGCATTTCCAAAGACACATTCATACTTCTAACTAGCCATTCAACATTTATTGAGCTAGAAGCTTTTTACTTATAAAAACTAAGGAAAGCTTGGAAAAGGAGAATTACAAAATAATCATAAATCTGCGTTCAAACACCAAATTATGGTTCTTTATATCCTAAATGTTATTAAAAAGAACTTAAGCTCAATTGATCTAAAACCTGTTTCACTAGTTGTAATGTTAACAAAACTTACCACTTCTGAGCCATCAGAACCCAATGAATGTCTGAGAATGGCTATACAAAGGATAGTGAGAAAACCAGCCAATAGAATTTTAGTAACTGAGGCCTTCGCTTTAATTCAACTGGATCCATTCCTGTAAATAAATAAGATTGAATTTACCATTCAAAACCACCAAGTATCGAACAAGAAATGAATAGCATCAAAGGAAAACATATCGTGCAAACCGCATTGGAGCATTCTTATCAAGCATTAGTTTTGCAACTTTAGTTTAACCACAAAAGATTGAAAGTTTTTAAGTAATAGATTACAAAGTCAATTCTTTAATTGATCCAACTAGAATCTCAATAAATTTTGCATATCAATGACAATCCTTTTATCATCTACCCTAGTTGTGTGATTTTTTTTTAAATGCACATCGATTATATCGGCCACAACAAGAAATAAGGAAAACAACAGTGTAGAAGTAATTATAAAATCTGATTTAAGTAAAATGCTTATGATATTTTTTGACAGCATAAATTTAAAACAGACCAATGGATAAAATAAAAAGGAAATTTTTGACTTTTGGGTGTGATACAAAACACTCATAGGCTGCAGGAAAAATTATGTAGCCAGTACCAGCCATCTATTGCACCCAAGGAAAACTACGTCTAACATGAGGATAAATCATTTTCATTAAACTCTAGGTTCCTACTGTATAGTCATCTATATGGGAACATCCTTATGAACAAGATTTACTTAGCCTAAAACTACTTATGCAATACATTCCACATAAAATGGAAGAGGCAAGAAAGCAAAAACCAGTAATTATTAAAGTTGTCTCTCAAAACAATTGAGCAGATCAAGGTTCATGACCGAACAGAAGGTTGACCGACAAGCAAAATTTTGTTCGATAGTCGGAAAACATGGATGCCTAACCTTATAAACATTTACCAATTACAAAACCAATATTTTATTTTTAAAGGACAACCAGTGATTGTATGGAAAGATATTAGAACTTTTTGTCACTAATAATGTCTTGAACACACCAATATCTTTCAAAATTAAATCATGAGTTCTTGAAAAAGGTATCATCAGAATGTAGGTAACAAAAATGAGACAGTGGGTAAGAGGAATTCAGGGACTCTTGAACAAAATCCAGCCATCATAACATTAATGCGTTCTTCGAATATTCTGAAATATGAAGCATCTTTGCTTAAGATACAACTTCCAACCAAATTAGGCTGGACTTGAAAAAGAGGAAGCTAGTAGTAGTATAAAATGTTTCTGGATTTAAGTGAGCCTTTTCATTAACATCTCACATCAAGCTGCATAATCCTTCATCAAGATATAGAAAAGCTAAAAAAAAGATGAAATGAGTGACTATTAGCAGACCAAGCTAACTAAAAGGAAGGCCGGGTCTGCAAGGAAAGCTTGATCCAGAGCTTCTCTAGTTGTTTGGCTTTGCACCATAAAGCCCTCCCATGAAAGGTATTAATAACAGATATAAAATCTCCACGGTCCATGACAGTAGTAAGAAATGTTTCTAAATTTTACTGCACGAGCTTTTTCATCAACAATTAGGATCCAACTACATAATCCATTCTCAAGATGGAGAAAGCAAGAGAAGGGCGACAAATGGTTATTAAATGGTTATTAACAAATCAAAATAGCTAAAAGGAAGGACGGGGTCACTATAGCTTCTTTGAAAGCTTGATTGTGAGCTTCTCTAGATGTTTGTCTAAGACTGAAAGTCGGTAGATCATTAAAAGAACATTTTGTTTCTTTCTCAACCAATTAAAAAATGCATAAAAACAACAGCTATATGATCAATTGAACAGACTGGCACTGAAATTAAGAAACTACGTTCTCAGAGTCAACTAAACACAGGTGAAAGAAGTAATCTAATAATATTGATTGAAAGTAAAGACAACCGATGGCTACAGGCTGCAGGGTATGGTATAGAACTTTAAGTGAGTGGGCCACTGAGAGAATTGTTGCATGTCATTGAAACATAGCATACGCCATCAATATCTTCACTCAAAAGCCCTTAACGAAAAAACAAGATGCATCGTCCATCTAAACTCCATAACAATCGATACAGTAACTTGACAATTATTTGTACTTTGCTTTAGCATATCTAAGGGGGGCCATAATCAAATAATTAATAAAAGCTTCGACTAATGATGAGAAATAAATTCCAGTATGATAGAAATCTTGGCATGGGGCAAGAAATAGACAGTGTGTTAGCTGTAGGATCTCATTTTCGCAGACTTCGAGGAAAACCACAAGAGATGTAGAGGTTTGTCGGGCATCGGCACAGAGAGATAGATCTTCAAGGCTGTCACGTTTCCATCCTGTGTAGTGAAAGCTAAACCCTTTCCTTTGTTAAGTATAATACATTTATGCCTTAACCAATGAAGATCTCCCTTTTATAACCATTTCTGCTTAGGGTATGATGTAGATGAATTTCTTTCCCCGATTAACTCTGAACTAATTAGAAATAAAGACTTCTCATTGAAATATTGCTCGCTCTTTCACAAACATGTATAAATACCTGGTAGGATGAACAAAGAAAAGACACCGCTTCCTGCTATCAATAATATTTCACTTGTCTCGGAATTCACAGAAGTCAAACCAGAATACCCTGACTTTTTGCACCACTAATATAACTATATCATAAACTAACTGACACGATTTAAAGTGAAAAAGAATGCCCTAAGCTACTGAAACAAGTGCGTATGTAATTTCCCCAGTAAAAAGCTGACATATTCCTGTAATCATCAAAGTCGTGACTTAATCTATTGAATGAGAAGAAAACCACCCACTTAGCCAATTGACTAAGAAGAAATTGCCCAAATTTTCAAAAACACTTCAACCTCTTCTTCCAAGAAGCGAAAATAGAAAACCGATTTTACTTACAAACAAGTCTGAAAACACAAAATCCAACAGAAACCCACTTCAGCAACGAAGTAAAGCAGTGACTAAAACTATCAGAAACAGTTCTTGAGAGAAATTCACCAATCAAGCCCGGTGATCTGGTGGCTCCAGGCTGGCTTCTCCGGCGACCAAAGGCAAACATAACAATTCCTCCTACCACGCCCCCAAAATCCTACAATTTCCAAAATTACAGTTAATCAACAGAAATATCTGTCAAATCTTTCCCTATGAGCTGATAAATAACCTCCAAGCTCTCCCTTATCGTGCAATTTCGAGCTAGCGTCGTAAAGCCGTGCAAGAAGTGTGAATGGTGGAAAGAAGAAACAGGTGGAAACGAATAAGTCGTGAAACAAAGAATGAATTGGTAATTTATTTATTTTAATTTAGGAAATGGAGGGAGAGAAGGTCCATGATCACCGGCACAGTCAGTCACAGCCGGCAGGCCGCCTCATCCGACTCACTAGTTTACATTTTACTTTAGGAGACATGAACAACTAATACAAATGTCGAGCACAAAAATTAAATTTTGATGAATTTTTTAAATGAAAAATTAAATTTTGATGAATTTTTTAAATGTATATATTTAAGTATCTAACATCACTAACATTTTAAAATATATTTAATAGTGAAATTAAATGATTAAAATTATTTACAAAATTTTATGTTTCAAATAAATGTTAATACTTCAATAGTCAATAATTTAGTTTCTATTCATTTACTTATGTATTATATATTATTTCAAATTTACAACATCTCTAATGCTAAGAAAATGATTGATGATTTGTCTTAATAAATCATAACTTAGTATATTTGATTATAGCATTAAAATAATTTAAAAAATAAATCAAAAAAATAATCTATCTTTTAATGATCTCAAATGAAAACTTCACTATCATAAATAATCTTTCAATTTATTTATTAAAATGCATCACATAACTATTTACTCATTAATTTATTCAAGAGTTAAAAGTAAGATAAACTATTTAAATATTTTTGAAAACTTTCTTTTTCACTGTGGTTACTTTTTTATTGAACCAAGATGAAATTGTACATAGTTGATGTATTAGGATCCAGTGATATATAAGATAAGATACATACAATATTTAAAATCTCCTAAATATGCTAAAAATAAGATGAATAACTTAAATAATTTTCTTATTAGTAAAATAATAGTTATAAATCAAAACTATTATATTCTTTTATTTATAATTATTATACATATTTAATTTATTACCATTACTATTGGCTCATAAGTTTGAACACGTTTGAGTAGAAAACTACATCTTAAAAAAATCTAAAATCTAACTCAAAAAAATCTTAGAAAAAACTTTTCCATCATTTGTTTTTAACCTTATTATATACTTTGAAGTCCCTCTTAATAACCCTAACATTTGGTCATTATACTCTAGATAATAACCAAATAACTTTGAATAAAAGTGGTGTTCTCAAATTTATTGAATGGTGATATTTAATCTTGTTTAGTTTATATTACTTCATTTCTATTGTGCAACTTCAAAGATTTATTGTTGAAGATTTCTATTAAATTTTATAAAATTAAATCTTATTTTATAAATGGACAATAGTATTATTGGCTTTCTCAAGTTTGAATCTCCTCTTAAAATTTTAAAAATAGAACATTTTGCAGATAGTTTAAGTAAACTAAAATGACAAGTAAAGTACATACATTATTACAATTAAGTTACAAGTGATTTAATTTTTTAATAATATTCTCTATTTAATTTTTACCAAAAAGTTAAACTTTATTACCATTGCTATTGGTGCATAAGTCTAAACATGTTTGAGTAGAAAACTACCTAGTTGAATCCTTCAACTAATAGCAATATCAAAATTTGACTTGTACAAAAAATTTCATACTTATAAATTATTTTTCATAACTATTGTATTCTTTTTTTTTTTTTGCAAAAAGAGGGGTAAAAATTTATTAAGACAAAAAGGAATACAACAAGGAGAGCTCAACAAGGAGCTCGATCCTGAGCAACAAGATCATCAAATTCTTGCACCATCTCAAAGGACAGTTGACTCCTATCCCTAATATTCCAACCCAGATCATGACTAGATGCCCATTTGGCTAAACAATCAGCAATTCTATTCCATTCACGAGGAATATACGTGAACCTAATGAACTGAAAAGAGGAAGAGAAGAAAAGAATCTGCTTAACAATAGTAGCCAGCTGCCAACTAACATCCTCAAGCTCTTGCGAAGAAAGCATGTTCACCACTACCTGAGAATCAGACTCACAGATAATCTTACTCCATCCCCACAAGAAACATTGTTCCACAGCATATAAAATAGCCTGAGCTTCCATGAGATTGTTAGTATAATCACCCTTATGAACTGAGAAGAAAAATTTAACATCTCCAGAACTACAATGAGCCACTCCGCCAATACCAGCTGGACTAGGATTCCCACGGGAAGAACCATCAGTGTTAATTTTCAGAACTCCACAGGGAGGAGGAGTCCAGTGCCCATCCCGGTTAACCTGACCCTTCCTCTGATGATGAAGCTGCCTGGACATAGAAGGAAACCTATGAGCTGTAGCCCCATCCTGCAGATGAAAATTGAGGCGATTATAGATAGCAAGATCAACCGGATCCATACCCCCATCAATCTCACACTTCACAAGAATAGTTTCCTGAAGAGAATGTGATATTTTCCACCAAAGATGCAAAAAACCAAGCCAAACATCTTGGAATATGCGATGATTTCTCTCCAACCAGATATGCCAAAGCATGAAAGATGGGCCAACAATCCAAGCAGCATGGAGAAAAGAAGACTTGGAGGGAGCAGTACCCAAGTGGGCCCAGAACTCAGGCAAAGAGGAAGCATGCCGACAAGAGCAACCCTAAGCGCGCCACCAAAGGTGCAATATCTGAGTAGAATAGGAGCAATGGAAGAACAGATGGGAGACAGACTCCTCTCCATTACCACACAAAACACAATAAGAGGGGCCCTGAAATCTACGTTTACAAAGATTATCCCAAGTAAGACAATGGTTGTGAGCCACTAGCCACATGAAAAAATTGCACTTGGACCAAGAAACTTTATTCCAAACTTGCTTCCACCAAGGTACCTCAGCATCCCCAAATAATTGTCTAGTTATCTCCTGATACCCAGCAGAGATATGATATTTACCAAACAAGGTACCGCCCCAAGCCAAAACATTTGGACCAAGCAAAGAAGAACACTCTCTAGAGGCCAGAATTTGAGAAAGCTCCTGACAATCCATGTCTGTACCTCCAGGAGGCCAATCAGAAGAATGCTTCCATCTGTAACCAACAACAGGTCCCAATTGATAAGGAGTCTTGTAATGAGCCACTTTATCCCATCCAGTGGCAAGAAAAGAGTCACAAAGAGGCTGAAGATGAGGGTATATGGATAAAGTGGAAGGGAATCCATCCCAAGCATCAGACCAAAACAAAGCCTGAGAACCTCCTTTACATATCCAAAACAGACCCCTCTTTACCAACATTGCACCTGTCTTCAAAGTATGCCAAACCATTGAGCCATGACCTTCAAGAGGAAGTACAAAACCAGAGCAAGGATCAACACCATGCAAATATTTATGAGTGATAATATGAGCCCAAAGTTGATGTTGTCCAGAGCACCATCACCAATAAAGCTTAGCAACCAAAGCTTGACTACTCAATAGAGCAGATCGAAGACCCAGACCACCCTCCTTTTTAGGCCTACAAATAATTGCCCAATTAACCAAGCTCCATTTAGTACTACGCAAATTACCACTCCAAAGGAATTGTCAAGAAAGAGCATCAAACTCCTTGAGAAAGTAAATAGGTGCAACGTGAACCATGTTTCGATAAGTAGGAAGAGCTTGGATAATAGCTTGAAGAAGAGTAACCCAGGTAGTAGTAAAAAGCCATCTATGAGTCCAATGATTTACCTTATCCTGAAGCTTGGTAATCAAATTTTTCCAGAAGAGACGTGGCTGCCTGGAAACAGAAATAGGGATGCCAAGATAAGTCAAAGGAAGTGATCCTATCTGAAACCGTAGGATACCAACAATTTTGTGCTGAATAGAATCAGGAGTGTTAAAAAAGTAAATGGAAGATTTGTGCTCATTAACTTTCTGGCCTGAAGCTACCAAATAAACATCCAAAGCATGTTGAAAGGCTTCAGCTTCCTTGATCCTAGCAAGACCAACAAGAGCAGAATCATCAACAAATTGAAGATGGGAAAGAGAAGGTAAGCCATTACCCCACTGCCAGCCTTGAATAGAATTCTGGGACACCTGATGCTTAATGAATCTGCCCAAGCCTTTAGCCATGATGATGAATAGATATGGGGAGAGAGTGTCACCCTGGCAGAGGCCTCTAGAAGCAAAAAATAGTTGAGAAGGTTGACCATTAATAAGAACAGAAAAAGAGGCAGAAGTAACACAACTCATAATCCAACTCACCCAGTCAGAGCTAAATCCAAAAGAAAGAAGAATACTCCTTAGGAAACTCCATTTAACTCTATCGTAGGCCTTAGCCATATCCAGCTTAACAAACATGGCTCTCTCCCTTGAAGTAGTCATAGAGTGAATAGCCTCAGTAGCAATAACCACCCCATCCAAAATTTGTCTGCCAGCAACAAAACCACCTTGTTCTTCTGAGATAATAATAGGAAGCCACCTTTTCAATCTCTCAGCAATCAACTTAGTAATAACTTTGTAAACCACATTACATAAGGCAATTGGTCTAAAAAACTCCAATTGATTAGCACCCTCTCTCTTAGGAATAAGAGTCAAGAATGTAGAGTTCAAAGCTCGAAGCATTTTCTTGCTAGCATAGGATTCTTTAACCACCTCCAACAAATCATGATTAATGATGTCCCAAAATTCCTGAAAGAATTCAACTGGAAAGCCATCAGGACTAGGAGCCTTCCCTTTAGGCATGCCAAAGACCACCTCCTCTAGCTCTTCCAAAGAAATGGGACGCATGAGATAATCATTCATTTCCTGAGTGATAAGGGAAGGAATACAGGACAAAATAAGATCTTCTTCATTATCAGCAGGAGGAGAGTCCTCAAAGAAGAGGTTAGAGAAGTACCAAATAGCCTCTTGGAACAAAGCTGGTAAGGAATTCAGTTAGATACCTTGAGAATTAACCAAAGAAGAGATAGTGCTCTGATTCTGGCGAGATTGCACTATTTTATGGAAAAAGGCAGTGTTACGATCACCTTCTTGGAGCCAATCAACTCTAGCCTTTTGCTTCCAAAAAATTTCCTCTCAAAGTTCCCATTCTTCTAGAGCTCTAGAAGCAAGGGATTCAGCCTTGCCAAGATCCTCTGAGAAACCTCGATCTCTAATCTCCCTTGTGATGACATCAAGATCTTCTTGAGCAAGCCTCTTCATAAAGTGAAGGTTCCCAAAGCATTCCCTATTCCATATCTTGAGCTTCCTTTTAACATATTGAAGCCTTTTAGAAAATGAGAACATTGTAGTACCATATGCAGGAGCACCATCTTTCCACCAACAGAAAACACAATCATGAAGAGAGGAGTCCCGAAGCCACATCAACTGGAACTTAAAAGGAGGATGCTTCAGAACATAAGCCCATATAGCAAAAAAATTTATTGGCCAATGATCTAAACCCCTCCAATCAAGGATTTCTGAAGAGATAGTAAAGGTGCCACTAACCCAGAAGCAAGAAACAAGAAATCTATCCAGACGTTCTGAGATAGCAGCAACACCAGTCCTACGATTATTCCAGGTATAGAGACCATTAGAAGGCTTAACATCAGAGAGATGCAAAAGAGATATATGTTGCCGAAAAAGAGCAGAAGAAGGCCCCAATCTAGCCAAACCACCATGCTTCTCCTCCAGACTTAAAACTGAATTGAAGTCCCCTGCTAACACCCAAGGATGATAAGGATGACAATTTCTAACATATTGAATATGTTCCCAAAGTTCCCCCTTTCCCACAAGATCAACAGGTGCATACACATTAGTAACCATGATTACCTCTCCTAAGTCTAGATCAGAAGCTACCATAGAGAGAGCTAAGCAAGAAGACATCCAGCCAAGAGGAGAAATTTTTTGAGGATTCCAAAATATAGCTAAACCACCCGCACTACCTATTGCCCCAACACACTAGCATTGGCCACGAGACCAAATACTAGAGGCATGTTGGACCATAGACTCCACAGAGAGCTTAGTCTCTTGGATACAAAAAACATCAGGGCTATGATCAACCACCAAGTTATGAATAGCCTTTTGTCTAGGGATGCTATTCAACCCCCTTACATTCCATGAGAGAATAATCATCATTGGGTAGAATTGGGAAAATGAGAATCCAAAGGTTTCATTGAACCAGACTCAATCAATATATCTCCTGTGAGTTTAATCTTCTCTTGGTATGTTTTGTGCCCACTCCTTAGAGGAGGAGTAGAAGAAGCCCACTTAAAGGGTCGAGACATCAACCCCAAGGGGAGAGGAGAACCCTTGCCCTTACCTGATGGTAGCACATCCTTAACCAAATCAGCTAAAACAACATCATTATCCTCCAACACTGCAGGAGTCACCAGAGCCTCTGTCACAGGAGCTACAGGGACCTCACAATTCTGATATACTACAACTTGGGATGCCCCACAAGCATCATTAGGAACGGATCTCTCATTTGGGCAAACTGGATCAAAAGAGATAGGAGGAGGAATACCCTCCTCTAGAACCATACTATCCAGCACCTCAAAGCGGTTAAAACCTGAATCAGATAATCTTTCTTTCAAAGGCCTCTTTTGACCATGACCCTTAGCATGAGGGTGAACAGGGGTAAATCCATCCTTATCCTGTGTTTGAGCCTTACCCTTACCTGTAGCATCTTGCGGATTCATCCCCTTGGTAGTATTAGCCATTTGAGATTGTCCTTTCCTTGTAGTATCTGCCAAACCACCAGTATTGCCAGCTGTAGAACCATCCACTCCTTTGAAACTTGAGTTACGGGGGCACTGACGCAGTAAATGACCATACTCATGACAAATTCGGCAACGGAAAGGGAGAGATTCATAATCTAACTGTTGCACCCAAGAAAAATCCCCCATACAAATTTCCAAAGAATCTGGTAATGGGTTATTCAAATTAATTTCAACACAAATTCTAGCATAAGAAATAACCTTTTTATCGAGGGATTGATGTGCGATCGCAGCCGGCTTCCCCAACAAAGCAGCAATTTGTCAAAGGATTTCTTCACGCCAAAATTCCAAGGGAAGACAAGGCAAGCGAACCCAAACAGGCACTATTGAAGGGAGATCCTCAGCAGAATTAAAACTTGAATGCCAAGGTTTGACAAATAACCCCACATGGTTGTAGAAATAAGGGCCTCCTTCAAAACACGATCCCGATCAGACATGCAAGAGAATACAACAAAAAAATAACTATTCCCCACCAACATGATCTCCATATCGCCTTCCACCTTCCATGAGCGGTGGATCCATGCCTCAAGAGCAGATAGGGAAATTCAGATTCCAAGAAATTTGCATATCAAAGCATGCTTGGTCCAATAATCAATGTCCTCCATTACAACCGTTGGAGGAATAACCAGAACAGGGCGATCATGGCTACATGAAAAACAACCATTAACTTTTTTCAGCTTGGAGCTCTCCCCTAAATAAAACGATTCAAATCACATTGCATGCATAGTTGGAGAAGAACCATCTGTTCTCACCAACGGAGAAGAAATCCTAGGCCCTGCCATGCAAAAAATAAAACCGCAATCCAAAATTGATTGCAGAAGATTTCCAAAAACACCAACGCAAATTATGTCCAGTAGCTAGCAATCCAAACAGAACAGAAAAATAGTAAAGATCAAACACCAAGAACAGGCTAGGGGAAAAACCCTAGCCCAGCCGGCAGCCAATGCTTCTCCACATTCTCCCAATATTTCAATCTCCTAAATATCTTATTATTAAATTCAACAAAAAACCACTATTGTATTCTTTTATTTGCAATGATTGTAAATAATATGTTAGCGAGCATGTTTAGAAGGAATTAGATAAATTAATATTATTTTAGTGAAACATATTTGTTGTAGTTTGGGAAATTTGTGGACATAAGAAGATGTATAATTAATATACTCTACGTAATCTTGTTGCATGCATTCTTAATTTTTGACCCTGCAAATATAACACCTAGAATAATGACTTGAATAATGCAAATTATACCCATGTCTATCAAATACACTTTCCTTGCATGCATTTTTTCTTCTTCATTCTTCTTCGGTATCCATACTTGCACACTAAAAAATCCTGACTCTCTCTCACAACTTCATATCATTATCTTTAATCTCCATACACCTTTTTTTTGCAAGTTTCCACCAATGTTGAATCCTCCAAGCTCTTGTGTTAAGACTATCTAACACACTCAAGTTATTAATTCCTATTGATGATTTTTCTCTATATCTTCACTTTGTCTTTGAGCATATTATTTATCTTATAATCTTTGTTTTCATTATATTGTTGTTTATCTCTATTCTAGTTATCTATCCCTAGTTCTTCTATTATGTCTACCAATTGTTCATGGAGGTGAAAATACCAAAGCACAAGGCTTGACTAAGGAAAACATCTTTATTTCCACAACCTTTTTCCTCCTCTCTTCTGTGTGGGTTTTTATCTCAAATTTGGGGGTTTGAATGCTCTGATTAATCATTTTACATATAAATTGGTTAATCTTTCATCCTATTAGATCATTTTCACTTCATTGGTATAACTTTTTATTTCATTGTATTTCCTTTCTTTTCACCTATCTAAAGTAATTTTTCTATTCTACTTAGTTACATTCATAGTATTAGCTTAGTTTTATATTTTATTTCTCATCATTCTACTCTCTTTTTTTCATGCATCTATATTTTTTATGGGTGAGTTTCCAATGCAGCGTGTTGGTGTCCATTAGTCATTTTATAAACCTCTCAGTTGCACTTATGTCCAAGGAAGTGAGCTCACAAAGCTCAGGGTTTGACCCTCATAGTTAACCTCCCAATTCTTGTTGTTAAAATACATATTTAAATACTTAGATAATAATGCTTAATTAACATTTGAATCATACCAAGAAACCTCCTATATCTTGTGTTTGAACTCCCTAATGTACTCATAGCTACCAATATGAGGTTTTCATCAACCTCTAGGTTGTTTCATTATTTTTTCGCCATGGTTTCTATTGGTGAGTGTTATGAATTGATTTGAGTTTGAGTAAACTAGGTCTAGCTAACAATCTAATAAACTTTGAATGATACACATCACTATCAAGGATCATCCCTATCAATTTACAAAGTCAAACTTTATGCCCCCTAGAAGTTCTTGCATCAAAAACAAGTTGAGCCACATTGAGAATTATTAATGATTAGCACAAATAATTTACTATGAAATGATAAAGAAAATAATTTGAGTTATTTGGTTATTATCTAGAGTATAATGATCAAATGTTAGGGTTATTAAGAGGGACTTCAAAGTATATAATAAGGTTAAAAACAAATGATGGAAAAGTTTTTTCTAAGATTTTTTTGAGTTAGATTTTAGATTTTTTTAAGATGTAGTTTTCTGCTCAAACGTGTTCAAACTTATGAGCCAATAGTAATGGAAAAAAATTAAATATGGATAATAATTATAAATAAAAGAATATAATAGTTTTGATTTATAACTATTATTTTACTAATAAGAAAATTATTTAAGTTATTCATCTTATTTTTAGCATATTTAGGATATTTTAAATATTGTATGTATCTTATCCTATATATCACTAGATCCTAATACATCAACTATGTACAATTTCATCTTGGTTCAATAAAAAAGTAACCACAGTGAAAAAGAAAAATTTCAAAAATATTTAAATAGTTTATCCTACTTTTAACTCTTGAATAAATTAATGAGTAAATAGTTATGTGATGCATTTTAATAAATAAATTTAAAGATTATTTATGATAGTGAAGTTTTCATTTGAGATCATTAAAAGATAGATTATTTTTTTGATTGAGTTTTTAAATTATTTTAATGCTATAATCAAATATACTGAGTTATGATTTATTAAGACAAATCATCAATCATTTTCTTAGCATTAGAGATGTTGTAAATTTGAAATAATATATAAATACATAAGTAAATAAATAGAAACTAAATTATTGACAATTGAAGTATTAACATTTATTTAATAACATAAAATTTTGTAAATAATTTTAATCATTTAATTTCACTATTAAATATAATTTAAAATGTTAGTGATGTTAGATACTTAAATATATACATTTAAAAAATTCATCAAAATTTAATTTTCTCCAGTCTCGCTGTAAATGGCATCATTTTTCCGAATAACCTGAAATTGTGCAAGGCTCATGTGAGAAACGCTGTAGTACGGGATAGTGCACATGCACTCTGAGCTCTATGGGATGCACTCCTACGTCTGTGGAGTGGATCTCAGACTTTCATGTTTTAAAATCCGGTGCTGCAAATACCTACTGCGACAAACACTGGGCAAGTTGTTGCCACGAGGTCCATGCATCACTGACGATATGGGAGAGGCGGAAGGAAGACAGAGGGAGATAAATGGTGTCATACCCAACCAGTCGAAATAATTGGCTGGGTAGCCGTTGCCCGAAATAACTGGCTGGGTAGCCGTTGCCGCTGTAAAGGGCATCATTTTTCAGAATAACCTAAAATTTCACAAGGCTCATGTGAGAAATGCTGAAATTCTATAATATGGGATGGTGCACATGCACTCTGAGCTCTATGGGTTGCGCTCTGACGTCTGTGGAGTGGATCTCAGACTTTCATGTTTTTTAATCAGGTGCTACAAATACCTACTGCGACAAACACTGGGAAAGTTGCTGCCACGAGGTCCATGCATTGCTGACGGTACAGGAGAGGTGGAAGGAAGACGGAGGGAGATAAACGGTGTCATACCCAACCAGTCAAAATAACTGGCTGGGTAGCTGTTGCCAAGAAAGTGATGCTTAAGCACTTAAGAATCATCATGGAGAGGATGGAGGGGACTTAAATCTTGAAGAAAGATGGATGATAAGGTTGTTGAAGATATTTCAATGTGGTAGAAGAAAGACAATAATTGATTTCCATATCTATCATGGCAAGATAGATTGTGAAGAGGTTTTGGGGTTGATAGATTCCCAAGAGAACTATTATAATTATGGAGATATAAGTGAAGTAAAATAAGGTAAAGCTATACAAAACATATCTAAGAGGGACAACATTGACATGGTGGAGTAGTGTAATGGAAAAGAGGTTTTGTAAGGGTGGAACAAACATGACCAAATGGTGAAGGATTTGCCTCTTCCATCAAATAATACAATCCAAAAATAGAGGATAAGGAATAGAGGAATTTCAAAAGTTGAGCATAAGAGGTGGATTAGAGCATAAAGATGAAAATGTTGCAAGGTATAGATTAATGGGCTCATATAAAACTTGCAAAATGGGATTACCTTGATTTATCCTAAGATGCTTAGAGATAGTTTCCAATTGGCTATAAGTGCATAATATATGGTCAATAGGAAGAAAGAGAGACAAGAAGGTGGTAGAGGAAATGCAAATAGAGGAAGAAGAAGAAAAATCAATAATATAGGAATAGGACAAGGAAGAAATGACAAGGGTAATGAACCTTTTTTTCTTATCAAAGAGGAGGCTATAGAGTTGGAGGAAGATTTTGTTTAGGTAGAGGAACATGGATGTTTATAGGAAGGGTAGGGAACACATCAATTAAGTGTCAATTAAATGATCAAGGTGAAAGGAAGATTAAGAAGAGGGTCAAGAAGTTAGAGCACATAGCTCAGTTTAGATCCTTATGTTTAACTAATTTTAGAGACTAAAGGATAAATATTGATTTTTATAAGGGGAAAACAAAAAAAGTGAAACCAAAGCTATTAATTTTTAGAACACAATATAAGAGTCAAGATAAGTTGTGAATGACAAGAATTCATCTAGGTTCCAATGATAGTTTAGTTTCATATGAAATGGTGAACAATTTATATTTGGAAAAGTCACCACACAATAGGCCATATAGAGCATCACATGTAAGTAGTGATGATTTTATTAAAAGATAGATGACTATGAGGTGACTATCCTGAATTGAATGACATCTATAGGAATTGATTGGAATCTAGTTCTATATGATTGTTCTCTACTTTAAACAAATGGAAGTTCTGAGCATTGTAAATCTGTTTCAAGTCATTAGAATGTGACTTCCCAGAAGTATTTACTTATAACTATTTTAAACTATGTCAAACTCTTCATGAAAGCTATGACCCAAATGCATCACCATTGTGTTGAATCTTCTAATATACATCTCCATTAAAATATGTTTGCTGGTGTAAACCTGTGAGGAATTGTTTGTCCCAATTCAATTGTGTCTCAATATTAGGAATGTGACCAATTAATGCTACAAACCTTAGTATTGACATAATTTAACCATATTGCGGGTTGAATTCAATTGGGTTTGGAAATAAGTTATTATTAAAATGTGTATGAACTGCCAGAGCAATTCTAAATATAGTAGATAATAGCCTTCCATGTTTGATATTGAGGGATAATGTATGCACATGCTATAACAAAACTAGAGGATCATATTATATGCAGATTGAAGTTTCTATTTGTCATTCAAAGCATAGTAAAAAAATTATTCTAGGAAGTCTATGGTAAAAAATATAGTGTACAAACAACCATTACTTCATAAATCACTTCAACTCAATCATTACATTGTACAAACAACCTCATTGAATATGTCACTTGAACAACCTATTTTCCTTCTTACCTTTTGATGATTTTGATCCTTTGCAATTCCAGGCATAAGATGATTAGCATACAATGGTACTTGAACAAAGCACACTAATAAATATTGAGGATGTGAATTGACAATACCATTTCGCAGATGATTTTGGCATCTCACCCTTTATCACTTGTGCATCAACTTTATTAGCCCTCTTCTTTGGTGACATGCAAATGAAGAATTAGCACAGTAAAAAATCTAAGATAAGATTAATCCACTAAGATTAACACACATGGGATGAATATTCATAATCAACTATTAACCCTTTCCAACATTTCAACTTTATGATAATAATGAGTCAAAGTCCAACAAATTGGAATCCTTAGAGAGAACTGTATCTGTCACTGCCCCATTATCATCAGATCAAGACCTGTTTTCCTTCTTACTTTTTGATGATTGTGATCCTCTATAATTCCAGGCATAAGATGATTAACATACAATGGTACTTGAACAAATAACACTAATAAATATTGAGGATGTGAATTGATAATACCATTTCGCAGATGATTTTGGCATCTCACCCTTTATCACTTGTGTGTCAACTTTATTAGCCCTCTTCTTTGGTGACCTAAAAATGAAGAATTAGCATAGCAAAAAATTTAAGATAAGATTTTAAAAATGGGTCCTATTAAAGAATCTAATATAAATTCAAATAATGTATCTAGATTCTAAACAAATAAAAACTAAATCTCATCACTTACACATCATAACAATACGGTCCACCTTAGTCATGTGATAGTCTTGGGAAGAGGTTGTAACATTGTATTTGGATCCAATTGATCACTTTTTATCTCTCTCCCTCTCTCCCTATTCAATCTAATGAGCCAACTAGATCTGCTCGACATTTTAATGTCTCAAGTATTGCTTCATGGTTTGACTCGTGAACTTTCCAAAGAATCTTATTATGTGGTTTTCCACCATATTTTATCAAGTGGACATTTGATGCAACAACAAGGTTTGAATAATGAAGAATCTTCCTCTCTATTTTCCAATCCTCGAATAACCACAAGTTAGGATTCTTCATAGGATATCGTCTAAGCCATGTGCCTATTACAACCACTACACCAACATGGTACTCTAAACCTTCACCATCTATAACCGAGTGATCCAAATTTTTTTTGGCTTCAACACAATGACACAAATAATAATCTGTCCCTTCTTCATTGTCTTTAGGTGCAATAATAGCAAAAACATAGCCTGCAGTGACAAATGTACAAATTGTGGTCATTAATTTAGAAAATATTGGGTAAAAGTTATAAAGTTACATATTGAAATTACAAAGATATATATATATATATATATATTACTAGGTTGCATTAGATCTGACAAGTGGTCAAAGTCAATAGACGAATCCATCTCTACCATTTCCAGTGCTTGTGGGGACAATAGGTGTCAATTGGATCCAACACCCGTATATCCCATTTGTCCACCCATTCAGTTGACTCACAGTCATCCCATATTTCCTCTGCACATGATGGACAATAGCATGCCATTTTTCATGTGTGGATACTCCATGAACCTACATCAGAGCTTCTAAAAGAGTGTAACTTACTAGATCCTATTAGTGTGCAACAATCCTAATATAGTGCAATGTTAGTATTATCTATCAACCAAAAAAATCTATGAACTGTAGACTCACCTTCCTTACCTGGACCCATTGTAGCGTTAGACCATTGGACAATGGATTTTGCATCTATCAATTTTGCTCCATCTTTGTACTTTAGTTCTTCACGAGCCAAGGCTCTTTTAATGCATGTGCCTGCACCATCATTCTCTCCCTTACCATGACCAGCCTTTGTGATATTCCACATATATTGAATTCTACACAACTTGTGCATCCTGCTCAACCAATAGAACATTCATGCATTCTTGAATTGAGATGCACAATTGTCTGATCAAATAATGTGCTGACGATATGATATGCCCATGTTAGCCAAATCTCCATAAAATAGTTAAAAACAACCATGTACGAACTTTGTAGAATGTGATCGATCATCGCTAATGTAAAAATGGTACTCCCTCAAAATCTTTCTATCATCCTTTGTACTTGTAGGTGAATGCATGAATGTTATGTGAACAAATATGGAAACCTATTGAGATGTATAATACTTTGCTTGCACCTCATTTTGTGGTTGAAATGTGTAGTTCTCTGCAAAATCTACAACCGAAACAATGGTATCCAATGGAAACGTATCCTTGCCCAACTTGAATTGCAAATCCAACAATCGAGCTCTATGGGTATGCCTTGCATACTTGTAAATAATCTTTTCACGAAAAATCTTCATGAACTCATACATTGGAATCTTTTCAATGACTAGATCACATCTTTTACCATGTTTTCCATCTTTTAGAGCATATGTCATTGTCTTGAATTTTCGTAATCTACTCTTTCATTTCCAATTGCATGCGTACTATCCATATGTTGACAAGTTGATAAAAGTTGCAAAGAACCACAAAATAAGCACGTACCATCCAAACATTATGTCTTGTAAAATTGTTGGCTATCCCCTATTTCACATAAAATGTTGGATATGAATTCCCTTGAAGATCTTGGTGGCTCTTTTATGTCACAATCCTGCAAAAAAAAATTGAGAATGCAAAACTACGCATATATGCCTAAAAACATCAAAATGGTTAGAAAATTCAATATGTATCCTACAACAACAAGTTGTGCGTGTGTGATTTATCTTCATATAGAAAGGTTTACTCATCTCAAAAAACCTTTGACTTATTCAAATTTGAGGATACATGCCAATAAATTTTGCAAAAAATTGTGTCTAAGTTGAGTCCAAAAAATGTTTCGCATGTGGCTTGCGATTTTGGCTACCAATCCTCCTTCTTAAAACATCTCTTTGATTAGGAGAAACACGTGTATTATTTTTCCAAAAATCTTCGATCAATGATTTCAAGGCTTCACTAATTTCTTTATCCTTTTGCGGTAGTCTACCGCTAAATGTTCATAACTCATTTTTTGTTGGATCTTCTAATCTCTCACACCTTAGCATGGCTCTCCTTAGGGTACCTCTACCAATTTTTAATGTTTTTCTTGTCTTTCTCATGAGTTGATCTTTCATCATTTGGCTACTTACTATTGTCGATGTGAGTACTCATCTTGTGATATTACTATCTTTGGTGTGTGATTTAGAACCCACTTTGTCATAAGCACTCATTAAATTCTTTACAATATTTTTTTTATTTGAACCGTCCATCGTTCTTAGCCCAAGAATCTTAATGATAGGCCTAAATTAAAAATTTCTCATCATTTCAACAAATAATTGGCATTGACCTGTAATATTTAATTCTTCAAAAAATAATCTCCACATACTATTAACTTTTCTTTGACAAGTACGCTTGCTAATCTTGTCAGGCATTGATTTCAATATGTTAGTATCAATATCAATCAAATATTTTGGTCTTCTAAAACAAATTCTAGAAGGTGTTCTAATCTCTTCAATTCTCTCAACATTTTGAACATCAATATAAGGTTGAGTGTATTGCGTACCTTGAACCGAAGATGATGTGCCTTGGCAATAAGATGTAAAAGATGGAATATCACCTACTTGATGTGTTGATGTTGTGCTTTCAACATGGCATGATGGAGTGTGTATATTTTTGGATCTACAAATCAGTGTCTCTTCTACATGAGAGGATGATATGCCTTCAACATTGGAAGATGGTGTAGCGGACGATATGACTCCAACATTGGAGGATGGTGTAGCTTCACAATTCAATTGTCTTCTTGAGCATAACAATCTCATTCATTCTCTTAGTCTTTCTAATTTTTCCTCTTTGTTTCTTTGTACTGGTGGTTCTTGATCCTCTTCAAAAGTCAATTTTTCATTATTGCTTTGTAATTTTCTTTGTTCACGTAGTAATTTTATTTTATCTCTTTTAATTGCCAAATCTCTCTCCCTATCTTCATTTGTTTTAATCTTTGGTTTCTTCCTTGGCATGATGATGATTTCTACATGTCAAATTATTCAAACATCTGAATTACTTAAAATGTGTAAATTAAAAATTATTCAATTACATATAAAAATTATAATTATTTGAATGAATACACAATATATATCAAATGACTTGTCAAATTTCTAACCATTCCAAAATAACATTTCATTCAAACATACAATTTTCAATGAATTGATTATATATTAAATAACATGTCAAATTATAATCAAATTTGTATCTATATATTGACAAACAATATTTAAAATGGATTGCGCTAACCTTTTCTATACAAGGAATATTCAAAAAGTCTTCAAATCACGTATCCAATGATTGAATTTGGTGTTTGCTAACTTCCAAAAGTGTTGAAATGGTGTTTGCTATGTTGAAACCCGTGAATTCTATTAGAATAACAGAGTGCATAATAGACCAAAAGCAAGAAATGGATGAAATGGGCCCCAAGGTTGGTTTTATACCATTTTTAGGTGATTTGAGATAGTGCGTACGCACTATATGCACTATGTGAAATCACATCACTCCCCATCCTCCCTACTCTCTCTCCCATCTCCCATCCCTTACTCTCTCTCACTCTCCCTCTCCCACCACCTACTCTCTCACCCGCAATCCTCTCCCATCCAAAACTCTTTAGATCTCTTACACACACTCTTATCCCCCCTATCTCTCTCCCTCTCCCTCTCCCTCTCCTACTACCTACTATCTCTCTCTCTCTCTCTCTCCCTCTCTACTCTCTCTCTCCATCTTGTATGAGCTCTCTCTACCACCACCTACTCACTCTCACACTCTCTCCCATTCCCTACTCTGTCTCTCTTATGCACGCACTCCCATTCCCCCTCTCTCTCTCCCTCTCCCACTGCCTACTTTCTCTCCCCCATCCCCTACTCTCTCTCCTCTCCCATCCCCTACTCTCTCACACTCACACTCTCTTCCATCCCCTACTCTGTCTCTCTCACACACACACTCCCATCCCCACTCTCTCTCTCCCTCTCCCACCACAAACTTTCTCTCGCCCATCACCTGCTCTCTCTCTCCTCTCCCATCCCCTACTCTCTCACACTCACACTCTCTCCCATCCCCTACTCTGTCTCTCTCTCACACACACTCCCATCCCCCCTCTCTCTTTCCCTCTCCCACAACCTACTTTCTCTCCCCCATCATCATACTCTCTCTCTGCCACCCCCTACTCTCACACTCCCTCCCATCCCCTACTCTCTCTCTTTCAGAGATACACACACTCTTATCCCCCTACTCTTCTTCTCTCCCATCCCCTACTCTCGACATTTGTCACACACACTCCCATCCCCCCTATCTCTCTCCCTCTCCCTCTCCCACTCCCTCTCCTACTACCTACTATCTCTCTCTCTCAAGTTCTCTTTCTTCCTCTCCACTCTCTCTCTCTCTCCCATCCCTTACTATCACTCTCTCTCCCATCCCCTACTCTCTCTCATGCTCTCCCATCCCATAATCTCACTCTCTCTCTCTCTCTCCCATCCTGTACGAGCTCTCTTTGCCACCACCTACTCTCTCTCACACTCTCACACTCTCTCCCATCCCCTACTCTATCTCTCTTACATGCACACTCCCATCCTCCCTCCCTCTCTCCTCTCCAATTCCCTACTCTCTAGATTTGTCACACACTCCCATCCCCCCTCTCTCAACCTCTCCCACTCCCTCTTGCACCGCCTAATATCTCTCTCTCTCTCAAGTACACTCTCTCCCTCTCTACTTTATCTCTCCAATCCCCTACTCTCACTCTCTCTCTTCCATCCCCTACTCTCTCTCACACTCTCTCCCATCCGCTACTCTCTCTCTCTCTCTCGCCCCCATCCCGTATGAGCTCTCTCTGCCACCTCCTACTTTCTCTCAAACTCTCACACTCTCTCCCATCCCTTACTCTATCTCTCTTATAAATAAGTACACATTCCCATTCCCCCCCCCTCTCTCTCTCACAGTCCCTATCCCACTACCTACTCTCTCCCGTCCCCTACTCTATCTCTCTTACACGCTTCCATTCCACCTCTCTCCCTCCCACTCCCTCTCCCACCACCTACTATCTCTCTCTCTCACTCTCTCCCTCCCTCTCCCATCCCTCTAGCATTGCCTACTCTCTCTATCTCTCTCTCCCTTCTCTCATTCTCTACTGTCTCTCTCTTTCACAAACACACACACCCATCCCCCCTCTCTCCTCTTCCATCCCCTACTTTTTATCTCACTTGCTCTCCCTCTCCCACTCCCTCTCCCATTGCGTACTCTCTCTCTCTCTCTCTCTCTCTCTCTCTCTCTCTCTCTCTCTGTGTGTGTCTCTCTCTCCCCCTCTCTACTCTCTCTTACATTTTCACTCTCTCTCTTATCCCCTAATCTCTCTCTCTCTCTCTTACACACATTTCTATCCCCCCTTTCTCTCCCTCTCTCACTCCCTCTCCCATCGCCTACTCTCTCTTCCATCCCCTACTCTCTCTCTTGAGCTACTTTTTTTTCCCCCTCTCCCATTCCATACTCTCTCTCTTTCACACACATGCACTCCCATCCTCCTCTCTCTCACTCTTCCTCTCCCACTCCATCTCCCATCGCCTACTCTCTCTCTCCCCCATCCCCTACTCTTAATCTCTCTCTCCCAACCTGTACTCTCTCACACACTTCCTCTCTCTCCCATCCCCTACTTTCAATCTCTTTCCTCCATCCCGTACTCTCTCTTTTCCACCCCTACTCTCTCTCCCATCCTATACTCTCTTTGCCACCCCTACTCTTTCTCACTTTCTCTCTCCCCTCTCCCATCCCCTACTTTCTCTCTATTTCTCTCTCACACACACATGGCCATTCCCCTATCCCCCCCTACCTAGTTCTCTTATGCAATGTAGGTCTTAATTGTGCGTGCACACTATAGCATGCACGTGCTATTGAGAAATTATGTTTTAGATAGCACGTGCACACTATAGTGTGTGTGCGCTATAGGGTGCATGTGCTATTGAAAGTTTATTTAAACCCAAGCCTAAGGCTTGGTTTTTCCTTGGAGATCGAACCCAAAGGTTTGGAGTTTATGAATAGGTCTAAGATGTGTTTTCTAGAAAACATACCAAAAATGATTGGTTTTCCTTGTGTGCTCCCCTTCAAGATTCCTCGTGGTTGGGTATCGATAAGATCAGGTTACATAGAATTATAGGTCTCTGTGTTAGCTATCTAACCATATAATTTATTTTTAATTTGAACTATTTCAAACCTTTCATCTATAATTTCTTTTGAATGTATGTTCATTTTTTATCAAAAACCACCATGTACTAATTGGGCTATAGATTTTAGCTCGTTCATCAAATTTTGCAAAAACTTAGTTTTTTAGAAACTAGACTCCATTCTACACACTTTGAAAAAAAAAAAGTTTTGATTTTAGATTAGTTTTCAATTATTTCTAGGGGGAGCACATAGATATTTCACATTTTTGGGATGTGTCTAGTTAAAAAATTCATTAAAATAAAATATACACATTATAAAATTACCTGAAATATTTGGGATAAACTACATAGTGTTAAGTAACTTTTGACCATAGCGATTAAAGAATTTCAAAAAAAAAGTTAAAATTTTAGGGGGGCCACACTTTGTACTATGTTATGTTTTTTTGGAATAAACAGTACCACTTTTTGTGGCCCCCTTTTTTGAGGACCTAAAACTAAACCATTTTGAAAAAAAAATTAGTAGTTTAGAAACTAGATTTAAAGGACTACAACTTTTGTTTTTTTCATATCTTAAAATTTTGAGCGTAACTATCTTCAAATTCTTGTTGAAGTTCAAAATTTGTAGATTTTAGGAAAAAGGTGTCCACTTATACCCCCCTTTTGGCACCACAACTTTGTGCACTTACCCAGTGGTGAAATGAGCTTGTTTTGTAGCAAGGTCTTGTACACCACATCTAAAGGTTCACCTAGAGGTGTATGTTCTCATTTAGGGTGTGTAGCCCATGAGTTTCTTGGTCTATTTCCAAATGTCTTGTTGTTAGGAGGAGGTTTTTCAACATTCTTGGCTGCATTGAGACTATCTATGAGATTAAAGGCTGCCTTAGTAGGTTTAGGAATGATGTTGTCAACAACCCTATCATGTACAATTTCTTGATTCTTGTTTATGTACTTGGGTTTGTCCTTGTTAGAGGTGGATCCTTGTTTCGTGTCCTTCTAAAGAGTACATTCACCAATCTTGACCATGAATTCATTTATGCGGATAGCTTGTTTAACCATGTCTTCAAAGGTCTGAGGACCTTAAACTCAGACTCTATACCCAAAATTGGGCAAGGCATTATCAGTGAAGATGTCAAGCTTTTCCATTTCAGGAATCTTGCATGAATATTTAGTGTAAAGTTGTCTCCAACTCTAAAGTAATGTGAGGAAAGGTTCCCCAACCTTCTGCTTAAGATTACACAAATCTCAGATATTAATAGGTTGTTGAATGTTATGAGAATATTGCTAGACAAAAAATTTGGAAATTTCATCAAATGTTTTGATACTAGAAGGAACATGCGAAAACCAATCCATAGCCTAACCGCCAAAAATTCTTGGGAATAAACGCATCAGATATGTCTTACTATGCATAAATTTGATAGAAAAGGCACCGAATTCTCATAAATGATCCTGGGAATTGGTAGTTCCAAAGTATTTATCATACTTAGGTAACTCTATTCCTCTTGGAAAAGGAGGCATGTCTATGCTCTTATCAAATGGAAATGGATAAAGAGCATCTAAGGTGTATGTTTTTGTGGGTTTGTCTTTATCACCCATCATCTGAGCTAGTTGGTCTTGCACGATTTTTAGTTGTCTTTGGAGTTTGGAAGTCTCAGTTTCCTCTTCAAGCATGATGATAGTTTCCACATTCAAATGATGGGGTAGCTTAGCTCTCTCTTTTGGGCAAGTTGGAGAAAGTATTTTTCTTTCTCTTCATTGAGCAATATTTCCAAGACCTTTTGAAACTTTTTGGCTTTACAACACTTTGCTATGTGTTTAGGAAGTATTTCCACCTCTTCCTACTCCTCATCAGTGTCATGGCCCTTTTCTTTGTCATTCCTAGTGGTGTAGGGCACTCAAAGTCATCAAAAGGCATTTCAAGGATCCTACACTACACCACCTTCTTAAAGGACTCATGAGTAAGATGATAATGTTTTAGAAAGATAGGAATAGTTTTTATGTTGTTATGTGCCCATTTGTAAGGGCTTAATACTCACTTGGTAATTCTATAAACCTTGAGTTCTCAAGGCCTATAGAGCATTTGTAGTTAGGAAATAGGTGGAAAACCCTTAAATAAAGTTAATAGGGGTCCTAGGATAGTCTAGAGTCTTTAGGTGGTTGCTTTGAAAAAAAAATTTCAATGCAACAAAAACTTACTATGCAACTTTCAAAAGTTGCTAAGTAACTTTGCTTAAAATTGGAAAAATGCTAATAAAGGAGTTTTAAACTGATTGCAACTATATCTATGTAGTTTATCAGTCAATACATGTCTATAAAGATGTAATACAACCTTGACAACAGCAGAGGTTGTCTTATGTACATAAATTTGCTGAAATCAATAAAGTTTATTGGTTTTTTGGCTCATATTAGCTGCATTTTCTATTTCACACATGTTGTATGGATTGGTAGTAAGGGTTTAATGTTCTAGGAAGTAACTTTGGTGAGTTACCTATCAAATTCATTTGATTTGACTTCATTTGGTGGTTTCTAAGCCGAGTTATTGATTTTTCTTTCCAAACTACCTAGAAACCCTAGTTATAGCAAGGTTTTGTGCAAATGAGTGGATAACTCACAATTATACCATCCAAATTTCATGAAACCTAGTGGAAATGGAGGCTCAAAGAATGCATTTTCATATTCCAAAAGTAGGAGTTTAAAAACTAGTGGGAGCTATTTATGCTTGCAAGCCCTAGGCCAAATATTTAGATGTATTTTGTCTTTAATTGCTGAAAATTGATTATTGGGAGTTATAAGTGTGCAAAGTAATTAAAAAAAAGGTGGATTTATAGTGTCTTAAACCTCCCTCAGAATCTTGAAGACTTTATTCTTTTCTATGCACCCATTTCATTGACCTTCCTTTGAAAACCAAGCCTATAGGGGCCCTATTAGGTCTGTGTACTTAGGCAAATTTGTGGAGTGCTAGAGTAGATTAGGAGTTGGTCTTGGGGAATCTTGTTAGGTTTGTTAAAAACTTCTTATTTACACACTCTAATTAGGTATTGGATGTGTGTCTATGGTAGATACAACAACTTTTCAAATTTAGCCCTTGTAGCCCTATTTGGGAAATAGTTAGTGAAAATTGCCTTGAAGTTGTAAAAGTGAATTAGATTATTGTCCTTAGGGTTAATTAAGCTGTGGAACCATCATCAAAAATTGATTGAAGTTTTTAGAGGTCTTTATTGAAGACTTGGTGAATTGGAACCATTTACACTTGGAGCAAACCTTCCACTATCGCACTTTGCATCAGGTGGTATCAAAGCGGTTTAGATCTTGAGGAGTGTAGATAAATGAAATATGGCTATAGGAGAAGAAGGAGAAAGGGAGATCCCTTTGAGGATCATAAATATTGAATTGGCCAAGCTTGTAAAGGAGTACATGATAGAGAGCAGAGTAGTGAGAGAAGAAAATATAAACATGAAAAAAGAATTGGAGAAACTCAAGGGATGACAAAGAGAGATAATGAGGAGTTTGAAGAAGAAGACATTGAAAGGGAGCCCTATGAAGAAGAGATTCCATTAGAGAAGAGACCACTTTTGCAAGCCTTGGAAAGAGTAGGGTGAAAAAAGGAGAATTAACCACTTTTCATGGAAAATTGAATCCAAATGAGTGTATTGATTGGTTGGAGGCATTAGACAATCATTTTGAGTGTGATCAAGTTCCTGCAAGCTAGAGGTTGAAGTTGGCAAAGACAAAACTTAGGGGCCCTAACCTTAGTTGGTGGAACTTTCTAGAAAATGAAAGAGAAGATGAAGGAAAGGACTGGATCAGCACATAGAAGAGGAAAAAGGAAAATATTAGGAAGCAATTCATCCTTGAGGATTATGAATTCCTAATACATTAGAAGTTCCATAATCTCAAACAAAAAGATATGGATGTTAGCACATATACCCAAGAGTTTCACAATTTGACTCTTATGAAAAAAGTGTATGAAACCAAGAAACAAAAGCTGGCAAGGTATATAAGTGGTTTGAAATATAGTATTCAAGATGAACTAACTCTAATTTCTATTGATTCAGTCCATCAAAGTTTTAGTCTAGCCTTGAAGATTGAAGAAAAGCAAAAGAGGAGAGGAGAAACTAGTTTCAATAGAGGGAGAGGAAATAATTTTAGAGGAAGAGGCGGAAGATTTCAAGGGAAGAATAACTATTCCAAGCAGGATGGAAAGAACCAAAATACTAAAAATGAGAGCAGTAGCAAGGGTACTTTCAAAGGAAGGAGGCCTAATAACCATAGAGGAGGTGGAAATGGTAGAGGAGAGAGATCATGTAATGTGTTTATTGGGAAATGTTTTACCTGTAATAAAACTAGACATCAATCCTTTAGATGCCCTCAAAACCTTGGAGACAATCCTAGGTAGGGAGATAGGAGAGTTCAATTGCTGCAAGAAGAAGAAGATGGCCAAAGCATATCCTCTTATCATTCCACTTCTTCCAAACCCATAGATCCTAAAACTGGTGAATTTCTAATGGTGCAAAGGACACTCTTTGAGGTGCCCAAACCCATGGGACCACCACAAAGAAATTCTCTATTCTAGACAACTTGCAAAGTGAAAGGTAAGGTATGTAAATTAATTAAAGATTCTGGATCAACAAACAACATAGCATCTAGAGAGATGGTTGATAAATTAAAATTACAAAAGATACCCCACCCTTATCCTTATAAAGCATCATGGCTGACTAGAGAAAAACAAACCCTTGTTAATGAGCAAGTGGGTAGAATTTACTCTAGGTGAGTATGTGGACAAGATTCTTTGCGATGCCATAGATATGGATGCTTTCCACCTCCTATTAGGGAGACCATGGAAATATGCTGTTAAAGACAAACATGATGGGGAAACCAATGTTTATACTATAACCAAAGGAGGCATAACATATACTATGAACCCCATGCCTGATGATGGGAAGTTGGATCATGTTGTTAGTAGTGTTGCCTTGGTAGGGGAAAAAGAATTCATGTGGACCTTAAAAGAAAAGGATGCTCCATGCTTTTCCATAATAACCAAGTCTAAAAAAGATATTTTAGTGAAACCCAAAGAAAAACCCAAGAAGGGACAATGGTGGGAAGATGTTGGTCCTAAGGAGGTTAGAACTCTTCTATAAAAGTATCATGGGATAGTTCAGACAGCATTCCAACCTCTTTACCACCTAAAAGGGAAGTTAGTCATTGTATTAACTTTATTCCTGGTGCAACATTGCCTAACAAAGCAGCATATAAACTGACCCCAAAAGAAAATGTAGAGATTGCAATACATATTAAAGATTTGTTGTCTAAAGGGATGATTAGAAAGAGTGTGAGTCATTGTGTTGTTCCTGTAGTTCTAGCACCTAAAAAGGAAGGCACTTGGAGACTTTGTATAGACTCTAAGGCAATACATAAGATTACAATAAGATATAGATTCCCAATGCTAAGAATGGAAGACCTTTTGGATTGCCTAGGTGGAGCAAACTATTACTCTAAGGTGGACTTGATGAGTGGATATCATCAAATTAGGACAAGAGAGGGGAGTGAATGGAAAATAACCTTTAAAACCACATAAGGGCTCTATGAATGGCTTGTAATGCCATTTGGGCTATCAAATTTACCTAGTACTTTTATGAGGCTCACGAATGAGGTCCTCAAGCCCTTTCTAAACAAGTTTGTGGTTGTCTATCTTGATGATATCCTAATCTTTAGTAGAGATATGGAAGAACACCTAATGCACATAGATCAAGTCTTGAAAAGGTTACATGAGGAGGAACTCATATTTTTGGGTTTTTTCATTTCTAGGGGCTGTCTTAAAATGTATCCATCCAAAATAGAAGCCATTCTTAATTGGCTAGCTCCAAAGAATCCATCAGAGGTCAAGAGTTTTCATGGACTTCGTAACTTCTATAGGAAATTTGTCAAAAAATTTAGTGGAGTCTGTGCACCTATAATAGACACTATAAAGGGATGGAGAAACTGTCAGAGGCATTTGAGATAATTAAACAAAAGATAGCACAAGCACCCATTCTAAGGTTCCCTGATTTCAAAAAAATATTCACAGTGGAATGTGATGCCAGTACTAAAGCCATAGGAGGAGTCTTGAGTCAGGAGGGTAGGCCTATGGAATTTTTTAGTGAGAAACTAAATGATGCCAAACAAAAATATTCAATCTATGATCTCAAATTATATGCAATGGTATAATCACTTAAAAGGTGGAGACACTATTTACTACCAAAAGAATTCATTATGTTTAATATAATAAGGCTTTAAGCTTCTTGAATAGACAAGATAAACTTAGTCAAAGGCATATTAAATGGATGGAATTCATGCAAGCATATACATTTTCAGTCAAGCACAAAAAAGGGATAGTAAACAAAGTGGCAGATGCCCTTAGCAGGAGGAATCTTATGGTTCAAAATATTGAACTTGAAAGTGTGGGTATTTCAAACATGAAGGATATGTATGCTAAAGATGAAGACTTCAAGGAGATATATCAAACATGCCATGAAATGGGAGACAAATATCATACTAAATTTGTAGAGTACCTAATTCAAGAAGGACTTTTGTTTAAAGGTGGACAACTTTGTGTACCAAGGGGATCTTGTAGAGAGAACATCACCAAAGAAAAGCATTTTGGAAGCATGTTAGGACACTTTGGAATAGATAAGACCCTTAAACAGGTAAAAAGATTTTATCATTGGCCTAAAATGCAATCAGATGTTAGGAAGTTTGTGGATAGTTGTCTAATTTGTCAAAAAGAAAAAGAGCATACTTCTAATGCAGGACTATACAATCCTTTGCCAATACCTTGCAAACCTTGGGATTCCATTAGAATGGATTTTGTACTAGGCCTTCCAAGAACCAAAGCAAGACATGATAGCATTTTTGTAGTAGTTAACCGGTTCTCAAAGATGACCCACTTTAGCCTTGTAGGAAAACACATGATGCATCTCATATAGTAGGGTTGTTCTTTAAAGAAGTGGTTAGGTTGCATGGCCTACCTATGTCTATTACGTTTGATAGGAATCCTAAGTTCCTAGGACATTTTTGGAGAACACTATGGAAAAAGCTAGGAACCAATTTGAACTTTTCATTTTCCTATCACCCACAATCAGATGGGCAAACTGAGCTATAAATAGGTGCCTAAGCAACTTGTTAAGATGTCTAACTCGACAACATGGAGGATCATGGGATACAGTCCTTCCATAGGTAGAATACTCTTATAATGATTCCTTAAATAGAAGTACTAGTATGATTCCCTTCCAAATTGTTTATGGAAGCCACCCAAGAGGAGTATTGGAACTTAGAAGCATCAAGGACATGGAGGGAAAGAGTACACAAGAACAAGACTTTTCCCAAGTCATGAAAGACATTCAAGACCAAGTAAGGGACAAACTATAGCATACAATAGAAAAATACAAAGAACATGCAGACAAGAAGAGGAGAGATTTGAAATTTAAGGTGAGAGACATGGATATGATACATCTTTAAAAGTTGAGATTGCCAAAGGGTCAATATACAAAACTAATGATGAAGAAAGTAGACCCATTCAAGATTCTAAAGAAATGTGGTGATAATGCCTATAAAATAGACCTTTAACCTAATATAGGACTCTCTCCCATCTTTAATATTTTGATCTTTATGCTTATAAGCCTCGTACTGATGATTCGAATGTAGGTACAGGTCAGTCTAATATTGCAGATGTATCTTGGTTGCCAAAGGTCACTAAACCATAGATATAATGCATATTGGACAAAAGGATTTCAAAAAAAACTAGGAGGGGTACCTATTACTCATATTTAGTCAAATGGAAAGATGCAAAAATTGAAGATGCAACATGGATGAGTCAAGCAGACATTGAAAGAGTAGGTTATCAGCTTGATGTAATCCCAACTCAAGGGAATTGAGTTCTTTAGAGGAGGGTAGCATGGTGTAGGGCACTCAAAGTCATCACAAGGAATTTCAATGATCTTGCACTACACCACCTTCCTAAAGGACTCATGAGTAAGATGATAATCTTTTAGAAAGATAGGAATAGTTTTTATGTTGTTATAAGCCCATCTGTAAAGGCTTGATACTCACTTGGTAATTCTATAAACCTTGAGTTCTCAAGGCCTATAGGATATCTAGTAGTTAGGAAATAGGTGGAACCACCTTAAATAAATTTAATAGGGGTCCTAGGATAATCTAGACTCTTTAGGTTGTTGCTTTGAATAAAAAATGTCAATGCAACAAAAAGTTGCTAAGTAACTTTGCTTAAAATTGCAAAAATGCTAATAAAGGAGTTTTAAACTGATTGTAACTATATCTAGGTAGTTGATCAGTCAAAAAATGTCTATAAAGATGTAATACAACCTTGACAGCAGTAGAGGTTGTCTTATGTATGGTAATTTGCTGAAATCAATAAAATTACTAGTTTTTCGGCTCAGATTTGCTGCATTTTCTATTTTACACGTGCTGTATGGAGGTTTTAATGTTCTAGGAAGTAACTTTGGTGAGTTTCCTATCAAATGAATTTTATTTGACTTCATTTGGTGGTTTCTAAGCCGAGTTGTTGATTTTTCTTTCCAAACTACCTAGAAACGCTAGTTACAGCAATGTTTTGTGCAAATGGGTGGATAATTCATAATTATACCATCCAAATTGCATGAAAACCAGTGGAAATGGAGGCTTAGGGAATTCATTTTCATATTCCAAAAGTAGGAGTTCAAAAATTAGTGCGATCTATTTATGCTTGCAAGCCCTAGGCCAAATATTTAGATGTATTTGGTCCTTAATTGCTAAAAAATGATTATTTGGAGTTATAGGTGTGCAAAGTAATAAAAAAAAAAGGTGGATTTTTAGTGTGTTAAACCTCCCTTAGAATTATAAAGACTTGATTCTTGTCTAAACACCCATTTCATTGACCTTCCTTTGAAAACCAAGCCTATAGGGGCCTTATTAGGTCTATGTACTTGGCAGATTGGTGGAGTGTTGGAGTAGATCATGAGTTGGTATTGGGGAATGTTGTTAGGGTTGTTAAAAAATTCTTATTTCACCCTCTAATTAGGTATTGGATGTGTGGCTATGGTAGATACAACAACTTTACAAATTTAGCCCTTGTAGCCCCGTTTGGGAACTAGTTAGTGAAAATTGCCTTGAAGTTGTAAAAGTGAATTAGATTATTGTCCTTAGGGTTGATTAAGGTGTGGAACCATCATCAAAAGGTGATTGAAGTGTTTAGAAGTATTTATTGAAGACTTGGTGACTTGGAAGCATTTACACTCAGAGCAAACCTTCCATTGTTGCACTCTACATCACCAAGGTTGGTCTTGGTTTCTGCTGTGATTACCGTGTTTAGTTTTGTAATTAGCCATTGTAGGAATGTATTCAGTTTTAGTATGTGGTGATTGAAAAGGTCCTTTGAAAAGGAATTTAGATGTTTTTTTTGGAGATGTAGGACCTTTGCTAGTTCTAGGATCCTCTTGATACAAGGGATTCTTGGTTTGTTGTAAGTTTATGGAGAACTTTCATTGGACTCGAGGTGATCTAAAAGGTGAAGGAAATTGTGAAGATTCCTCAATAGAAAAATTGAATCTAGACCATGTATAAAATGAAAGGTGGCCTCTATCATGATTATGACCCCTATCTTGACCTTGCCTAAGTCTAATGGGATAAAACATGTTTCCACTTCTTGTTGTGATAGTCATAGACAAGGACAAGAAGCAAAGACCAAGACAAGGATTGCACTAAAATGTAGTCTCAAAAAAGCAAGGGAAGAGTGTTGTATACTAAGGTACAATTAGTCTGAGTGAAGGATAGAACAACCAAAGATTATGACTATCATGACATGGAGTATAATGAACACAAAAGGATGAGAAAAAGACAACTAAAAGATGAGACTAGCTAAAGTATAGATCATGAGTCATCTGCTAAGTAGGATGCCACTATTCTAGAATGTTTATAGATAGAGAAGAGGTAAATTGATGCAAGAAACAAATAAACACAGAGCCTAGATAGCTCTGACAAACCAATGTGATAGTTTTCTCTTAAGATCTCATGCAAAGATTCTCTGGTAGCCACATGAGAAAGCACATAGGAGTAGGCAAAGATTTAGAATAACAATTTAAACTCATGTGAAGAGTTGTACAAAACTATGTGAAGACATGGTAAGATTTGCAAGTGAAATAGAATTCAAATAGCAGGACAAGACTACAAGATCTCGCATAGAGATTTGTATCAGCTCACATGAGAACCTAGATAGGACCATGCAAAGAAATGATGATCCAAAAGTTACTCATACAAAATTTTGAAGATTGCGCACAAAAATGGAGAATAGATTGACAATTGAAAACATGAATTTTGATGAGACTTTGAAAATTTTAGATTGTTCTAGATAGATTGCTAGTTTGTTTAACAGATTTCAAATTGATTGCAAGGTTGACTTTCAAGTTGTTAAATAGCATTTGGTTTCGAACAAGACAAAGTGTTTTGAACAAGACAGAAGAAGTAAGCAGTAGTTGAATACAATCCAAATAAGGACAAAGCAACTCAAAGGGACAAGGGACTCTTGACTTTTAGTTTGTTTATATAGGTTTGGACATGTTTAAGACTTGATAACAAACATGCTTTATCCTCAAAACCAAAAATGGTAGAGAAGGGAAAACCTTTGTCCCACAACTTATGTGCATGTGTGCACCTCACACAGCCATGTCACCCCATAGAGGGCACTTGTATTTTTGGTGTATTTAAAGGGCTCAATAACATATATGCTAAATGAACACCCTTGTGGTAGGGGTCAAGCACGTATGCCACGTTCCAACACACAGTAGAATGCCCATGGTGAGTTCTATAGGAGAGATTCTTCCCCCTCCTTGCACAAAGATTATGCCCCCTTTTGTAGGTGAACCATATAGCCTATAACTAAAGGCTTTTACTTGGCTTCCATTCATATTAATCCCTAGTGCCTCTACAAGTGGAGTTGAGACTAGCAGCCCACACCAACATCTGAAAGTGCACACACTTGCTTAGCAAGACTGGGGCCAACACTTTCCAGTGCAATAGATAGAGCCTCCCCTTGATATACGATATCAAGAATGAAGGAGAGGAAATTAATACAGCTTTGGAGTCTTTTTCTCTACAAAGCTTCTTTATTATAGTGAGTTGGAATCTTCAGCAAAAGGAGTGTGCTCACTTGGGTCATTCCTAGAGGTTGGATCACTCTCGCAGGCCCTCTAAAGGATTTGACTCAGACTGGTGATTCCAGTTTAAGGGTCAAAGTTTCTGATTTCCCTCAAGGGGAAAGAGCATGCTCCTCTACCTCATCTCTTCACCCAAACACACAAGACATGTTAATCACCAAGTTAGTCTAATCAATCCAACCTTGGTCTATTTCAAGTCTTTGATCCCCTAAAAGAAAATCAACATCTCTTCATTAAAGGCTTTGTTTGGAAGAACCACTGACTTGCTTGCCTCCCTCAGATGACATCTTTCAAAGGCTTCAAGGTTTTTGATTCACCCTTTGTCATGACCTCCAAGTGGTGAAGAGCATACTCCCCTATTCCCCTGTCTTGCACCCTATGAAGTTCACAAGCCCTAATTAGACTATGTTTGAAAAGAAGGGAAAAGACAAAGTTTTGTGTGGGCTTTAAATTGGTCTTTGACAATAATATCTTTGATAGTGTCTTGCAAGCACACAGTCAATTCATGTTGGAAAGTTTGTGTAAAAGGAATCTTCATCAAAATGCCCTACAGAAAACTGTTATGCTCTACAAAATTAGAAAATTGAAATAAAGATGCTTTAGAGACCATGCATAAATGAAATGAAATGATAAACAACATTAAAAATATCCATCTTTAAATATTTTGTTGCAAGATCTCGTATGAATTGTTATACAGATCTACACAAACTCTTACACAAACCCACATGAGAAATGAGGTGTTCCATGAGAAACCACGCAATGGGACCCTTTTTCACGCAAGAAAGTGCAAAGAATCAAGAAAAATTCTCAAATCCTAGCACAAAAATGAGATTTTTTGCCTAAAAATATAGAAGTCAATACATATAGGTACAACAGAATGACAAAAAATATGATAAATGAGGCCAGAAAACTTATTTTTCTCGGCCCTACGGTGGGTGCCAGAAATGTATGTGTAGATTGTTGGCCTCTAATTCTCACACACACTTCAACATGATCATTATATGTGGATTCATCCTGGAATAAACATGGAGTCATTTATCCAAGAGGTTCGATAATGCGACTTGTTGCCTTCTAACTAGAAGGATTTTGCCTATGTGCTCTCAGATCGAGAAGCAAACAACTAGACCTTTCTAGAATGAAGGATTTATGTAAAATATATGCTTATGTAATTAATCTAGATGATATGCAATTTATTCTAATAAAAAATAAAGGAAATTAAACTAAATGGATGCATATTTAATCTAAAATGATATCAAATGCTAAGCCAAGTATGAAAGCTAGAACTTAAATGAGTAATCACTTTGACAACAATTCAATACAATTCAAATTCCAACCTCTGTAGTGAGCTATTAGGAGTCCCTTAAATAGAATCCAAGAATTGATCAATGATCAAGATCAATTTGGATGGATGGTTGAGATTACAAATGAGATTTAGTTAGAATGGAAAATTTCCTTATGAAAAGGAAGTTAACTAATTTCTTTTGAGTGGAATAAGGAATTAACTGATTTATTTCCTTTTTTTATTTTAGTCAACTTAAGAGTTTCCATTTTTGAACTGAAGAGAGATATTGGAGAAGATATTTGATTTAAAAAAATTAAATATGACCTCATAATTGAGTATTTTAAATTGAATAATTAAATTCAACAATTAGAATAAGAATATTTAATTAAATCAAATATATTTAATTCCTGATGTATATTAGCTAAAAGGGGTGAATTTAATTTAATTAAAGTACTAGGACTTATAATTAAATTAAATCAATTAAAAGGTTAATTTAGCCAATTTAATGAATATTTAGAAATTAATTAAAGTAAATGATTAATTCAGATTAATGATCTTTCTACATTTGACACTTAGGTCGAGTAGAGATTATTAGAATCAGAATTGCCTAGTAAAATAGGACTTAGGATTGATTGAAATAGACCAAAATTGGTTAGTATGGAAATGAGCCAATTTTGGGGTAATATAGTAGGTACCTCCATCTAGCTTAGTCTGATACTCCTAGCAAAACTCATGGTGACATAGTCCTAAAATTGTGGATACATAAATGTTGAGTCAAAATTATACATACATGAATTACAAAGTATGTAAACTAAAAGGTGCATAATTTACATGACATTTCTTATAAACTATAAAAATATGTATATATATCATACTTGAGTGGTAGCTAATGTCATAGATGTGTCTAAATATATATTACCACAATGATCATCGGTATGTCTCACATGGTCAAAAGATGGAGTCAAAAATAATCTATACCAAGCCTATGTAGATAAGTACGATCCATCTCTTGTTCGTAAAACTAAAACACATAAAATTATTCATGAATCAAAGTTGAAGATTATAAGTTAATAATAATGTACATACATAAAAATAGTACAAATTATTTGTCTTGAGTCAAAAGTGTTGGGTGATGCGATGCGCTCCCCTGCCCACAGGTGGTTAATTATGTGGTGTTCCATGTTCACTAACAGTCATGGCTTTTGGTGCAATAGAAAATGGGCCCTACAATTGGTATCAGAGCCTGGTTTTGGCCTAGTCATGGGTCCAAATCTCCTCGGTACCTTCCCGATCCGCATAAGCACCTGGTATGCGCGTCGAGGGGGAGATTTTTGGGTGATACAACGCGCTTCCCTGCCCATAGGTGGTTAATTATGTGGTGTTCCATAAATTCACTAACAGTTATGGCTTTTGGTGCAATGAAAAATGGGCCCTACAAAAAGTTCATATTGTGAGTATTTGAGGCTATACCTCAGTGGTCAATGGATCAGGACCTGTACTAACATCAAATTGTGTAGCAACCAATAATCCCTAAAAAATTAGATAAAAAGAAAATATGAGCACATGTTATTAAATTTGAGTTTGAATGTACATTATATATAGTGTAATTCAAAGTACATACTATATAAGGGATGCCAACATCTGTAGGTCTTGAAAAAGGACTATACTGCCTCCTATGAGGAGCAGTATCATCCATCCTCTATTATTTCAAAATCAACATAAATTAATATGGTTAATACAATTGAACATGTATGTAGAAAGTAAATAATTATGTACTTGATTTAAATTTTAACTAAATTTTTACTTGCTACTCCTGACTATCTCTAGACTCTCCCTGTGGAAGGTCAACAATGATGACACATCAATATCATCACTACCATCACCATGGGCAGCCTATGTGTCATCATCAAAATCAGAACCCTCAGCATAATGGTCATCATGTGTTGCATCAACATTGCTCTGGGGGCCTCTACATATATCTCCACAACAAGTAAAAATGTGTCCAAGTGGAAGAATATCTCTCACCTATGTCCACTGCTCTACTAAATTTCCCAAAAGGGCACTCAATGAGGTAAGAGTAGATGACACTACTTGATGATAGTGTGGCACTAGGACTACTGTTGTAGGAAGAGGTACAAGAGACTGAGGCCATATGCGATTTCTCGTATTATCACTTAGCTTTCCCTAGGCCTCTCTAGAGGCATCCCTCCACCAACCCCCTAAAATGATTTAATATCAAAATAATTGGGTTTCAAATCCAATTCAAATTCAGCCTATAGCTTGCTAAGAAAGTACATGGCCACCTCTTGATTTGCATGTGGTGGATGGTCAAATACCATCCACCACCACTCTCAAAAGTGTGCTAATATACATGGATGCGTGCACCATTTGATAGAAATGAGAGGATTCCTCTCGCTAATCTCACCCATCTTAGGGTTTACAAAATATCTTGTAAAATGTCATTTATTTATATTAGGATTATGGACAATCTCTATAGGATAGGCCATTAGAATAAAAGGCATGCATGTTTTGCCTCCATAATCTAAAGCTACCAATATCACAATCCAAATGCTCTATAGAGTGAACAATGCCTTGCATACTATCTACAAGGTGAAGTAGGTGAGGGGGCAGGTGGGCCTTGCATTTAATGGTCTCAATATCATTCATGAGGTCATGAAGGTTGCGCCTCATGGTCTCCCTCAAATCCTCTACAGTAGGTGTTGGAGGAGGACTAGGTGGTCATGGAGGTAGGGGTGGAAGTGGAGGTGGAGATGGATTATGCGAAGGTGGGGATGGGGGAGGGGGAGGAGGTGGGGGTGGGTCCATCAAATATAATTTGCATAAATGTTTAAACAACATAAAAAATCACAAAATTACTATTTAATAAAATAAATCTAAAATATCAATTATATAAATGCATAGATCTTTAAAACCATATCAATTAAATAAATAAAGTTAAACACTTAAGTAAATTTTAATGTTAAGGCTAATTGAACATTATACCAAATTTAAGCGTAATCATAAAATAATACTCCAAAAAACTATATTAATAAATCAACTTAAATAAGTTTGTGGTTTGGCTTAGGATTTAGGGTTATCCATTTACAATTAGGGTAGAGTAATTAGCATTATGATTAAGGCACAAAATATAAGATTTAGGATTAGCATTATGATTGGGGCTACTCTTTTGGGGATAAAATGCAGGATTTTCCTTAATGCTAAGTGTGTGCATCTTGAATGAGATTCCCTTATCACTACTAATTCTATGTAATATAATATCACACATAATTATTGTTTTAGAAAATGGTTAGGACCAATCACATAAATAATAATAAAATGTAATGATATTTACATTTTCCATATATACCAAAAGGTAAAGGAACTTGAAATGTCCTAGAAAAAGGGTTGCAAAAAGAGTCATAAGAAAACAACATAGACTAAGAAATCATGGCATACCATCTTAGAAATCTAGATGGTATCATTACTCAAAAGTGGATTTAATATGCTGATACTACTAAATGGAAGAGAGAAGTATTATGACATTTTATTTCCCTTAGTGGCCATATCCAAAAGTGGAAGGGCAGTATGGATTGGTAATATAAAGATGGAAATGACAATTTTATTTTGTTTATTATTATGGAAAACATGGCTTTATAAAAAATATATATAAATTTTACCCCATGAGAAGGGAATTATCATTTTTGTAAGGCTAAAGTTTAATAATCCCAAGTGGCTCATTAGGTTGATCAGTACCTTGGGAATTAATAATGGGACTTTAGAAACCAATTTAATCATTATCAAGTAACATAGTGAAGGTTATATATCATGGGTTAGGTAGAAATATTAATTTTCATTTCCATTATAATAGTAACACTCTACACTTAATGTGCCATCATATGGATATGTTGATTAGGATTACTCATATAAGGCCAAAAAAAATGCTTTTCTTAGGGGTGATTTTGGAGAATAGTGTTAAAAAGGTTGATTTTTGAAGATGACCTAGTGATTTACATACAATGAATGTGAACACTATCATTGCCACACTTTTTGTAGTCCTATTAGATCTTAGTAAACCAAAGGAAATGACATGTTCTCTATAAATTAAACTATTCAAAAGGGTTTCTCAATAGGTTTAGATGTTAATGAACTATCAAGTGATATGTAGAAAATAAAAGGAGGTGAAATTGTTTTCCCTTCTCAACTAGGTGATGTTTCAAGAATTGAATAGAGGTTTCCATGGTGGTAAGATTTAGTGCCCTTTTCTTTAAGAAATTTTTGGACATATTAATGGACAATAGAAGAAGGTGGTCCCAAAAGTAATGGTTTCAGAAGGTCATTTTAATGAACATGAGGAGGATGTAGTCAAAATTAACCAAAATATTGTTTCTCCCTCTAGTATAAATTTTAGTAAAGAGGTTAAGTTGGAGAATCATGTGGATCATGACCTTAGATGTTCAGTGAAGATTTGTGTAACCAAGAATGTATATCAAAAAGTGGTGTTTACTTATAGGCAACTTCATGTTTGGTTACTAGATCACAATTATGTTTTGTGTAAATGTCATAGTAATAGTTAGGGTGATAAAAGATCTTAGTTGGAAGATATTATTGGATGTCCATGTGTTTTTCTTTCTTATGGAAGATTGGATTCTTTGTCAAATTTATGACACTATAGCTATTACAATAGATAGTTATATTTCCCAAAAAATAAAACTCTTGACCAAATAACGCTTCAAGAAAAAAAATTCAAATTTAACTTACACATAGACATGAAATTATTTACACCAATGTCTAAGTATAAAAACCATTCTAAATATAGTTTTAAGTCAATTATGTACTAAACAGTAAAAAAATATGTCCAATGTGAACAAACCTCATGCTAAAAGAATCAAAGACACATCTAAAGATAAAATCCATATTGATTGAAATGTATTATCTACATAAATTATGATGAAAAGTTAAGTCCTACATATTGTGTGGAAAAATTAAAAGAATATAAATCATAAAATATCATTATCAAGAGAAATATTAAAAAATTAATATAATTGTAGATAGTAGTTTTCCACAATCCATTAGAATTCTTAGCTGTGTTTTCTGGGTAGATTGTGTTACAATTTTTGCATCAACGTTTCGGATCACACTCTGTGATCCATCATCAGGATGAGAGAGCTGAAGGAAAAAAGTAGAAAGATTACAGACCCAATGAGGATAAAAAGGTGGGGAAAGGAAGGGGGGGTAGGTGCACCACAATCAAGAAAAGTTTGAGGTTCAACAATAGGGACAAGGAGGGAAGGGGGCCCCAAAAAAGAAGATAAAAATACATCCAACCACAAGAGAGAAAACAACCACCAGAAATAATGACAGATCCACTATTGAAAACCAAAGTGAAAGAAAAAATAAATCAAAAGAGGGTGACCCGAAAGGTGAATATGAAGGCTGGAAACAAAATAAAAACACAACAATAGATGAAAATGTACAAATATGCATGATATTTATTATTACATAAAATTATTATATATGTAAACAACTTTAAGAAATGCTAACGAAATTCTAAATGAATAATGACCAAATAATATAATAGAAATTATTATTATATAATAATGGTCATTATTATATAATAATAATCAATATTATATACTCGTAATCATTAGTATATTATAATAAAGGAAATAATAGACTAAAACGACACTAGAAAGGGACTATGAGACAATAACGACATGGATACAACATAAGAACGCTTAAGAGTGCTTGTTTAACAAGGACACATGCGTAAACACCAAAGAACAAATTTGACCCACCCACACACACGAAAATAAAATGAAATAAAATGAAAAGAAAATGAAAATAATTATTAAATGAATAAATAACTAAAGAAATTTTTTTTTACAATAATAATAATAAATAAATTATAACAATAATAATAATAATAACAATAATAGTAAAATATATAAATAGATATTATAAATTTAAAAAATAAAAATAAATAAATAAATACAAATAAAATAAAAATAAAAATAAATAAATAATTTAGAAGCTGAAAATATGAAAAGCAAAAGATAAAATAAAACTAGAAGAATAAAAATAAGTGAAAACTGGAACGAAAAAATGGGGGGGGGGGGGGGGGGGGAGAGAGCAGGAGAGGTAGAGCGGAGGATGATGTGAGAGAGAGAGAGAGAGAGAGAGAGAGAGAGAGAGAGAGAGAGAGAGCATTAGGGGTGGCAAGAAAAGTTTCTGATAGATGATAACAGGGGTTGCCATGAATGGCTAAGAAATAACCCTTCATCACGATTAAGATTCCGCGAGTGGTTGCCAATGGCAATGGCCTCTTTTATTTTTTGCCTAAAGAAATTGTCTTCCTGGCATAAGACTTGTGTCTTCTCTAGGCATATGTGGTGTTTAGTGGTTGAGGAGTGCTCAGCTAGGGCTGACTTGGCAACTCGATCGTGTTGTATGTCAGCCCCATGTTCCTTTAATCGAGTTTTGATAGCGCGCCCCATTTCCCCTATATAGGGAACACCACATGAACATTCAATCTTGTAGACTCCAGATTGCAAAAGGGTATCTTTTGAGTCTTTCAAAGAGCGGATATGGTGTTTGATCAATGAGAAGGGTTTGAATGTACTATGACTGCCTTTATTAGCAAGAATTTTGGCAATCTTATGGGAGATACCATTGACGAAGGGCAGCGAGACCCTATGTGAGTGAGAGATTTTGGGGGGTTTGGATTGAGAAAGAAGAAATATTTTGGTGTCTTTGATAGCCTTCGTAATTTGCCTGCTCGAATACCCATTCATTTGGAAGATGTGGCGCAGATGTGAGAGCTCAAGGTCTAGGTGTTTATCATCGCAAATACGAAAGGCTCTCAGGATGAGTGTCTTAAGAACACCAAATTTTTGACAAGGGTGGTGGTGTGAAGATGAATGGAGGTACAAATCTGTGTGGGTGGATTTAGGGAAGACATGACGGCCTATGGATCCATCCAGATTCTTGATGAGTAAGATGTCTAGAAAAGGGAGTTGGTTGTCTGCCTCAATCTCTAAAGTGAAGGAAATGCAAGACAAGATGCTATTGAGATGGGTGAGGAAGTCTAGGATTTTGTCCCGGCCATGGGGCCAACAGATGTTAGTGTCATCTACATATCTTTTCCACCATCTAGGTTTGAGGGGAAAAGAATCGAGTGCGATTTCTTCAAAATGTTCCATGTATAGGTTTGCAATGATGGGAGAAAGTGGTGAGCCCATGGCAACACCATCTACTTGCTCATAGATGGTGTCTGGGAAAGAGAAAAATGTGGATCTGAGGCATAATTTGACTAATGTTGCAATTTCTTCATTAGTCTTCTACTTGACAATCTCCAAGGAATCTTGTATCGGAACTTTAGTAAAGAGGGAGACAACATCAAAACTCACAAGGAGGTCCGAAATAGCAAGAGTTTTATCCTTGATGAACTCAACAAAATGGGATGAGTCCTTAATGGAAGAAAGAGAGCTGCCAACTAATGGTGAAAGAAGTTTAGCAAGGAATGACACAAGAGGATAAGTAGGGGATCCAATGTTGTCAACAATGGGTCTGAGAGGAACCCCTATTTTATGAATTTTTGGAGCACCATAAATACGTGGAGTTATTTCTTTAGAAGTGATGAGACGTTTTTTGGTCTCAATGTCGAAAGACGAGCCAGATATTGCTGTCTTGACCTTCTTAGAAATTTTGGAGCAAGGGTTGCAGGGTAGGATTTTATAATTGCTACTATCCGAAAGGAGAAGCAGCATTTTGGAAACGTAGTCTTGATGGTTCATGATGACCGTGGAATTCCCTTTGTTTGCCCGAGTAATGACAAGGTCTTTGTTCCTAAGCAATTCAATAAATGCTGATCGTTCAGAGCTAGGAATGTTGTTTCTCGAAGGTTTGGCATGCCTCAATGCCACAGCAAAGTCTTGACGGACTTCTTCTGCGACATCTGTAGGAAGCGAGCGCACAAGATTCTTGATTCCAATGAGAAAATCTAACCGAGGAACGATCTTTGGAGAAATTGCAAATCCAAGACCCCGTTTGAGAAAATTGAAAGCTTGGGGACTTAATGGCATTTTGGAGAGATTAATGACTAGTTTTCTCTCCCAGTCTTGGATGTACGATGATCCCCACGTCTCGTGAAAAGAGATGGGTTGGGTGTCACGAGAAATATGAAGATGATCAGAACACACAAGAACACTGTGGTACGAAGACCCAGAAGAGATGGTGGGAGAAACGGTCAGTGGCGGGGTGTTGCTGAGAAGACAAGCAATGGGTTGGGGCTGCGCATCCATAAGGGGAGGTGATGGGACGGCACCCAAACCTAGATGGTGGAAAAGATATGTAGACGACACTAACATCTGTTGGCCCCATGGCCGGGACAAACTCCTAGACTTCCTCACCCATCTCAATAGCATCTCGTCTTCATTTCCTCAACTTTAGAGATTGAGGCAGACAACCAACTCCCTTTTCTAGACATCTTACTCATCAAGAATCCGGATGGATCCATAGGCCGTCGTGTCTTCCGTAAATCCACCCACATAGATTTGTACCTCCATTCGTCTTCACACCACCACCCTTGTCAAAAATTTGGTGTTCTTAAGACACTCATCCTGAGAGCCTTTCGTATTTGCGATGATAAACACCTAGACCTTGAGCTCTCACATCTGCGCCACATCTTCCAAATGAATGGGTATTCGAGCAGGCAAATTACGAAGGCTATCAAAGACACCAAAATATTTCTTCTTTCTCAATCCAAATCCCCCAAAATCTCTCACTCACAGAGGGTCTCGCTGCCCTTCGTCAATGGTATCTCCCATAAGATTGCCAAAATTCTTGCCAATAAAGGCATTCATAGTATGTTCAAACCCTTCTCATTGATCAAACACCATATCCGCTCTCTGAAAGACTCAAAAGATACCCTTTTGCAATCTGGAGTCTACAAGATTGAATGTTCATGTGGTGTTCTCTATATAGGGGAAATGGGGCGCGCTATCAAAACTCGATTAAAGGAACATGGGGCTGACATACAACATGATCGAGTTGCCAAGTCAGCCCTAGCTGAGCACTCCTCAACCACTAAACACCACATATGCCTAGAGAAGACACAAGTCTTATGCTAGGAAGACAATTTCTTTAGGCGAAAAATCAAAGAGGCCATTGCCATTGGCAACCACCCGCGGAATCTTAATCGTGATGAATGGTTATTTCTTAGCCATTCATGTCAACCCCTGTTATCATCTATCAGAAACTTTTCTTGCCACCCCTAATGCTCTCTCTCTCTCTCTCTCTCTCTCTCTCTCTCTCTCTCTCTCTCTCTCTCTCTCTCTCTCTCTCATTATCCTCCGCTCTACCTCTCCTGCTCTCTCCCCCCCCCCATTTTTTCGTTCCAGTTTTCACTTATTTTTATTCTTCTAGTTTTATTTTATCTTTTGCTTTTCATATTTTCAACTTCTAAATTATTTATTTACTTTTATTTTTTATTTTATTTGTATTTATTTATTTATTTATATTTTTTAAATTTATATTATCTATTTATTTATTTTACTATTATTGTTATTATTATTATTATTGTTATTATTATTATTATTGTTATAATTTATTTATTATTATTATTGTAAAAAAAATATTCTTTAGTTATTTATTCATTTAATAATTATTTTCATTTTCTTTTCATTTTATTTCTTTTTATTTTCGTGTGTGTGGGTGGGTCAAATTTGTTCTTTGGTGTTTACGCATGTGTCCTTGTTAAACAAGCACTCTTAAGCGTTCTTATGTTGTATCCATGTCGTTATTGTCTCATAGTCCCTTTCTAGTGTCGTTTTAGTCTATTATTTCCTTTATTATAGTATAGTAATGATTACGAGTATATAATATTGATTATTATTATATAATAATGACCATTATTATATAATAATAATTTCTATTATATTATTTGGTCATTATTCATTTAGAATTTCGTTAGCATTTCTTAAAGTTGTTTATATATATAATGATTTTATGTAATAATAAATATCATGCATATTTGTACATTTTCATCTATTGTTGTGTTTTTATTTTGTTTCCAGCCTTCATATTCACCTTTCGGGTCACCCTCTTTTGATTTATTTTTTCTTTCACTTTGGTTTTTAATAGTGGATCTGTCATTATTTCTAGTGGTTGTTTTCTCTCTTGTGGTTGGATGTATTTTTATCTTCTTTTTTGGGGTCCCCTTCCCTCCTTGTCCCTATTGTTGAACCTCAAACTTTTCTTGATTGTGGTGCACCTACCCCCCCTTCCTTTCCCCACCTTTTTATCCTCATTGGGTCTGCAATCTTTCTACTTTTTTCCTTCAGCTCTCTCATCCTGATGATGGATCACAGAGTGTTATCCGAAACGTTGATGCAAAAATTGTAACACAATCTACCCAGAAAACACAGCTAAGAATTAATATAATTATCTGTGTACAAAATAAGTTTTTCTTGAAGTAGTATTGTATAGTTTATCAATTAAGATTTCAATATTTCTTCAACCCAATTTAAAATCATTAAATAATGTTTTCAAACCAAGGATTAAGATTACTTTCCATTATGGACCTACTATTATGGTTACCTAGCTAGGGATCAAGTGTTAGGTTTAAGATTTGAAGTTATAGTTAGAATTAGGGTTTAACATTTAGGATGAAGTTTATTGATGATTAGGGTTAGGTCACTCAATTTTAATTATAGAATTTGGTTAAAATTTTAATCAATGTTAGGGTTAGGCTTAGAATTCTGGTAAGAGTGAGATTGTACATCAAGGTTAATACTATGTTTACAGTTAATGTGTAGTTTTATTAAAAAAGATAAGGTCATCAAATTATTGAAAATTTTGTTGTAAAATTTATCTAACTAAATAATGAAATGATAAATGGATATGATGGTCCAAATAATTTGGAGTAGGAGATTTAAAATTACATATGATTTGGACCCTAAAACATTAAGTTTATTGAAAATCACAAATATCATTTAAGAGCTTGTCTACATTTAAATATCATAATTAGGACTAAGGTTGTGTTAAGGATAAATAGTTATGTATGATTGTTTAGGATAAGAGATTTAGTTAATGTGAGGATTAAAGAGTTGAACTTACAATTAGAGTTACATGAATCTAGGGTTTAGAGTTAAAATTATGGTTTTAAGGTAAGGGAGCACATTATGTAATGCCCTACCAAGGGATCCAAAGAATTAACCTAAAGTTTTACTAAGTAAGAAATAACATACAATAATACATAAGCAAAAATAATAGATTACATTCCTTAAGGATCCCAAGATGTTGAGTCACAATTAATTTTTAAATAATACTAAGTAAAATAAATAATGCATCCACATGAAAGAATAACTACAAGTTCAATCCATTTAAATAATATACAGTTGTTCTGAATGTCACTTGGCATTAATTTGGAATGCACAATCATCCACTGTAGATGTCACAAGGTATGAAAGGCTGAAAGAATATACATTTATAAAATAGATTACATCATCCCTTTTAGATCAATGAAGCAAAGTACAATACAATAAGTAAAATCATGAAGTACATAGTTTTATGTTTGGATCCCTTGGCAGGGCATTACACATTAAATACTTAGTTTTATATTTAAGGTTTAGATTAAATTATTGTACAATTATGGTTAGGTTGAGGTTAGACTTAAGAATATAGTTAGTTTTACTTTCTTTGTTATATGGTTCACAAACTAATTTATAATTAATTACTATTTAGTTGAAATAAAAATAAAATATCAATGTAATTACATGTTTAAACAATCTAATTTACATCTATCTAATCATTCAACACTGTAATTTTTGTTAAATACATTGAAACATCTAAAATAATAATTTTTGAATGAACATCTACAAAAAAAAATTTTAAATGAACATATACGAAACTATTTAAATAAAAAAATACAATAATGTAAAGATAAAACTATTAACAATGGAAATTTACAATTTTACATATTAAAAGTGAAAAATAAAAATAAATTGATGAAATTATAAGGTGTAAAACTAAAAACGATGAAATAAAGTAGTAGGAAACAAAGTATAATACCTAGTATGCTGAAAAAGAGCAACAAGGGGTTAGTAGAAATCTGAAAATAGGCTCCCGTTTCTATGCTAAAATTGAGCTCCTATTTTGCACATAGTAAAAATGACGAAAAAATCCCAAAAAAGTAGGTTTTGTAGTTTCTCGCAATCGGGTACCCGATTTTAAACAAATAGGGTACCTAATTTCTTTAAAATCAAGTACCCAATTTTTAAAACATGCTTAGGCACCCGATCCATATTCAAAAATTGGGTACCCAATTTTTTGAATATGGATTGAGTGCCCAAACCATAACGGGTACCTGATTTGTTAAAATTGGGTACCCATTTCTAGAAAGGTCTCATTTTGCGAAATTGCAACCCAAATTTGTGCTATTACCCAAGGGGAAACCTCTAAACCTAAGAATAGAAAGGCTGAGGTCAATTAAACTTATACAGATGCATAGAATACTACCAACATGCTTGAAGTTCTAGAAGAAAACATCAACATGATGAGGGGTACACATCCCTATGGTTATGATTTAGACATATAGACTATTCTCCTATCTTTGATGAAGAACCCGTTATGATGCTAAGGGGTCCTAACTCTAGAATGTCATCTCAAACTCTCAATGTTGTAACACAAAGTTAAGGTCCCATTGTCATTAGAGGACTCAATTTAGGTCAACCAAGTAAACCAAAGTAAGTGGCATCCAAAAATGCCATCTTAAAACCAACAGTCAATCTTAAGTCAACTTATATTCCTATCAATCAGTTGTAAAGAACCCTAATTCATATTTCAATCTTTGAGCTCTTAGAGTTATCCTAGAGATACAAGCAAGTCCTCGAGGATGCTTTGCATGTAGTGAACATCCCCAACAACTTAGATGTTGATCAATTCCAAAACATGGGTAACCATATTGCTAGCCCTCATTACCTTACCTTTTTGGAGGATGATGATAAAGCTTTGAACCACCCACATAATCTTGCTCTTCATATTGAGGTCATGACCCACAAAACCTATGTTAGGCACATGTTGATAGATGGGGGTGTTGGGATTAATATCTGTTCCTTGATTATTTTTAAGGAGGTGGGTTATTATAAAAAAGTTATAGATACTAGAAAAAAGATCAATGTCAAAGCCTATGATGAGGCAAAAAGAAGTTCCAAAGCGTTAGTCATCCTTCTAGTTAGGATTGGTGCTATTGAAAAAGATATTTTATTGCAAGTGGTTGATGCTAGTCCCCTTGCATACAATATCTTACTCGGTAGGCCATGGATTCACAATATGCAAGAAATGTCATCTACCTATCATCAGTGTTTTAGGTTCCCTTACAATGAAATAGAGATTTGTATACCTGGGGATAACACTTTATTTGTTAACCCAATTTTAGTCAGTGCTTATGATCCCCTAAATAGAGAAGTAGAAGACTTTGAAGCAACCTTAGCTGAATGTAAAGACAAGTTCAAGTCAGTAGACCTTGGCATGGGGGGTATCAACTCAATTCCCTCACAAAACTACTAGTTTCACCTAGGTCTTATGGAATGCCTTCACAAGAAATGAGACCTTCCTCTTCAGGTATGACTTTATTTGGCATGTTTAAAGAGTCTTCAGTGCCTATTCAAGCTGAAAAATAAGAGATGATTATTAGAGACAAGAATTTTAGAGAAGAGAAATACATGGACAATGAGAAATTCTCTCCCTCGCCTAAGACTTATGGAAGAGAGTATCCTTTTGTCAAATAGATGGGTTATCCTGGATGTGGCCCTCTTAGTCACAGATTGGATGCTAGAGTTGAACCCATTAATCATTATCTTTTTGGACACAAGTTTAAGGAGATGGTTGGCCTAGGATTTGTGAATCACAACAAGAACATTACTCCTATTCTTGATGAGTCAGATAGTGAAGATGAACCAAAATATATACCTAATTTGACAATTCAGCAAGATATGTGTGAATATTGGGTATTTTCCACTAATCTTCTTTGGGGAGATCTAGATAGTCCAGTCACTCATGAGACAGTTACAACCTTAGAAAATGACGAATTAGATGTAGAAGATCCTATTAGAGAATGTCAATGAAAGAATATGATTTTTTTGATGAAAAGAGAAGGTATTACCCTTAATGACATTAGAACTTCAACATCAAGATGTCCCAAACCTTCATGGTGTAAACATCCTAGTCAAAGTTCAAAAACAAGTCATATGAGCATGAGTTGGACTCCTTCTTAGAACCTTCCATAGTTGACATGGATTTTGATTACATCCACACTTATAGTTCTCAACTTGAGGTAGCTGATGAGTTATGTGTAGGATTAGAAGATTTGAATCCACATGCTACCTTAGTGGATGATTCTTCACTTGATAAGAAAAATCTTGATTTGGGAACTTAGAGGGATACTTGATGGACTTTGACTCTTTGGTCACTAGAGATGATATCATTCATATTTACTACCTTGAACTAGTCATTGGCTTACCTTTTGTTCATCATAAACTCATTGATTGGCCCAAATGCTATCAAGAACCTAAGCTCTTAACATTTCAAACTAATTATGAGGTAGCCTACCACTTGAATTCCATTGAACTTTTAGTCTCTTCTAATAGGGAACTAACTATAGACATGATAGAGCTAGACATTGAGTACCTTAGTCACAAAATAGAAAGAAAAGAAAATCAAAAGAATAGGAGTTTTAATGGAAAAAATCATTGTTTGGCACTATCATCTAGCCAAAAAATTTAAAAAGAAATGACATATCTAAGGGTGAAAACCTCTCTAAGTTGCCTAAGGATGAGGTACTTGATCATCTCCCTGGCTATTTTCAAGATAGATCTTCAATTCTTATTGAACCTACACACGTAGTCAATTTGGGTATAGATGAGGCTATACAGATAGTACACTTGGCTTAGTCCTTGTCACCACAAGAAAAATAAGCTTACACTAAGTTCTTACAAAAAAAGAAGATCAAATTTGCATCGACTTATTCAAATATGCTAGGGCTTGACACTAATATTATCATGCATCACTTGTCCATAGCTCCGAGTGTCAAACTAGTTAAACAAAAATTGAGAAAGATGCATCCTCACATAGCTCTCCTAGTCAAAGAAGAATTAGAAAATCTATTGAGTGCTAGATTTATATGAGCTATAGCTTATGCGAAATGGATCTTAAACATAGTACCTGTATCTAAACATGAAAAATACATTCATTTATTCACAAATATCCAAGATCTTAACAAAGCTTGTCCAAAAGATGATTTTCCACTTCCATACATAGACATGATAGTGGATACGACTACTAGTTATGAGATTTATTCCTTGATGGATGGTTTTTCTAGATACAATAAGATTAAGATGGCTCTTGAAGATCAAGAAAAGACTACATTCACTTGTGCATGGGGTACCTATTTTTGGAGCATTATACCTTTGAGATTAAATCACGCAGGAGCCACCTATCAATGGGCTATGACCACCATTTTTCATGACATGATGCATAAAAACATAGAAGATTATGTGGATGACACCTTGGCCAAGTCTAAGAAAAGAGATACACACTAAGATGATTTAGAAGTCATTCTAGATCGCATGGAACAATTTTAATTAAGGTTAAATCCCAAAAGTGTGCATTCAGAGTCACCTCTAGAAAGCTACTGGGATTCATCATTTCAGCAAGAGGAATACAGTTAGACCCTGAAAAAGTACACACAATCATAGACATGCCACCTTCTAGAAACATTAGTTATGTACAAAGGAAGACTTAATACTCACTTATATATATATATATATATATATATATATATACACACACACACACAAAAGGAGGGTCCACCCTTCATCATGATTGAGGTTCGAAGGGTGGTTACTAATATCCATGGCCTCTTTAATTTTGTGCTTGAAGAGATGCTCTTCTCTGAATTTAGATTTGAGCATGCTCTCAACACATGTGGTGCTTGTTAGTGAAAGAATGGTTTGCTAGGGCTAACTTGAGAATTCTATCATGTTTGATGTTAGGACCATGTTATTTGAACCTAGTTTTGAAAAGAATGGGAAGTGTAGTCACATTTATTCAAGATAAATGGTTAGATATGCTCAAGATAAATGGTGTTATGAGCTGCATTGTATTATGGATATGTTTATTTTTCAATTCAATCATGCTTAAGGATTGTTGATAATATCCATAGTTAGGGAAAATTTTGTGGAACACAGATTCACACCCCCCCATTCCAAACAACAACAACATCAAAGTTGATAAAAATACCATCTTTTTTGAAGTCTTGCCCAAATTTTGTACAGCTCATCTACCTACTCCACCATAGAATCCTTAGATTAACAAGGGAAATTTTCTCCTTCCTTGATGTTAACTTATTTTTGAGATGGATTAGTTATTTGAAAATAAGTACTAGTGCTAAGGATGATGGCTCATAAAAACTAGATCTTTAAAAAAATTTATATATAGATTAATAATTTAGGAATATAAATTTTTTAAAATATTTATTCAATCATATAAAAAATAATTTAGTCTTATAATTGATCATAATTTTTAAAAATCTTATTTGAAATATTATATTTATTTTTAATATTTATATTATGTTTTTAGTTTTAAAGTTTAAATTGGTTGTTTTGTTCAATTATGGTAACAAAATTTAAACAACATCATATTAAATTTTTGAAAATATATAATTTAAATTATTATTATTTAGATCTTAACAATATTAAAAATTATAGTTATAGATTACATTTAATTAAAGTTTAATAATAGTTTGCATACTAACATTACAATACACATTTATTATTTAATAATTATACCATATTTATTTCCTTATTCTTATTATTTATTACATATTATCATTTAGACATTTTCATCTCTTTGTGACCTTAGTTTCATTTAAGAAATAATCAAACAATTAATTTTAAAAATACCTATATAGATTGAATTAATTATTAACATATAACACACATTTCTCACAAGTTTGCACACCTTAATTGATATATGTGGTATTTAATAATAAGAATGATGGAATTTATTATTAGGACACAATATATCAATCTTGATTTTAATTTTAATAACTTTAGTTGAGAAGTTATCTTAATCAATTATTTTTTGACGAATAGTCCCTTTCTATTAATAAATTAATATACTAGTTACAAATTCACCAAAAAGGAGTCGGGGATATTTTCATATTGGTTATAATTAATTTCAATTAAACAATAGTTTACTTTCCAATTTCATCAATGATATTTTCCTTTAATAACTTATATATATTCACTACATAAATAAAACTATAAAATTATTTCAAACATATTCTTTAAATCTACTACCCATTTTAATAATAAAACAAAATTATTTTTAAATTTAAATAATAAGAATAATTTAATAATTATTTTTTAAAAATCATTTGAAATCTTTTTTAATCTAATATTTTTTTGTTAAAATACAACATAATAACTAATTTAGATTGTAAACATTAAAAGAATGATATAAATACTAAAAATGATTTTATATTTATAAAATTACGTTTGATTATAACACTAATAATTTTTAATAAAGTTTCATAAGATTAAAAATATTTAGATACATATTTTTAAAAATAAATAAGTATAATATTACAAAAATACATTTTATAGGTTCTCAAATTATAATCTATATATCTAATAAAATGACAAACAACAAACTAAAATATTTTATCAAACACTCATCAATGTTTAAAGAAAGGTATAGCTTTTTACCTTGCACAACACAAGTACAAATAACCATAGACTTGCTTTGATGGCATCTATCCATGTTGAATATACACTTTTGGATGATAGACACAAAAATGCCCAAAATTATGGGTATCTAGAAAATTTCAAGATTAGAAGTTATGAATAATGTAATTAGATTATGTGAATGAAGATGTTGTCTTTATTGGTGTATAATGTTAGGGTTCTTTGTTGAAGCCTCTAAGTTGATCCTAATTCTTTGATGGAGTACCATAATTTTGTGAATCCCTTTAGTTGAACTAGTGTTCCTTAAAGGTGTACCAAAGGGCTCTACATAAGATTGGTATTAGAGCTTGAAGATCTTGAGTGTGTGGGTAAAGCCTCAAAGGAGGCAATCTAGACCAGGACCTTGAAGATTCGATTTTGATTTGTTTATAGAGTATTTGGTTGTAGGTTCTCATCCATCTTGCTGCAAAAATATTTTTTTGTTGTTGAGTTGATAGATATTGAAGTTCTCTCAAGGGCCATTGAAGGTCCAATGAATGCTAAGAGACTAGGGAGAGAGGAAAAGAGGAGAACTCCTAGGTAAGGCATATGGGAGAGTTGTTTATGGTGACTTTGAAGTAACAAGCTAAAGGTGAATCTCTGACTGATAAAGCACTATGGATTTGCAGCCATTAATGCTCTAGTGATAGGTTTGAGAATCTAATTTTGAGGATAGTCATGTGTCCTTAAAGTCAAAGATGATGGTGATAAAGGCATGAAGAGGCAAAGGTAAAGACGAGGATTTTTGGTCTAATTTTTTTTCTTCCAGGTTATTGATTCCATGTTTCCAAGGGACTTGGAAACTTTTCAAGGTTAGAAGTATGGTCCAGAGGCACCTAAATTTCAAGAGAACAAGGAGGTTTAGATTCCTTAATTCATATATTGAATTAATGTGATCCATTTATGATATATTTGAGTCGTTTGAGTCAAGATGTCAAAGCTAGAGAAGCCATTTATAATAAGTTGTCAAAATTGTAAAAGGAGGTCTTAATATGATCAATAATGTCAAAATATTTATTTAATAGGTGAATGGATCAATTTCTATCCATATAAAGTCATTTGAGTCATAATTTTGGTCTAGGTTGGGTTTATATGAAAGTTGTAATGCAAAAATGCATAAAGTGCATAAAATGTTGTCAAAGATGCAAAAGGGTTAAAAGAATGCAATGGGTTAGTTTGAAAGGTGGTTGGAAAGTTGTAAACCACCAAAACCACTATAAAATAATTGCATTGGTCATTTCCAAAAAGAGATGAATGAATGAGAAGAAAAAGAGATCATTTCAAATCAGTTGGTTTCTTAAGAACTTGTCATTTTGATTGGTGTTAACTATTTTTGTGTTGGTTTTAGGTCTTGTATGATCATTTATAGCCTAGAACCCATGTATATCCTGTACATATGAATAGTAGGATGAGTAATCTTCTTTCTCTTTTTGGTTTGAAGAAATTTTATTAAGTTTTAAAGAAGTTGCATAAAAGTGGTTATTTTCAAATTTGAGGATGCCCAACTATAGTCAAATTGAAATCTTTGGTATAGACACATTTGGATGAAAGAAAAACTCTATTTATATTCATTGGAAAGATATGTGAACTAGTTGTCATTTCCAATTGGTTTGAGTTGTTTTCATTCTGATTTGTGTAAGTTATGTGTAATTGAGTAAAGACTAGTTTTTAAGGATCTCCATTGAAGTTGCAGATAATGATTGGCATTTGTAGAATGATTTATGAATTGGAAGGATTAATGGATTACATATTATGAAAATATATTCATAGAGGATCAATGTGAAATTGGTTTTATTTCATTTGGAGTCATTTTGAGGAAGTTATTGGATGCCCTAGGCAGGGTTACTAGTTTTACTTCTAATTTATGACAGAGAAAGTGGGTCTAAGTGAAGAGACTAACTTTTAATGGATTTATTATTTTTCTCTCATCTTTGGATATGTTTTATAATTATTAATTTAGAACAATTTCACTAAAGTGCTTGGCAAGAAAAATTCATGATTAAAAGTTATGAATAATGTAATCAGGCATAGAAATCAAATTATGTGAATGAAGATGTTGTCTTTATTGGTGTATAATGTTAGGGTTCTTTGTTGAATCCTCTAAGTTGATCTTAATTCCTTGATGGAGTACCATACTTTTGTGAATCACTTTAGTTGAGTTAGTGTTCCTTAAAGGTGTACCAAAGGGCTCTGGATCATAATGAATGTTGGTACTAGTTATGTAATAAATTAAACTAGAATTATGTATTTCTTGAAAATCTTTTAAACTTTTAAGTAGTTAGCTGAAATATGGTAGTTCTAATGTTTATAATAATTTGTGGAAAATATCACCATATATTCTTCCATGGGAAAAATGGAAAGAAAGGAACAAAAGATTTTTGTAATACAAAGATGAACCTTACATCCTTCATTAGTAAATTAGAGACATGCATAAGTGAGGTAGTCAATAATGATCTCATAAATTCATATGAGGAGGAAGGATCCTTTTTAGATTGGGATGCAAAAATGTGGAAGAATTAGTTTATTCTAATAAATCCTCCAATGATTAATACTAAAACAAAAAAGACTGCTAGGAATCAATGTAAATGGAAACCACCTCCAATGGGATGGTCAAAATTTAATTTTGATGGGGCTTCTAGAGGTAATCTAGGATCAATAGGTGTAGCATGTATAGTTTATTTAGATAAGGGACTATGTATAACCAAACGTGGCAAACCCTTAGGTTTAATGTCTAACAATTTAGAAAAATTAGAAGCCCTAAAAGAAAGCTTGAGACTTAATCAAGATATCAAAATTAAGAAGCTAATTATAGAGGGAGATTCAAAATTATCTTAAATATGGAAAGGAAAAGGGGAACCCCTAATTGGATCCTAAATTCTAAACTTGAGTATGCCTTAGATATAGTTAATAATTTTGAGGAAACAATCATCAAACATATTTATAGAGAAGGTAATAAAGAAGTAGATAACCTTGCTAATAATGGAGTAGATGGAGAAGAGATATTAAGAAGATAAAAGTTGATATGTTAATCAATAGATTGACAATTGTGCTTAGATAGTAATAATTGTAGAAGAATAAAAGTTTATTTGGGATATAATCGAATAAAGATTAAACATAGATGTTCTAAAACAATCAAAAGAAAAATACAACCAAATATAAATATGTATAGTCAAAATAATTTTCTAAAGCATATTTCGATTGTATAATAGATTAGAAAATGTCGACTTGTATTTGATAATGTATTAATACCATTTCTAATGACTTGGTCTTAGCTTATTTTATTTTGATAGGTACTTCAAAAGGATATCAAAAAAGTAGAACTACAAATATGGATGTTAAAAAGGTGGCTTCAAATGATTAAAGTAGTTAAGCTTTAATCAAAGATAATTATCCACCCCTAATCTTAGATACCTCGTTAAAATGGAAATCAATTTTTTTTTAAACTTTGGGCCTTATGACCTTTTATCTAACAATAAATAAATATTAGTAAGAAAATTATATATTTAAATTTAAATTTTACAATAGATATTAACCACCTCAATTCTTACATAAGAAAAAGAAATATAATAAAAACAAAGACGCATAGCTTCGAGTTCCTTAAATAGTACCAAACCTAGCCGTCTAATTGGAATAGTGTTATGAGAACCAAGCACTCTAGGATAATTGGAGCGGATTCTATAATTTACAATAGCAATGAATGAGGTCAAATATTATGTTAGGTTGGATGTAAACAGTGAAGAAAAAAGTAGCTAAATATGATACATAAGAGAAAGAAAACTCTCGACCACAATTTATCTATGCCAAAATGATTTGACCCCTACTGCATGGAAGCCGAGAACACAAGAAAAAACTATTCATTTGAAATATTGAATGATGGAGAATGTGGAGAAGTCTAGAATGTTAGAGAGAGGTCTTGTCGTTTCTTTTTTCTTTCATAAGGTTATAGAAACTTATAAATTTCTAGAATGTTTTATATTTTAAATTAAAAAATCTAAAATATGACAATCAAATTTTTATTAAAGTATATGAACAAAATTGACACATTTTTATCAAAAAGACAAAATCCCTACTATAGCACAAAACAACCAAATAATGAATTATTTCCAATACAATATATATTAAAACTTTATAGTTGCAAAAATTACTTGAATAATAAGTTGTTCTAATTAGACAAACAAATGAAAAAATTACACTCCACACGAAACAACCAATCAAATTGTCAATACATATATTATGTTAAATTAATTCAAATACTATATATATATGGATGGGCAAAACTTTATATTTATATTAGTATGGGGCTCTTAAAGAAAGATGCCAAAAAAAAAATACACCAACAAATTAAAAAGTTGCATTACATTGATAGTTTCCCACATAAGGAAAAATAATTTTCCCATTTATTCAAATTTAAATATCATGTTTTTTCTAGGAACTAATAAAACCTCCTCGATGCAACAAAATTGTTATTCAGACCATTTTATATGCGGCATAGCAATTTTTCCACTATAGAACCCTCCCTCAATCTGAATCATCGAGAAATGCGAAATTCTTGCCTCGCCTCGTGTGCGGCACAAATATATGAGGAAATTAAAGATTCTGTGCAATTAAAATGAACGGGTGGGGTTGTAGATTGTTTGCGTTTGACCGCAGTGATTAAGATGAACAATTTTAAGCCTTGATCAGAGACCGCAACGGTGAGAATGCCGAGTAAAACTGGGAAGATATTACGAAACCCTACCAGATAAATGTAGAAATCCGTGATTTTTTATTTCAATTTCAATCGTCTTTGGATCCTTCTAGTTCATTTTCAATCGTTGATTTTTAACATCAGGCCGTTCGCTTCATTGTAGGACACGCTACATATACGTCTAGAAACTTTTTGAATAGATAAATAACCCAGAAAAAAACTGCTCGACACGCTACACATGTCTGATTACATGATTCATGACAGAAGCACCAGCTAGAGCATTAGCTATTAAATGTCAGAAACTAACCATTATAATATCTTGATAGAGTACATTATTATCTTTACTATTGCACCCATACTTTCTTACCTTCAATTCAAGTACATTTGTTATTTGTTTGTGTTGCCACATGCGAGAAAGGGACCAACAGTATCACATGGACTTGGCAGATCCCTCCATATTTGTGACAACTTGCACCTGATATATGTATATCTATACTTGGAAACCTGATTTCCTATCTACATTTACAATACTACCTAAATTAGTTTCTGTTGTCACATGGGCTTGGAAAGTACTTTGCTCAGAGAGTGATTAGGGAAGGTGCCAAGAACACGGAAGCACTGTTGGCCGGGGACAACTTTCTTGTAGTCTTTATCATTTTCGTACCTGAAAAATCAACATGTAATTTGCATGCATTCCAGCACTTACGGCCGCAACGCGTAGCACATGTGATCCTGACATTTCTGCGCCTCCTTTTTCCGTGTCTTTTCCATGTTTTTTCGAAATATGTTTAGTGTTGAGGTTCTATGAGGTTCCTTTAAGGCAACGGCTACCCAGCCAGTTATTTCGATTGGATGGGTATGACGCCGTTTATCTCCCTCCGTCTTCCTTCCGCCTCTCCCGTACCGTCAGCGATGCGCGGACCTCGCGGCAGCAACTTGCCCAGTGTTTGTCGCAGTAGGTATTTGCAGCACCTGATTTAAAAACGTGAAAGTCTGAGATCCACTCCACAGACGTAGGAGCGCATCCCATAGAGCTCGGAGTGCATGTGCACCGTCCTGTACTACAGCGTTTCAGCGTTTCTCACATGAGCCTTGCGCAATTTCAGGTTATTCCGAAAAATGATGCCCTTTACAGCGAGACTGGAGAAAATTAAATTTTGATAAATTTTTTAAATTAAAAATGATGCCCTTTACAGCGAGACTGGAGAAAATTAAATTTTGATGAATTTTCTAAATGTATATATTTAAGTATCTAACATCACTAACATTTTAAAATATATTTAATAGTGAAATTAAATGATTAAAATTATTTACAAAATTTTATGTTATCAAATAAATGTTAATACTTCAATTGTCAATAATTTAGTTTCTATTCATTTACTTATGTATTATATATTATTTAAAATTTACAACATCTCTAATGCGAATAAAATGATTGATGATTTGTCTTAATAAATCATAACTCAGTATATTTGATTATAGCATTAAAATAATTTAAAAACTCAATCAAAAAAATAATCTATCTTTTAATGATCTCAAATGAAAACTTCACTATCATAAATAATCTTTCAATTTATTTATTAAAATGCATCACATAACTATTTACTCATTAATTTATTCAAGAGTTAAAAGTAAGATAAACTATTTAAATATTTTTGAGGTTATTTTTTTATTGAACCAAGACGAAATTGTACATAGTTGATGTATTAGGATCCAGTGATATATAGGATAAGATACATACAATATTTAAAATCTCCTAAATATGCTAAAAATAAGATGAATAACTTAAATAATTTTCTTATTAGTAAAATAATAGTTATAAATCAAAACTATTATATTCTTTTATTTATAATTATTATACATATTTAATTTATTACCATTACTACTGGCTCATAAGTTTGAACAAGTTCATTTGTTTTTAACCTTATTATATACTTTGAAGTCCCTCTTAATAACCCTAACATTTGGTCATTATACTCTAGATAATAACCAAATAACTTTGAATAAAAGTGGTGTTCTCAATTTTATTGAATGGTGATATTTAATCTTGTTTGGTTTATATTACTTCATTTCTATTGTGCAACTTCAAAGATTTATTGTTGAAGATTTCTATTAAATTTTATAAAATTAAATCTTATTTTATAAATGGACAATAGTATTATTGGCTTTCTCAAGTTTGAATCTCCTCTTAAAATTTTAAAAATAGAACATTTTGTAGATAGTTTAAGTAAACTAAAATGAAAAGTAAATTACATAAATTATTACAATTAAGTTACAAGTGATTTAATTTTTTAATAATATTCTCTATTTAATTTTTACCAAAATTTTAAACTTTATTGCCATTGCTATTGGTGCATAAGTCTAAACATGTTTGAGTAGAAAATACCTAGTTGAATCCTTCAACTAATAGCAATATCAAAATTTGACTTGTACAAAAAATTTCATACTTATAAATTATTTTTCATAACTATTGTATTCTTTTATTTACAATGATTGTAAATAATATGTTAGCGAGCATGTTTAGAGGGAATTAGATAGATTATAATTATTTTAGTGAAACGTATTTGTTGTAGTTTGGGAAATTTGTGGACATAAGAAGATGTATAATTAATATACTGTACGTAATCTTGTTGCATGCGTTCTTAATTTTTGACCCTGCAAATATAACGCCTAGAACAATGACTTGAATAATGCAAATTATAGCAATGTCTATCAAATACACTTTCCTTGCATCATTTTTTCTTCTTCGTTCTTCTTCGGTATCCATGCACACTAAAAAATCCCGACTCTCTCTCACAACTTCATATCATTATCTTTAATCTCCATACACCTTTTTTTTGCAAGTTTCCACCAATGTTGAATCCTCCAAGCTCTTATGTGTAGTGCCTGCCCCTAGTTTACATTTTTTTCGAGCTACATTTATGATATGATTGCCAAACTCTTTTAGGCCAATTTATGTTTGATGAGTAGTATTATTATTTTAGAGATTATCAGAGGATGTTTATACTCAGTTTATTATATGATGAGATTTCTTGGTACTCTATATTTCGTGCATGTATGATGATTATTCAATGGTTTTAGTTATCGATGATGATTAGTTAGATGGCTTATTATTTCATGTGCCTCTTATGGATACTTACCCCATACTGCATGTGTATGGTGTGCGTGTTGTTTTATTTATGTATGGTGTTTCTGATATGGTTAAGGAAGGGAGTCGTAGTCACCTGCTAGTCGGGATCTACATGATGCACCACTTCCTGCCATTGCCTGTTTAGCTTAGAATATTGTGTTTGTACATGCGTGGATTTTATGCAGGTTGCAGGTACCAAGTATCGACTTCCCTGAATTGTCAGGATGAGCGTACCCTATCGCACTGTCTCAATGATAAGAGAGGGGAGATAAACTCTTAAGTCCAAATCCTAAACCCTTTAGCCAATTGTCCTAATTGATAATTAGGACAAGTATCTGAGTTAAGTGCCCTCCGAACGCATCAAATGATGTAATTTTGTGATTATAACCCTTTTGTTTGATTTGGTATGTATTTTTCTATGATGGGTTTTCGTATGTTGCTTTATGAGTCCTTGGTGTATTTCCTATAAATTAAGTCTAATTAAAAAGACTAATTAATGATTTAATTTAATAAGGAATTATTATGATATCTTTATATTTAATTAATTAATTAATTAAATAAATAAAAGAATTAAAGTTGGAAATTAAAGTTCAAGATATATTTAGAACAGGATAATATTAATTTAATTTAATAATAATATATTTGGAGTTCATTTTTAAATAAATGCTAAATATTATTGTTATTTAAATTAATTAAATATGTTATCAATTAAGTTCTAAAATAAATTAAAAAGTTGAAAGATATTAATTTATTAAGAATTCTAGATCGCATGATCTAAACATGAGTTAAATATAAGAATTAAATTAAAAGATTAAATTATAAAAATTAATAATGTTATTTTAATTTCTTAAAAGTGCACATAAGATTTAAAGTAATAAATTAATTAAGAATTGAAGTCAAGTGAAATTTTAAATAAAGTTATTTAATAATTCAACTTAATGTGCATGAAAGTTGAATGCAAAAGAATAAGAAAAGATAATAAAAGTTAAATTGGAGTTAACTGAGTTGTGCAAAGAGTCTTCTCGGGTAAACACACAATTAGTGCCCCGAATGGAGGAGAAATTGCTTATCACAACTTTGGGGGTTCATTTTTTTTGGAGAGACGAATTTGGACAAGAATTTTGGGGAAGACATCTTTTGACAGCGAATTTCAGAAGGAGAATTCTAGGAAAGTTTTTTAGAGGAAAGTTATTGAAGGGGAGAAAATTCTCCCTAGTTTTTCGAGGGTTTTGTATTAGCATCAGGATCAGGTAGGGTCTTGTGTATTGATCGTTGATTATTTACGCAATTTCTCTATTCCTTGTCTTCTTCGTGCCTGTGGGTTGTATATCTAAATTCTCTGTGATCATAGTTTAAACATTCCAATATTGAAAATTAATAAATGCTCATGAATTAATCTTCTGTACACGTCAGGGTTAGAAAAGAGATCTGAAAGAACCCTAGTTTTTAAATCAAAGAACATAGGATTTAATCGAGAAAGGGTCGAATCTTAAGATGAAATTCTAAATTTGGGAAGGTTGATAATATTTATTTACTTTCTCCATCAGAGTATAGATGAAATCAATTTATATATATATATATATATATATATATATATATATATATATATATATATATATATATATATATATATATATATATATATATATATATATATATATATATATATATATATATATATATATATATATATATATATATATATATATATATATATATATATATATATATATATATATATATATATATATATATATATATAAAATTGTTATTTATATATAAAAAAAAAAGTCTTATTATAAAAATGAAATAAAAACATATTTATGTGTGTGTGTGGGGGGGGGGGGGGGGGGGGGGGGGGGGTTTCGTTGACCCAACCCCAAACCCGGCTGTCGACCGCATTAAATTGCAGCCTGTACTGCTACGGCAGCAGGTACTGCTGACGCAGCAGTACCCTACGCAGAGTACCCTGCGTAGCGGGTTAATGCCGCAGGATAGCGATTTTAAAATCGCTAAGTTTTTTTTTATTTAAAAACTTTTCATGCAGTCCGCATGCGATTTAAGAGTTTTTTTTTAATAATATAAATTGCAATTTAGTTGTTTTAAAAGAAATATAAGTTTTTAATTAAATTTAATTTATGTTATTAATATTTTTACTATCAATTTTTTTTATAATATTTTACAATTTGATATGTTAATAATAATATTTATATATTGAATTAAAATTTTAATCTATTTAAATTAAATATGTTTCTAATAATATTTGTTAAGATTAGAAGATATTAAAATATTGATTTTTTTTAAAAATCATGATTATTTTATTTATAATCATTAAGGGATTTCTTTTATAATTTAATAGAATGAAAAGGTTATCTTAAACTATTTTTGTTAGGAAAATTAACTTTTAAACGTGAGAGCAATTATATATCTGTGGGTTGAATTAATTATCGAATTAAAATTTAAGGGTAATAGTGGGGAAACCTTTGCATTAGAAATGTACATTAATTAAAAACTACAATTTAAATCCTATTGTGTTCTGGAAACAAACCCAAACTATGAAATTTAATTACTTGAAACATATGTTAACTGAGAACTAGGTCCTTACCTTTAACTCGATAATTTACCTTCAATCAAACCCACTGTGAAACTATGATGTTTTCTATGTAATGGTTATGTTTGGGGTTTGGGTGGTCCTAGAGTGTTGACCAGTTTAGGTTGTTACCAGAGGGTCGGGGTTGTGAATGTGATGTCATGATGATTTGGTTTCGATCTTTCTTAACCTGACCATGGTAATGTGATGAAGTGCTCTATGACATGATTGTGTTACTGTTTGTTGTTGCTTTCCAGTTTGCTTGTGTGAAGCTGAGGTGTATATATTTGAGATACCTAACTTAACCATTTTTTGAGTCTCGATCAGTTATATGTGATAACCATTTCTGAGTCTTGATCAGTTATACTTGTATTTCTTTCTGGTTGCTCATTAGAGAACCATTGGTTTTTGTGACTTATCATTGATGCCTTCAGTTGCTGATAGAGAACTGTTGTGATTACATGATTACTATTTGATGTTATCTGTTGCTCATGAAGAACTGATATAATTTGTGGATTATCTTTTTATGATGTTTTTCAGTTGCTCGTATAGGACTGAGATGGTTTTATTATGATTCTTTGATTTACGAGTTCATGAGCTAGGGTAGGTTATCTATGTGTAGAGTCGGGAAATGGCTTGCAATGGGGGTCGGAGCCCTAAGAGGCTGCCTTGAGAAACCCATTGTAAGTCATTTTTGATAAGTGAAAATATTTACACTAAATGAGAGAAAATGAACCTAACAAGATAATTGTATGTTCTCTCCCATGCCATGAGTGCTAGTATAGACTAGGATGGGGTAGAGAGGACGCTTGGTTACGACCTTGCATTCCATAGTATGCCTCGTCAGTACGAGAGGATACTAGTGGTCGCAGGATCAGTAGGGACCCAGGATTCCTAAGGGATTGCTCGGGTAACTTCTACATGACTTTTGCGATGACACTTTCCCGCTTGCATATTAGGTTTCCTACGTGTCTTGTGGTACCTCTGGGATTTAGATGTCGATCTTTTTAGGAACCCTTGAGTTAGCATACTTATAGGATTTCCTGGACTTAGAGAGTATTTATGATTATAGGTTCTGTTATCCTATTTGGGACTTGAGACTATCTCCTCAGCGCGGTGGGAGTGGACCATTTAGGTTCCACGCAGTCGAGTGGTAGTGCTTTACTCTTACCATTGAGATCCGTTCCGTGGTCACCGTGGTTGGAGATTTCGTGATTGGCATTTACCTACACTATGTTCTTGGATTAGTATGATGGATGGTTAGATTTTATGATAGATGTTTTATCATTATGGATGTATGGATGTATCATGTATGGTGAATAGTTTCATATATTTTTACTGTACTTTGTATCATGGATTTGAGGATGTTGTATCTTGATCTTTACATATGTATATTCTTTTAAGCCTTTCATACCCTGTGACATGTACAGTGGATGAATGAGCATTCCGAATTAATTTGCCAAGGAGCATTCGGAACAAATGTATATTATGGACATTGGAGTTTCTGATTATTCTTTTATATGTATGTGATAGTTGTTAGACTTAGAATTAATTAAATTTAAACGTGACTCAACATCTTGGGATCTTTAAGAAATGTAACTTGCAATGTATGTTTGTCGATGATTACATGTTATTGCTTCCGCTACTATTTGTTTGATGTGTATGTCATACTTTCTTACTTTAAAAAAAAAAAAAATAAAAATAAAAAATAAAAAAAAAATTGTTTAGCAAACTTAGTGAAACTTTAGGTTAATTCTTTTGGATCCCTTGGCGGGGCGTTACATTATGTTAAGACTATCTAACACACTCAAGTTATTAATTCCTATTGATGAGTTTTCTCTGTATCTTCACTTTGTCTTTGAGCATATTATTTATCTTATAATCTTTGTTTTCATTATATTGTTATTTATCTCTATTCTAGTTATCTATCCCTAGTTCTTCTATTATGTCTACCAATTGTTCATGGAGGTGAAAATACTAAAGCACAAGGCTTGACTAAGGAAAACATCTTTATTTCCACAACCTTTTTACTCCTCTCTTCTGTGTGGGTTTTTATCTCAAATTTGGGGGTTTGAATGCTTTGATTAATCATTTTACATATAAATTGGTTAATCTTTCATCCTATTAGATCATTTTCACTTCGTTGGTATAACTTTTTATTTCATTGTATTTCCTTTCTTTTCACCTATCTAAAGTAATTTTTCTATTCTACTTAGTTACATTCATAGTATTAGCTTAGTTTTATATTTTATTTCTCATCATTCTACTTTTTTTTTTTTATGCATCTATATTTTTTATGGGTGAGTTTCCAATGCAGTGTGTTGGTGTCCATTAGTCATTTTATAAACCTCTCAGTTGCACTTATGTCCAAGGAAGAACTCACAAAGCTTAGGGTTTGACCCTCATAGTTAACCTCCCAATTCTTGTTGTTAAAATACATATTTAAATACTTAGATAATAATGCTTAATTAACATTTGAATCATACCAAGAAACCTCCTATATCTTGTGTTTGAACTCCCTAATGTACTCATAGCTACCAATATGAGGTTTTAATCAACCTCTAGGTTGTTTCATTATCTTTTCCCCATAGTTTCTATTGGTGAGTGTTATGAATTGATTTGAGTTTGAATAAACTAGGTCTAGCTGACAATCTAATAAACTTTCAATGATACACATCACTATCAAAGCTCATCCCTATTAATTTACAAAGTCAAACTTTATGCCCCCTAGAAGTTCTTGCATAAAAAACAAATTGAGCAACATTGAGAATTATTAATGATTAGCACAAATAATTTACTATGAAATGATAAAGAAAATAATTTGAGTTATTTGGTTATTATCTAGAGTATAATGATCAAATGTTAGGGTTATTAAGAGGGACTTCAAAGTATATAATAAGGTTAAAAACAAATGATGGAAAAGTTTTTTCTAAAAAAATTTTGAGTTATATTTTAGATTTTTTTAAGATGTAGTTTTATGCTCAAACGTGTTCAAACTTATGAGCCAATAGTAATGGAAAAAAATTAAATATGTATAATAATTATAAATAAAAGAATATAATAGTTTTGATTTATAACTATTATTTTAATAATAAGAAAATTATTTAAGTTATTCATCTTATTTTTAGCATATTTAGGAGATTTTAAATATTGTATGTATCTTATCCTATATATCACTGGATCCTAATACATCAACTATGTACAATTTCATCTTGGTTCAATAAAAAAGTAACCACAGTGAAAAAGAAAAATTTCAAAAATATTTAAATAGTTTATCTTACTTTTAACTCTTGAATAAATTAATGAGTAAATAGTTATGTGATGCATTTTAATAAATAAATTGAAAGATTATTTATGATAGTGAAGTTTTCATTTGAGATCATTAAAAGATAGATTTTTTTTTTTGATTGAGTTTTTAAATTATTTTAATGCTATAATCAAATATACTGAGTTATGATTTATTAAGACAAATCATCAATCATTTTCTTAGCATTAGAGATGTTGTAAATTTGAAATAATATATAAATACATAAGTAAATAAATAGAAACTAAATTATTGACAATTGAAGTATTAACATTTATTTAATAACATAAAATTTTGTAAATAATTTTAATCATTTAATTTCACTATTAGATATATTTTAAAATTTTAGTGATGTTAGATACTTAAATATATACATTTAAAAAAATCATCAAAATTTAATTTTCTCCAATCTCGCTGTAAAGGGCGTCATTTTTCAGAATAACCTGAAATTGCACAAGGCTCATGTGAGAAACGCTGAAATGCTATAGTACGGGATGGTGCACATGCACTCCAAGCTCTATGGGATGCGCTCCTACGTCTATGGAGTGGATCTCAAACTTTCACATTTTTAAATCAGGTTCTGCAAATACCTACTATGACAAACACTGGGCAAGTTGTTTCCGTGAGGTCCGTGCATCGCTGACGGTATGGGAGAGGCAGAAGGAAGACAGAGGGAGATAAACAGCGTCATACCTAACCAGTCGAAATAACTGACTGGGTAGTTGTTGCCCACTTTCTTGTTCTTCATGCACATCCATCGTAGGAATCCTTTCCAAAGCTTCCAAGATTTCCAAGATGGTTGCATTTTACTTGCTTACTTGTCTCAGTTCTCTTTACCTTACTACATCTTAGTCTCTTTGTTTCCTCAACTCTCTATCCATTATTTTAGTAGCTTATATCAGCTCTTGTATCTCCTTTTATATATTTTTTTGGAGGCATCTTCTAAATATAAAAATCTACAACACAAGTAACTAATTTTGCACCCCTCAATAGATCTACTAGATTTGATACCAATGATTTGAGGAGTCAAACTAGATCCCCAAGAAGTAATAAACATTCAGCAAATGACTTGTTTCAAGAATAGATTCAAACCATCAAACTAAATACCTACCCTTCTCCACAAGGGTCCCTCCAAATGTTCAAATTGGGTTACCAAATTTATTGGCTTGTCCCAAGTCTTTCTAAGGTCTTCAAATATCTCAATTAGGTTGTTCCAATAGTCTAAATGCATATCTTTAATAGGTTTATTCAAAACCCCTTACTTGGACATTATCTAGGCTTGATCTTAGTATCGCTATGATTCAGGTAATTCCTTATTTTCACCAATTTCTCCCAAACCCCATACAAGTAAATTATAGTTACAATACTACTATTGGAGTATGATAACATATAGCAATCTAATTTGTAGTTCCTTTGGACCAACTATTTGATCCAACACTATGGATTCAACAAAATAGGCCTAATTACCCTTCACTTACAAAGAAACTCTCAATATTTCTAACCCAAGGCCCTATACGGGCTATGGTAATATTCTATCATGATCTAAAACAACATATTTTCACACCCATCTACCTATCCATGGGCATTCGATAGGCTAACTACCAAACCCTCAGTCTTATGCCCTCAAAACTAGGGCTTTCTCAAAGTGCCTTCTCCAACCACTTCCAAATTCAAACAAAGGTTACTTCACCTTACATGACATATTATAAAGGAAAATATCACCTACAAAGCAACAATTTCCATTTTGAAGAAAGAAAGCCTTTCCCCTTTATCTCTAGTCATCTTAGTTTCTTGCACCAAAATCACATCCTATTTATGCTACCAAACCACATTCCGCAAAATATCCTTCTTATGAGGATCATTCAATCCTCTAATATTCTATGATATGATATTCCTTTATAACTTTTGTTACAACTCTCTTAGATGGTGAATTGTCTCCCATTTACTATATCAACTTTACTTGCCAATTCTCTTATTTCTTTATTATTCTTCCTACCCAAACAATAATTCTTACCTTCCACATTAGTTTTGTACTTTCTCTTAGTAACAATGTTAAAAAGGGGCTAGTAGTCAAGAACTTCTTCTTCCTACTATTGACTTCTACCCATTGGCTTTGAGCTTTGTTGGTGCAGGAGCACCTAGGAAATATGCCAAGTTTCCTAAATCATTTTTGGCTTGTAGTGGTCTTGGTCAGACCACATGAATAAGGGCTATGTGATAAAGCCCCAAGTGTGTGAGTTGTGTTTTTAAATAGGTTTTTGTTATGTTTGAGTTCCAAAGTTGCTTCTATGTTGGCAAAATTGCTTAAATTGCTTGTTAGAGCCTAGAATGGTCAAACATTGACCAAGACCCTAGGAGGATGGGAAAGATGGAAAAAATGTTTAAAGTTGTAATTACATGGAAATAGGTTCATTTAACCATTTTTGAGGTCATGGAGCCATTAAATGCACAATAGTGCAAAAGTTGCACTTGGCAACTTTGCACGTTTGCAAAGTTGCTTGACAACATTAACAAAAAGTGCTAAATCTTTATAAGGGCTTCAAGAATCAGTTGGAAACCTATGAGATCTTTTGATTCACATGGGTAAGAGGTATTTAAGACTAATCCAAGTCAGTTTGAGGGTTGGCACGTGCTTTTGTATGAATTTTGGCATTGGAATGAAGAGAAAACTAAGCATTTTGATGATAGTTTTCTGATTTCACCCTTCATCCACACCTTTAATGGATTGATAGGGTTGTTGTTTTCATGGGGTTTGATAGTGTATGGAATGTAGATGCTTTGGTAAAGATTAGGAAGTTTTTTTATCAGTTTCTTTACTAGTTTGAAAAATCTTTTTAAAGTTGCCAGTTCACTGGTCTATACAAAGCAATCAGCAAAGAAACCTCTATAACTTGAATTCCAATGGTGGAACCATGATGGCCTTTTGGAATCAAGTAATAGACTGTATAAACAATGTAAATATGTATTTTGGCCTTGTTTTGCAAAGGTTTGTTTTTTTTTTCCAAGAGGCCCTAGGTGAGTTTGCATACCGGGCTAGGCAATGAAATCAACAAATAAGTGTTTGAAAGGAGCATAGAATATAGCCAAGAATGCACTCTTGGAAGCCAATTGTGAAGAATGGTGCAATGAGAGCACTAGGGAGACCCCATGGTGAAATAGAGTTTTGAGTTGATTGGTAAGGATTAGTGTAATAAGGGAATAGAGAGAAGATTCCCTTGGAATAGAGTATAGGAGAAATACCCTAAGAGGCTAGGAGAAATCTTGGAGTGAGTTCTAGTAGTTGAGGCTAGAACCTTGTTCAAAATCATTTGTCCTCTAACTCCAAACTATTTCCAATACCAAACTGAAACTAATTTTCTAGAACAATCAAAACTAACAACACCAGAAGGCTAGATTACCATGCACCATGCACCTAGTACATACCAACTATTATAAAGACTCAAAACTGCCTATTTTAGTCTACCCACTAGGCCTAGTTTAAGGCCATTTACAAAGCAATTCACAGTCCCTTGACTTTTGGAACTCTGATGACCGAAAAAAGTCTTAAGAGATGACTCAAATGCAAGGATTCTTTTTTTTTTTGGTCTCATGATCAACTTTACAATGGTTTTTACAAAACCCTCTTTTCTAGCCCCTTTACCCTAAGGCTTTCTAGAAATCTTACTTTGAAACATCTCTAGAATCCCAAAATGGTTCAAACACCTTCGCTTTGGTTATATTAGAGGACTTCCAATGTAAAATGAAACTCTTGTTTAGAGAAAACACTAAATGCACCTTTGGAGCAATCAATTTTGACTACCCAAACTTGTCTCCCACACATGGGAATGAGGTTTTAAACTCATTTAGACTCTCAAAACCAAATGAAACCTCCCTTTGGACCTTTTACATGACTTGATTAAGCCCATTTTGGCTTATATTACCAATGTTGGTAATTTTACAAAATATTGCACTTTTAGTGCCTTTTACATCTTTTAGAGGCTTCGATAGCCTTATTACATTATTTAATAGCTTTACAAGTCTTTTCTATCCACCCCTAACCTAGGATCAATCTTTATGTAGAGGATAGGGTGATGGACCCAAGTAACAACCCAAAATGAGCAAATTCGTAACAATGTGCCAAGTGACCCTTCTAGGTCCTAATGGGAAAATCCTATAAATAGTCAACTCTAAGATGTTTTTAGGCTTTAATAGGTTTTTTCTACCCTATCTATCATGTTCCCATCAACACCTTTCAGTTTCCATACCCTCCAAGCCAAAATGCATAATTCACCCAAATATTGTCAATGCAAAAATTGCAAAGTTGCATTAGCAAATTTTGCAACAATTTAGCAACTTTTAGGCAATAACCATAAAACTGTCTATATTCCTATATTCCTTTGAGGTTTTACTATTTCTGAACCTTTTCTAAGTCATAGAATTGGAATCAAGTGAAAAATGTAAAAATTGCACTTTTTGTGCAAAGTTGCATTGTTGAAAGTTGTAAAAGTTGCTCAAATTTACAACTTAGTGGAAGAAAGGTCTTGGGATCGAACTATCTGCTCCATTAGCTTTGGATGGCTAGGTAAACCCTATCCTCAACCTTGTCATGTCGGCTTTAGCACTCAAACATTCATGGGCACGCCGAACTGGAATGTCCCCAAGGGTCACTAAATCCCACAGGGCTGCGATCTTTGATGGGGCATATCTCGGAGCTCGTGTGAGGTATGGATGCAATTCTATTTCCTATAGGACCATGTTGTAGAGACCTATAATAATATCTCTCTCTTTTTGGAGATCACATTCCATTTTCATTTTACAATGCCATCTCGGGTGATGCTGAAACTTGCAGTGTTGGCTAGTACAAAGTTGCCAACTACCAAATCTCTCTCACCTTTCATGGTGGGATCAAACTATCTACTCTATTAGCTCTGGGTGGCTGGTTAAACCTATCCTCAACCTCGTCATGTCCCCTTCAGTGCTTGAACATTCTGAGGCATGCCAAACCGAAATGTCCCCAAGGGTCACTAAATCCCACAGGGCTGGGATCTTTGATGGGGCATATCTCGAAGCTTGTGTGGGGTATGGATGTGATTCTAGTTCCTACAAGATCATGTTGTAGAGACCTAAAATAACCTCTCTCTCTCTCTCTCTCTCTTTTTGGAGATCACATTTCATTTTCATTTTACAACGCCATCTCAGGTGATGTTGAAACTTGTAGTGTTGGCTAGTACAAAGTTGCCAATAGCCAAATCTCTCTCACCTTTCGTCGTGGGATCGAACATTCTACTCTGTTAGCTCCGAGTGGCTGAGTAAACCTTATCCTCAACCTTGTCATGTCCCCTTCAATGCTCAAACATTCTCGGGCACGCCGAACCGGAATGTAGCCAAGGGTCACTAAATCCTACATGGCTGCGATCTTTGACGGGGCATATCTTAGAGCTCGTGTGAGGTATGGATGTGATTCAAGTTTCTACAAGACCGTGTTATAGAGACCTACAATAACCTCTCTCAATTTTTGGAGATCACATTCCATTTTCATTTTACAATGCCATCTCGGGTGATGCTTAAACTTGCAGTGTTGGCTAGTACAAAGTTGCCAACTACCAAATCTCTCTCACCTTTCATCATGGGATCAAACTATCTACTCTGTTAGCTCTTGGTGGCTGGGTAAACCCTTTCCTCAACCTTTTCATGTCCCCTTCAGTGCTTGAACATTCTCGGGCACGCTGAACACGAATGTCCCCAAGGGTCACTAAATCCCACAGGGCTGCAATCTTTGACAGGGCATATCTCAGAGCTCGTGTGAGGTATGGATGTGATTCTAGTTCCTACAGGATCGTGTTACAGAGACCTACAATAACTTCTCTCACTTTTTGGAGATCACATACCATTTTCATTTTACAACACCATCTCGGGTGATGCTGAAACTTGCAGTGTTGGCTAGTACAAAGTTGCCAATTGCTAAATCTCTCTCACCTTTCATCATGGGATCAAACTGTTTTCTCTGTTAGCTCTGAGTGGCCAAGTAAACCCTATCCTCAACCTTGTCATGTCCTCTTTAGTACTCGAACATTTTCAGGCACGCTGAACCAGAATGTCCCCAAGGGTCACTAAATCTCACAGGCCTGCGATCTTTGATGGGGCATATCTCAGAGCTCGTGTGAGGTATGTATGCGATTCCAATTCCTACAAGACTGTGTTGTAGAGACCTACAATAAGCTCTCTCACTTTTTGGATATCACATTTCATTTTCATTTTACAATACCATCTCGGGTGATGCTGAAACTTGTAGTGTTGGCTAGTACAAAGTTGCCAACTGCCAAATCTCTCTCACCTTTTGTTGTGGGATCAAACTGTCTATTTTGTTAGCTTTGGGTGGCTAGTTAAACCCTATCCTCAACCTCTTCATGTCCCCTTCAATGCTTGAACATTCTCAGGCACACCGAATCAGAATGTCCCCAAGGGTCACTAAATCCCACAGGGCTGCAATCTTTGATGGGGCATATCTCAGAGCTCATGTGAGGTATGAATGTGATTCTAGTTCATACAGGACCATGTTGTAGAGACCTGCAATAGCCTCTCTTACATTTTGGAGATCACATTTCATTTTCATTTTACAATGCCATCTCGGGTGATACTGAAACTTGCAGTGTTGGCTAGTACAAAGTTGCCAACTTCCAAATCTCTCTCACCTTTTGTCGTGGGCTCAAACTGTCTACTACATTAGCTCTGGGTGGCTGAGTAAACCCTATCCTCAACCTCATCATGTCCCCTTCAACGCTCAAACATTCTCGGGCACGCCGAATCAGAATGTCCCCAAGGGTCACTAAATCTCATAGGGCTGCAATCTTTGACGGGGCATATCTCAAAGCTCGTGTGAGGTATGGATGTGATTGCAATTCCTACAAGACTATGTTGCAGAGACCGACAATAACCTCTCTCAATTTTTAGAGATCACATTCCATTTTCATTTTACAATGCCATCTCTGTTGGGTGATGCGACGCACTCCCTTGCCCACAGGTGGTTAATTATATGGTGTTCCATGTCCACTAACAGTCATGGCTTTTGGTGCAACAGAAAATGGGCCCAACAATTGGTATCAGAGCCTAGTTTTGGCCTGGTCATGGGTTCAAATCTCCCCGGTGCCTTCCCGACCCGCATAAGCACCTGGTATGCGCGTCGAGGGGGAGATTGTTGGGTGATGCGACGCACTCCCCTACCCACAGGTGGTTAATTATATGGTGTTACATGTTCACTAACAGTCATGGCTTTTGGTGCAACGGCAAATGGGCCCAACAATCTCGAGTGATGCTGAAACTTGCAATGTTGGCTACTACAAAGTTGCCAACTACCAAATCTCTCTAACCTTTCATCGTGGGATTGAACTGTCTACTTCATTAGCTTCGAGTGGCTGGGTAAACCCTATCCTCAACCTCATCATGTCCCCTTCAGTACTCAAACATTCTCGGGCACGCTGAACCAGAATGTCCCCAAGGGTCACTAAATCCCACATGGCTACAATCTTTGACGGGGCATATCTCGGAGCTCGTGTGAGGTATGGATGTGATTATAGTTCCTACAGGACTATGTTGCAGAGACCTACAATAACCACTCTCTCTTTTTTGGAGATCAAATTTTTTTTTCATTTTACAATGCTATCTCAAGTGATGCTAAAACTTGCAGTGTTGGCTAGTACAAAGTTGCCAACTACCAAATCTCTCTCACCTTTCGTCATGGGATTGAACTATCTACTTTGTTAGCTCTAGGTGGCCGAGTAAACCCTATCCGCAACCTATTAAACAAATATTTGTTGACCACTATTAAGTCTATCTCTCTAATGACTTGTCAAATGTCTTTTGTTGCATGAAAATGATCACCAATTGAACCATTGATAATTACAAAAAATCTTGCACCCTCTAAAAAATACATATTGCATTTACATCATTTCTTAACGAAACTAAATTTTATCATAACTTTGTGCAAGAAATCTCTTTGAAGCCTATCATAAGCTTTCATCATAGTCAGGTTAATGACACATGAGGGAAGGGAGTTTTTTTTAATGGAATGCAATACTTCATGAAAAACTAATGTACCATCCATAGTTTCTCTTCCAAAAATAAAAACCCTTCTATTTAGAAACAATCAAAGGGGGAATATACCTTCAATTTTCTCATCCTGAGATAGAATGCCATTGAAATCCCCAGGTACAATAAATTTATCATCTTCAATGCTGGAAATAGCCTAAGAATAGGAATCCAAAAGTTTTGTCTTATCATCACATGTAGAAGTAGGGTCATATATATTGAGCACTATGAATGACATACCAAAATTAGTAACAACTACTTGCCACTGGTTAGGAAAAGACTGAATATATAGTAGTGCAAGATTTATGGTTCCAAAGAATACATGAACCACCCAAAGCACGTGCAACATGAACATGAAATGAGTTCCACTTAGTCAACTTTTCAATAATAGAAGAATATGATTATTGAGACAATTTTGTTTTTTGAAGAAAAATTACATCAGCACCACCCGCATCAAGTTAGATTAGAGAGCAAATCTTTTGTCTGACATTTCATGAAAGGTCCCTCATTCTTCTAAAGAGTTCCTTTTGCACTCCTTTTCCTTTTGCTATCTATCAAATTTTTATCTAGAGTAGCTTGAATACCAAGGTCAATTTTCTCCTTAATCTTTTAAGCATTAGGTTTGCTTTGTTGTCTCTTACAAGTAGACACTTGAATTGAATCAAGCATGGGAATTTGATGTGGAGAATAGCTTTGCAAAGGATCAAAATTCTTCTTAGAGTCCTTATTCGCAAAATATGACTTACTAATAGGCACCTTATGCACAACCAAGTCAGAATTAGTTAAATCCTTATAGAAATTATCAACTATTATAGGATTGTAATGAATAAAAGGAAACATTATTGGGGTTACATGGATTAGTAACTATCACTATTCCCTTAAATAATAATGAACACTATTGTATACGCATAGCCAAAACTAAATAAAATTGTTGTTTCAAATGTTGTTATAGGGACACTAGCTAAATAGCCTAATATTTGCACAACAAAAAGTGGGTAAAGTAAGACAAACCTTTAATTGATGAGAAAAATAAGAAATATAAGGAGGAGATGGCTTTAGTGCAACCAATTATATCACCAAGTACAAGATCAATCACATTACAAGACAAGAAAATGATGAAAAAGAGTAGAAGAGATCAGGTAATATTAGATGAAGCTATCATACTTTCAATCTATGATCATACAAAATTGGATTCTGATGCTATGATAAATCGTGGAGAATTGTGAAAGGGAAAGATGCAAAAGAGAAAGATAGGAAGTGAAGTACAAACAAGTATTATAAGATTTAAAGGACATCTTATTACAAATTGTTCTAGATGCACTAGCCAATGACAAACCTCCGATGATTGATCAATTGAGTTTACTTTTAAAATAGGTAAATGCACTTGATGTTGATGTTAATGAAAATTTGATACAATTAGAAGAGAAAAGAATAGAGAAGAAGATTATGGAGAAGCTAAATGAGTCCATTACTGCTCAACAAGTTGAACTTGGTGGTATTACAACCGAGCTAGAAAATATTCTTAAGGAGATAATCCACCTACTCCAATAGTTATGTGATGTACTACATTTGACACAATATATTTTAAAGAGAGTTGAAAAATATTGATGAGGATTTAAAGAATAGTGTTTCTAAGTTAACTAAGGTACCTTAGTTAATCCAGGTTGATTTAAGTAAAGACATGGACAAGATGAGAAGACAAAGTCTTGAATTTCAAGCACTCTTGATACCTTACTTGGAACTCATACAAAATAATGTTAATAAGGTTAGATAACTTATTCTTACTCCTAAAATGTCTATTATTTAACATGTAATTGAACTTTGAATGGAGATACATCCAAAACACTTGGCATTGGATGGCCATTTGGTAAATATTAAGTCTATCTCTCTAATATTTGTAGACCACTATTTTGTTGGATAGAGTAATTTCAAACTAATTAATTCTTTAATAGAGTTCCTAAAAAATCTCAAGGTTCTCATTTAGGTGACCAATTGCCAGGAGGTCCATGAATATTGCCTGATAAAGTCTATTGCCAATCAATATTGTATCAAAAATTCAAACTAATTAGGTATTGAATTAAAATTGATAAATAAATGATAGAGAAGGAAAAATTTAAACATGAACAAGATCATAAATCATATGATGATGACATATTGCAAATGATTAACTTATGCTTAAACAATGATAAAGTTTATTGTTAATCAATATTCTATCAAAGTTTTTAATAGATTAGGTATTGAATTAAATTTTATTCATGCACATATCTAATTTAATGTCATACACGAACATATCTAATTTAATGTCATACATGAACAAACATGAACAATCATATCATATCATATGTCGTATATGAACAAACATATCATATATTAACCAATAATGTCATAAGTTGAATAATGTCATACATCAAATGTGTATCGAATATGTCCACTGATGCCTATATATATACATTTCTAGATCAACTACCTCTTTTCCTTCCCACGAGGGGAAGGAAACAAGTCTCTCGACGTCCTTTGTCGTTGTGTGGAGGGAGACAATGGAGATGACAGGGCCCTCCTGACATGGTCACTCGACCTCTTGTTGAGGCTCTTCTCCAACTCCAACTGATACAAAGAAAGTAGATATGAATCAATATTTATTATATGTTGAAATCAAATATATGTACACATAAAATCAATTATTTTCTTACCACCAACAAACAGTCACTCTGCAAGTTCACCTCAAATGCTAGTGGAGGATCAGGTGTGATGAAACCCTACAACAATTCAATAAATATAATCACTTATAAATACACATATCACCAACAAAAATTTTGTACTCAAGTAAATATCACCAAAGTCATCTTATATCCACCAATTCCAACCCAAGTTTTGATTGTGGGTCCAAGATATTTAGAGCATGTGAAATTTGATCTAACAACTTATTTTTGGGTTTAGAGAAAAAATACATGTCATAAATGGTAAGATAAGGTCCAATAAATGAAAGGAATTACTTGATTGAAGTCGAAATAGAGAAGCACACTTATAGATAAGGGTAACCTTGAGTTTTTAAAGAAAATGAATCAATATAGGACTTAAATAATAATTTGAAGGTCCAATGAGTGTTAGGAGAGTGTGAAATCAATGTAGGAACCCATAATGTATATTAAAATGGGGCTAAAATTAATACCAAATAAGTGTTCTTACTTTTTCAAATGATACATGTAGTCCCCACTTTATTGGAAGCATGTGTCCACCTCATGCACACAATAAAGTAGAAGAAAAAGAGAGAAAGAGGCAAAGATTTCGGGAAAACTATGAGGAGATTAAATATCACCAAGCTGAAGGACAAAAGCTCCCAAACCAAGAATATTAACTATTACATTCATTTGCAAGGATACATAAAAGAACAACAAAATCCTAAAGTTTACTAAGATTCCAAGTCAACTAGTTGAAGAGACCTCAATCAATAAAATGTCTCAATCTCAAGCATCGTGTTGAAAAAGCTATAGCAAAAGCTCAAGTGGTCACTTGAGAAAAGAAAGAGAAAAAATAAAAGATAAGAAAATACTCAATGATTTATCCCACTAGCATAGCTATAAGAGTATGAAAAGAAGAGAGAAGGGCCATGAATCCAAAAGTCTAGTAAGTTATCTTATCCAAGTTTATTTTGTATGAGCGGAGGAGGAGGACGAGAATGAAAGAATGTAGAATTTTGTTATGCTAGTTCCATTCATCCCAAAGAAATAGTGAAGGAGAGTTGATGGTGTTGATTCCAAAAACTATAGTTTCTTTGAATCCTAAGGATATGCCTAGTTCTATTATCAAGTTCAACATTTGACTTTGGCCTATGAATAATATTAGTTTAAAACACAAATTCTCCTGCACTTATGACTCTACTAGACAAAGGTGAGTATATCTAATCACCAATTATATCTTTAAACTTGACTATTATTTGTAGAAAACATATAAGGGTGAACCCAAAATAATGGGTTCCACTTTAATGGGATGAACAAAAATGAAAAAAATTGCAAAATGAGAAATTGAGTTCACAAAATTTTTAACCTTTTTCTCTTTTTTCTTTTTTTTTTTGCTCTTTTGACTGCCATAATTGTAGGAGAATGATCTCCTACTGTAAAATAAAAAATTTCAAAATGTGCTGCTCGGAGCAAGCTTTCCAATGACTATAATTTTATTACATAATTTAATCATTAAGACTTTCAAATATGAGTTTAACTCATTATAGGTTCATTATCGATTGAACATCAACCGACTTTGACACCTCGGGAAAATTAGTAAATTAGGTCAAAAAAAAATTGAAAAATATGGAGGCACTGGCTTATTGAGATACCTTTATATTCAAAAAAAAAAAAAAATGGTTTATGATAAATTGACTTCAAATTATCTGTGTCAAACGGAACGTATGTCTGAATTACAGTTCATGTCACTTCAAAACTTCATAAACTATACAATATTCAACAAAAATAAATCAAACCAAATACAAACACTAGATATTGATGTTACAAATCCAGCGCCAAAAGAATTACTTCATTATCATTTCTAGAAAAAAAGTTATGTGTGTCAAACGGACTGTCACTTTTTAAAATATTAAATTTTATCATGTACCACTTTTTGGAGGAGATAAAAAAAATTGACATAAATATTTTTTTTTTTAGATTAAAAAATATGGTTACAAAGTAGGAAAAAAGTACTCAAAATCACTAGTTTATTTCATCTTGAAATTATTTATATTTTTGGAGATATAGTCACTTAAACGTGACGTTTGTTGCAAAAATATTGATTTCAGTGTCAAAATTGGTCAAAAAGTGGAACCCATTATTGTGGGATCACCCATAACTTCCATCTTGTAGGTCCTACTCCTAGTTGCAATCAACTTGGAATACAACTAATCTTCTATTCCTATCTTTACTTTTAATTTCATTATCTCCTACTCTTAGTCCTCATACCTTTATTTGATTTTCCTACTTTTTCTCTACCTCTAACTTCAATATGTGCTCCTAGTTCTTCTTTATCTAATTCTTTCACTACCACTTCTACGTTCACTCCTAGTTTTTAAATTAAAAGTAGCCAAAACTAGGGGCTGACCCTTTAACAACAAACTGACCTACTATTAGCAGATAACCATTAAAAAAAACTACCCCTTACCACGTAGTAAAACAAAAAGAAGGTTTTGATCCATAATTAAAAGAGTATCAGTAGGCCTAACATACATACTGCTTGTGTAAAAACCATAAAAGCTATAGTAATATATAAACAAAGGTTAACATTAGAAATTTTGAGATTAACTATTATAAACAACAACTAAAACAAAGAAACTTATTTCATACCTCTGTCAGTGGGTGTGAGCTAGCCATAGTTGCAGCCACTCCACTATCAACAGACTGTCGCAGATGAGGAAGTGCATCTGACATCATGAACTTCATGTCATACAATACACATTACATCTAACATGAAACATAAAATAAATATAATCAAATGAATTAAATTAACATGAAACAATTGTACCTGTGTGAAGCTTGTATGATGTCTATGCTCCAAGTCTATGGTAAAGGTTGAGGGTCCTGTGGAGAACTAATGCACATGCATAATTTTTTTGGTCAATCCTAAATATGATTACATAATAAATATATGTATTAATTAAAATGATTAAATCGATACATACCTCAAGACTCATGGAAGGGACAAAAAATGGGCCTAGAGGATTGCTGCTAGGCCCAACAACACTCTAACCCTAAATTTTGAACAATGTCAAAAGATGCTAATTAATTAATCATTCACTATACATATTAAATGTAATCAAAATAGTAAATTATAATTGTAATTTACCTGTGTGTCAATGCCAAATGTGTCATTCAGGAACTGATCAGTGACAAGCCCATCATCTGCACCATCTCCAACATGAGTGCCAAATGTGCATAGGGATTTGCATGAAGTGAACATGTGACCATGACATAGAGAAGGCTCCCCCTCAACAAATGGGCTCGTGGAATGGATGAGGGTCTGCGTCAAAGCATTAATGGTCCCTAGCGTGCTGGCCTTTACATTTTACTTCACAACTGAAGGAATAGTCACATGCTCATGTTGTGGCTTGACCACAAGTGCCCTAACTACATTAGGGTCATGAGGTGCTCCCGGCCTCTCAAATGATGACCCCCCACCTCTACCCTAGGAGTCTAATATATCAAAATAATTGGAAATCTCCCCAAGGACAAACTCACAATATAATTTCATCAAAAAACACATGGGGACCTCGTGATTGTTGCAAGGAGGGGCATCAAAAACCATCCACCATCTATCCCAAAATTTATTTCTAATAGCATCATGTATGCACCAATGGATGGGGAATCATTTAGTACCCTCTCTAATAGTATTTTGCTCACCAAGTTTTCTAAATGTAGTGCCTGCCCCTAAGTCGCATTTCTGTCATCCTTGCCAAACTCTTTTAGGCCAATTTTATGTTTGATGATTAGTATTATTATTTTAGAGATTATCAGATATTGTTTTACACTCAATTTTTTATATGATGAGATTACTTGGTACTCTATATTTCATGCATGTATGATGATTATTCAATGTTTTTAGTTATCGATGACGATTAGTTAGATGGTTTATTATCACATGTGCCTTCTTATGGATACTTACCCCCTACTGCATGTGTATGGTGTGCGTGTTTGTTTTATTTATGTATGGTGTTTTTGATGTGGTTAAGGAGGGAAGTCGTAGTCACCTACTAGTTGGGATCTACATGATGCACCACTTCCTGCCATTGTTTGTTTAGCTTAGAATATTGTGTTTGTACATGCGTGGATTTTATGCAGGTTGCAAGTACCGGGTATCGACTTCCCTGAATTGCCAGGATGAGCGTACCCTATCGCATTGTCTTAATGGTAAGAGAGGGGAGATAAACTCTTAAGTCCAATTCCCAAACCCTTTAGCCAATTGTCCTAATTGATAATTAGGACAAGTACCTGAGTTAAGTACCCTCCGAATGCATCAAATGATGTAATTTCGGGATTATAATCCTTTTTGTTTTGATTTAGTATGTGTTTTTCTATGAATGGGTTTTTCTATGTTGTTATATGAGTCCTTGATGTATTTTCTATTAATTAAGTCTAATTAAAAAGATTAATTAATGATTTAATTTAATAGAGAATTAATATGATATCTTTAATATTTAATTAATTGATAAATCAATTAAATAAAAGAATTAAATTTGGAGATTAAAGTTCAAAGATAAATTTAGAACAGGATAATATTTATTTAATTTAATAATAATATATTTGGAGTTCATTTTTAAATAAATGCTAAATATTATTGTTATTTAAATTAATTAAATATGTTATCAATTAAGTTTCTAAAATAAATTAAAAGTTGAAAGATATAAAATTATTAAGAATTCTAGATCGCATGATCTAAGCATGAGTTTAAATATGAGAAATAAATTAAAAGATTAAATTATAGAAATTAATAATGTTATTTTAATTTCATAAAGTGCACATGAGATTAAAGTAATAAATTAATTTAAAATAGAAGTCAAGTAGAATATTAAATAAAGTTACTTAATAAATCAACTTAATGTGCATAAAAGATAAATGCAAATTAAAAGAAAAGATAAGAAAGGTTAATTTGAGTTAACTCAGTTGTGCAAAGAGTCTTCTCGGGTGAACGCATAATTAGTGCCCCGATTTGAGGAGAAAATTGCTTATCACAACTTTGGGGGTTCATTATAGGACACGAGTTTGGACGAGAATTTTTGGGAGACTACTTTTGGAAGCGAATTTCAGAACACTGATACCAAGAAAGTTTTCCAGAAGAAGGTTATTGAGGGGAGCAAATTCTCTTACAGTTCCTGGAGATTGCATAATAGCATCAGGATCAGGTAGGGTCTTGTGTTTTTGATTATCCATTAAATACGCAATTATCCTTTCCTATCTTCTTTGTGTCTAGGGTTTGTAAATCTGAATTCTCTGTGATGAATGTTTAAACATTACAATATTGGAATTATTAGATGCTTGGCAATAAACTTCTGTATACATAAGATTTAAATGGGAAGGGTTCAATCTTAGACTAAAATTTTAAATTAAATGTTTGGATGATTGACTATATTTTCTATATCAATATAAAGAAGGAAACAATTTTTCAATGCATATATTTATATATATATTAAAAGAAATTATTTTAATATATATATATTTATAAATTTATATATATATATATATCCTTAATTAATTCGATTATTAATAAAATCTTATTATAAATGAATTGTATTCTTTTAAAAATATATATATATATATAATTTAATATATTTAAGTGGGGGGGAGGGAATCACCCCGTACCCACACCCACTGTCGGCGGGCCAACAGTACCTCCATCGCAGGTACTGTGATGGTAGGTACAGAGTACCTACCGCCGCAGGCCTGCGGTAGACTTTTAAGCCGATGGGCTTTAAACGTATGTTTTTAAGTTTTGTTTATTTCATTTTTTTTATATATAATTTTTATTATTTATTAAAAAAAATTTATTATTATTTAAAATTGTTAATTAATAAATTTTTAATAGATATATATTTTAATTAATAAATATTTTAATCTTTATTAATATTTAATAATTAAATATTAATACATTTAACATAGTTTGTAAATATTAATTTATTAATAATTTTGGATAAATATTAATAAATTAACAATTAATAAATAGATTAAAATAAGTAATTAGAACAAGTAATTATTGATTAATTTAATTAAAATTAGTTTAATTAAAGTTAATTAATAATGAATATTATCTGATTAAATGGTAGATTTGGAAGATTGACTTAATGGAAGTTATTATAGAAATGGGTTAATCGTAAGGGGTAGTTATGAAAACTTAGTTGCTTGAATTCAACATTAAACTGAAACATAAACTTTACCTTAACTCAATTATATACTTTCAAATCCAATCTCTGAGACTTTGATGTTTTCTATTTGTTCTCTGTATTTTGGGGTTGTTCTAGTATTGACCAATTTAGGTTGTTACCAGAGGCTCGGGGTTGTGAATGTGATGTCATGATGATTTGGTCTCGATCTTTCTTAACCCGACCATGGTAATGTGATGAAGTGCTCTATGACATGATTGTATTTACTGTTTGTTATTGCTTTCCAGTTTCTTTGTGTGAAGCTGAGGTGTATGTATTTGAGATACCTAACTTAACCATTTTCGAGTCTCGATTAGTTATATTTGATAACCATTTTTGAGTCTCGATCAGTTATACTTGGATTGCTTTTCGGTCGCTTGAGACGATTGAAGTGTTTGTTATGTTCTTGATGATGTCATGTGTTGACTTGACCATTTTGGAGTCTTCGATTAGTATTGTAATTTACTATTGGGATACTTTCTGGTTGCTTATTGGAGAACCATTGGATTTTGTGATTTATCATTGATGCCTTCAGTTGCTGATAGAGAACTGTCGTGATCATATGATTATTATTTGATATTATCTGTTGCTCATGAAGAACTGATGTAATTTTGTGGCTTATCCTTTATGATGTATTTTCAGTTGCTTGTATAGGACTGAGGTGGTTTTATTATGATTCTTTGATTTATGATTTCATGAGCCTAGGGTAGGTTATCTATGTGCAGAGTCGGGAAGTGGCTTGCAATGGGGATCGGGGCCCTAAGAGGCTACTTGGAGTAACCCATTGTAAGTTCTTTTAATAAGTGAAAACATTTACACTAAATGAGAGAAAATGAACCTAACAAGATAATTGTATGTTCTCTCTCATGCCTTGAGTGCTAGTACAGACTAGGATAGGGTAGAGAGAATGCTTGGTTATGACCTTGCATTCTGTAGTATGGCTCGTCAGTACGAGAGGATACTAGTGGCCGCAAGGATCAGTAGGGACCCGAGATTCCTAAGGGATTGCTCGGGTAACTTCTACGTGACTTTTGCGATGACACTTTTCCGCTTGCATATTAGGTTTCCTACGTGTCTTGTGGTACCTCTGGGTTTAGATGTCAATCTTTTTAGGAACCCTTGAGTTAGCATACTTATAGGATTTCGTAGACTTAGAGAGTATTTATGATTATAGGTTTTGTTATCCTATTTGGGACTTGAGACTATCTCCTCAGCGTGGTGGGAGTGGACCATTTAGGTTCCACGAGGTCGGGTGGTAGTGCTTTTACTCTTACCATTGAGATCCATTCCGTGGTCACCGTGGCTGGAGTTTTCTTGGTTGGCATTTACCTTCACTATGTTCTTGGATTATTATGATGGATGGTTAGATTTTATGATAGATGTTTTATCATTATGGATCTATGGATGTATCATGTATGGTGAATAGTTTCATATATTTTTACTGTACTTTGGATCATGGATTTGAGAATGTTGTATCTTTATCTTTACATATGTATATTCTTTTAAGCCTTTCATACCCTGTGACATGTACAGTGGATGATTGAGCATTCTGAATTAATTGCCAAGAGGCATTCAGAACAAATGTATATTATGGACATGGGACTTTCTTTTTATTCTTTCATATGTATGTGATAGTTGTTAGACTTAGAATTAATTAAATTTAAACGTGACTCAACGTCTTGGGATCTTTAAGAAATGTAACTTGCAATGTATGTTTGTCGATGATTACATGTTATTGCTTCTACTACTATGTGTTTGATGTGTATGTTATACATTCTTACTTTAAAAAAAATGTTTAGCAAACTTAGTGAAACTTTAGGTTAATTCTTTTGGATCCCTTGGCGGGGTGTTACACTAAATAATGCACATATACTACCTTTTGGTATTTCTTTTTTATTAACATCTTCACATGACAATTTATTTGCATAAAATCTTTTTTGTTCATCCCTCTTAACCCGCCAAATATCTAACTGACCACTAACTGAGGCTATCTGGGTGTTAATGGATTCAAGGGATGATTCCAGTTGAGCCCTCATTGGATTGGTTTGTCTGGATTCTTTCAACTGAGCAATGAGTCTTTCTAATTCAATTTTTCCTCTCACTATTTCATTTATTATATTTTCTTGTGTGCCTGGCAGAGGTCTTGCACTTGGTTCAGGTTGTGGAATTTGTTGTTCTTCTTGAGGAGAGTTTTGGTTTTGAGGTTCTTAAGGGTTTTGACGTTCTTGTGGATTTTTTGGTTGATTATGGAAATTTCCTAATAAAAAATCAATTGAAATCCAAATAAATAAACAAATCTAAATGAAATTTGTAAAAACCCTACAAAACAATACAAAAAACCTACAAAACAATATGAGAAACATATCAAACAATGCAAAGTTAGGTTTGTATCACTTACAGTGTCATCGTGGGTGAGCTTGTGGTCTTGGATTTCGACAACGAGGAGGCATTTTGGCAAATGGTGGTGAAATGCTATGTTTCCAACTCATGTACGCACTGCTCGCTGTAGGAGAAGACGAAAATACTGATGAAAATGATGGGCTACGGGTCTGTAGCCCATCATATACACTTCTTTTGTTTTGGTAATAGTGCACATGCCCTATAGCGCACATGCGCTATTTAAAATAGGAAAAAAAAACTACTTGTCACCTTTTTGGCACCACAAGTCAGTGTATTGATCCCATTAGAAAACTCTCACCTTTATGATCCACAACCATGCTCACCATGGTGGAACGAAACTACATTTTGCAAGTACCACCAAAATAAGGGGCACAAAACTAGCAACTACATAAACTTGCCTGACAAAGTCTAGGACATGATCAATGATGGTGACATTGTAGTAGATGGACATAACAAGAACTTGGATCACACGGCTTTTAAGGAAGCCTTCCCATCTTATGAAAAAGGAGAGAGCTCAAAACCAAAATCTAACAACAAGGTCAACTATACATACTCTAATGACAACAATGTAATCAACATGCTTGAACCTGTGGATTTTGAGTACTATGACATTATTATCATCAAGGGTGAGCAAGATGATGATAAAATCAAGACACCATTTGTCTTGAGGGGCCCTACTTCTCACACAATTGACAATAAACCTTCGCAATACTGTGCCAACACTATTACACATTCTCGCACCAAGTTGGTACTCAAAGGCCCTATGCCCTCTACTCCTAATCTTGAACATCACAAAGATAAAACCCTTGCTGGTCCATCTAGAAATGGTGCAAAACTTGCAACAAATTTAGCCACCACTAGCTACAATGTTCTCGATCAATTAAAATGATCAAATGCTCAAATCAAAATCTTTGAGTTGCTTAAAATCTTGCCTACTCATAGGCATATTCTTAACAATTCCAATCTATGATAGGTCATCTGACCTCAACTTACTATGTGTCATTCTTTGAGGAGGAGGATAATTCACCGAGTCACACACACAATCAACCTCTACACATTGTGGTCATGATACATCAAACATGTGTCCATCAGGTACTCATCAATAATGAAGCTAGTTTAAACATTGTCTCTACTACTCTACTTAGACAATTAGATTATTTTGAGGACTCTATTGATCCTCATCACAAGATCACTATCAAAGCATATGACAAAGTTGAGTGAAAGTCTCCTAGTCTTGTGGTGTTGCCCCTCTGCATCAATCCTGTAGAAAGGGATGTCACTTGTCATGTCCTCAACATTCCCTTAGCTTACAATATTCTATTAGGAAGACCATGAATACATGACATGCACACTATTCCATCCACATACCATCAATGCATAAAATTCTCGTTTCATGGCTCTGAAGTCACTATCCCTGCAAGTACTAGTTATACCTACAATATGCTGAAAGCTATTGAGAATTTTGTACCCACTAACAGGGAATCTATTGATTATCATGATAACAAGCTAAAACAAATTGAGTAGTAATTTAAGCTAAAAGAAACTAGCATGGCTGAATACCACATCGAACCAGTACTATCATTAACATCTCTTCCTGAGTCTCCCCGTCATTATGAGAGACCATCTGAGGAAATGAAGCCATTTGTGTTGACACCTAAAACCAAGTATAATGGTACTTTTGTCAAGGCTACAATCCCCTTAGAGGATGAAACTGAAAATAAAGCTATTGTTGCATGGCTTTGCAAAGAGGAGACTCTGGTTGACCTCATAGAACAAGCTCATGAGATCACTCCTAAGAAATATGGCCCTGGTCTTAGACTCATGAAACACTTTGGCTATAAGGGAACTAGTCCTATTGGATGCAACAATAATGGTCTTATTGATCTTGTTAAAGCAATAGCTCAAAGAAATAGAGACACATCTGGTCTAGGCTTTAAAAAGGTTCCCTTCCATTTGGGAATTAACAAATTCATACCAAAGCTTGAGAGTTCATCTAGAAAATAGTCACAAGCTAAGTCTAATACTCAAGATGATAATACTGACAATGAGGATCCTTATCCTTATCTTATTTCTCACAATCTTGCTAAATTATTTGCTGAGTCGAATGACTCTGTGCCACATGTCAGCACTATGGATGGTACTAGTGATTCTTCTAAGGACAATATTGATCCATACCATGCCCATTTAGAACAGGGTGAATCTAGTCATGCTTTAAACATCAAGTACTTGTGTAAGAATCTAGATGATGAAGGAGAGTTTGTTCCCATTATTATTGGGGAATTCTATAGTGTATTTCTATGTAGTACAGATTCTCAAGAATATAAATTCAAATCTCTCCCTGAGGTAACTACCAACAAAGACATTGACCAAGTTCATGTATATGAAAACCTTCTTGAGGTAGGTGAATTGTCTAGGGTTAGGTCAAATGAGTCCTATCCAACTAGTGTCCTTGGGTCTTCGATTGATGACATTAGTGCTCAAAGTTATTTGAACATTGTTTCAATTTCCAAGCACGATAAGTCTATCAGATTTTGTATTGACTTCTTTGATCTCAACTTAGCATGTCCTAAGGATGATTTTCCACTTCCCAACATTGATATGATAATGGACATGACAACAAGATAAATCAGGAAGAGACTTATTTTACATGTGCATGGGGAACCTTCTGTTGGAATGTAATGCCATTTGGCTTGAAAAATGATGGTGCTACCTATTAGATAGTAGTCAATAAAATTTTTCATGATATGATGCATAAGACCATGGAGGACTATGTGGATGATACATTGGTCAAGAGTGCAAAATGCAATACTATCTTCAAGAGTTGGCACCTATATCCTAGATCCTATGGAGAAATTCAGTCTAAGGCTTAATCCCAAGAAATGTGCATTTGGTGTCACACCAGGGAAACTACTAGGATATATTGTGTCTACAAAAGGAATCAAGGTGGATCTAGAGAAAGTTCAAGCAATCACAGATATGCCTCCACCCTGTAGTATCAGTCAGATGAGAGGTTTACAAGGAAGGCTCCAATCTATTTGTAGGTTTATCTCATAGCTGGAAAATATATCACAACCTTTTACAAAGACTCTTCATAAGGGTGTGAAATATAATTGGAGTCAGGTTTACGAGTACAGTTTGACACAGATAAAACAATATCTTGCTAATTTTCCAATCTTGATGCCTCCCATCTATGGGAAGCCTTTGATTTTGTACGTCTCAGCAACTAAAACATCTCTAGGTATCTTATTAGCTCAAGAGGACAATAATAACAAGGAAATATCTATTTACTATTTGAGTTGCATAGTGATCTCTTATGAGATGAGTTACAGTATCATTGAGAAAGCTTGCTTGGTGGTTGTCTTTGCTTGCCAAAAGTTGAGACACTACGTGCTTGCTCATACTACATGACTAGTGGCTAAAATTGATCCATTGAAATACTGGCTCAGTAAGGCATCTCTAATAGGAAGATTGGCTAAGTGGGTCATAATACTCAATGAGTTTGACATTCAATATGTTGAATGAAAGGCTATCAAGGGACAAGCAATTGCAGATTAGCTAGCGGATGCATCGATGCAGAGTCTTCTTCCACTAAACATTGATTTTTCGGATGAGCCAATTCTAACGCTCACACACCAAATGTGAGTAATGTTCTTTGATGGGTCCTTCACATAATAGGGATCCAGTGTTGGGTTACTCTTCATAACACCACAGAGATATTCACAACCTAAAGCATACAAGATTCTATATCCTTGTACAAACAATATTGTAGAATATGAGGCTCTAATTAATGGCATGAAGATTGCAGTTGAATGGAGAGTAGATCAATTAAATATCTTTGGGAACTCTTAGCTCATAATCAAATAGCTTAATGATGTATATTAGATGAAGGAAAAGAAATTGATCCCTTACAAACACATGGTTGATGACATGAAGAAATATTTTGCTCACTTCACCTTCTAGAAAATTCCTTAAGAAGATAACAAAGTGACTGATGTTATGGCTACTCTAGCTTACTTGCTATAGATGCTAGAGAATGATCTTTGACATGAGTTCTTGGTCAAAACATTACTCTACCCTACCTATGATACCCCTAATTCTAGGATGATATGTTCTATTGTAGGACAAGACTCATCTTGCTAGCACCACATCTACTCCTATCTGCATGACCAAACCATTCTAGATGGTCTAACCCAGAATGAAAAATGTTACCTTATCTATAATGTTTCATGGTATGTCATTATTGCTAATGAATTATTTAGGAGAGGTCTTGAAAAAACACTCATTAGGTATCTAGAACCTGAAGAGTACAAATGCACATTAATTGATGTTCACAAGGGCATTTGTGAATCTCACTCAAACTACTTGACACTAGCTCATAAACTTATTAGAGCTGGTTACTATTGGCCAAATATGGAGCAAGAGGCAATCAAGTATGCCAAGTTCGGCTCTAGCCAGGGAGCTAATTCCATCCATCACACTGTGGCCATTCCAACAATGGGCCTTCAATCTTGTGGGTCAAACTCACCCATCTTCTTCTAATGGACATAAGTTCATCATTACCACTACAAAGTGGGTAGAGGCAATACATCTCTCAATAGAAAATGGAAAAATTGTAGCTCTGTTTATCATAAACTACATCATATGCAGGTATGGTGTACCTTCCTCCATTATTACTAATAATGGTGGATAGTTTAAAAACAAAGAACTCAAGGAGCTATAAAAAAGATTCAAAATCATGCAACATTGGTCTTCTATCTATTACCCCCAAGGTAATGGCCAAGTGGAGGCATCCAACAAGTTGATCCTCAAGATCTTGCATCGCACAATTAGTAAATCTAGAAGGAAATGGCACCTTCAGATTAATCTAGATTTATGGGCATATAGAACAAGTATCAAAAATCTAATAGGTACAATGTCCTTTACTTTGGTTTATGGAGTAGATGGTGTGCTTCCAATAGAGATTGAGATTCCTACTCTAAGAATCTCTATGAAGGACCTCATTACTGATGAAGATTTAGAATATCTTGGCTTCAAGAGCTTGTGTTGCTAGATGAATGTTAACAAGTGGCATGCAATCATCTATGAGCTTATCAGTAGTGTATGTCAAGAAGTTATAATAAGAAAGTTAAGCCACATGACTTCCAACTAGGTGATCTTATTCTGAGAGAAAACCCTAAGAATAAAAAATAACGGGTCCAAAAAGGGAAGTTCAAACCAAACTAGCTTGGTCCTTACATAGTCACTATAGTGTTCAGATCTAGTGCTTACTAGCTTTCTACAGCCAAGGGAGAGGTGCTCAAGGAGCCTATCAACACTCTCCACCTGAAGTAGTTATACAACTGATCTAATCTTTTGAAGCTCTCTGTATATATCTAAAATTTCCTTAAAAAATAAAATCTAAAAAATTGCAAAAATTCCTAAAAAGAATCATTACCCTAGGCACCTTGGTAATACCAAAAAAAATCAAAATTCAAAAAATACCCAAAAAAATAAAAAATTCAAAAATACAAAAAAAATTGAAAAACAAGAAAAGTGCCATTGATGAAAACTTGAAAACAGGTGTCATGGCAGCCAGAAAAGAAAGTTCTACAAAGAAGATGAAAACCTGGTAAATAGGTGCCTCATGTTCCCAATGTTCCATCCTATATCGCATCTTATAGCTTCTTGTATAGTTTCTTTCTTGCTTTAGTTTCCTACCTTTTGTTCATGTATCCATTCATTGAATCTTGTTACAACTCGAGGGCACCACCCTTTAGTGTCATAGAATCTCTTAAAAATAGTCACCAATTGATCTAACTACATTTTTCTATTGTCACTAGGTTCACTACTTTTCAAGATTCTCCTCATAGAATCTCTCATGCATCAGTCACTAGTCATTCTAGTTGTGCCTGTCTATTGTCACTCAGTTCTACTTATATTCTTCACAATGAAGATTCCTCTTTGACTTCAGTCACTAGTCATTCTGATTGCGTCTGTTTGCTATTTTCACCCTACTAAAGAGATTTCTTTCATCCATGTTCTGGACATTGAAACTTGACATCAATCCTATAACACAAAAACTCAAAATGATATACTTGTTTGGATATGTTGAGCATTTTATTTGTTTGTTTTTCTTTCACTCCATCATGTCTCCTTGAGCAAATCAGTCATGTCATTTTTGACTAGAGAAGCAATGACTGGGGGCATGATCTTTTCTTTTCTTTCTATTTGTGGTTTAGTTCCAAATAATCTAAAGTATCCATATAAGAGGGGTGCCCACTATAAGAGCCTCCATCTCATATTGGATGGTTGTGTGTACCTCAACTGCTTTTATATGGATACATCAGTGAGGTTGGTTCTTCTCCTTGTTGGAGTGAACTCTTCATGCTATAGTAAATATTGATACTTGTCCTGCTAAGTGAACGTATGGGTCACTGCGAGTATATCTAGCACACTTCTAATTCAGGTTACAAATGCAAGGGTCATTGTGAACATAATACTTACAAAATACTTAGCATAAGATGGGTCTCTTGTGTGTTTGGTGTGTCTACCCACAAGCAACATTCTAGTCATCCTAACATTTATGCTCTGATGCTTATGTTAACTTGCTACATTAAAAGGGATAAATGTTCTGGTCATTCTAGCTTCTTGTGCCTTGAATTCTTACATTTCATCTTGAAAAAACTAGAACATATGTCCTATTCATGTTCTCATGATTGCAATGTTAGTAAGAATTGTATGACATCTAGGGTTTTTCTATATGCTCAGTGATGATAATTGTTAAAGCTTGGTAATGAGACTTAGGGTTGCATTTAGCATAGGTTCACATTACATACTTCACTTGCATAAGCACATGATTCAATCACAAATCTACTTTCATCCTGCGTGACATGGGATTGTTGGTCTCTTCAAACTATCATGATTCTTCATGGTTGCACAAGCGTTCGGTTCTTTGGTTCATCCTCTCATGCTCCTCAATGGGATACCTATTACTATCAAGCAAAAACATAAAACACTACATGAGATGTTAGTCCATTCACATTTACATTTCATCCATAAATTCATGATTCATTTCATCTAAACTACATGTACAAATCAAATCAAACATGCATCCATACATCACATCATATTTTGCATCTCATAATCATAGCATAAACGTCTCATATACATTAAATTAAATGAAAATGAAAATCACAATGACAATGATACTCAACTCAAAATTTTGAATATATATATATATATATATATATATATATATATATATATATATATATATATATATATATATATATATATATATATCAGTATTAAAAGAATACATTGGTACAAAAAAAAAGCACTACTTAAGCACTATCGATAAAAAATGATAGAAAATAGTGCTGCCACACCAATTGATACATAGCTAGATCAAAACTCAGAGGCAAAATAACATCAGGTCTAGCTCTGTCTGGTACCCTCACCCCCTGGAGGAGGAGGAGGAGGCAGCGGTATGTTTGGCTTGGCTAGTGGGCACACACCTTCTGACTCTCAAGCATACTGTGAGAATCTAGGTACCTACTAAGCCTCATTAGGCACCACTATGGAGTAAGCTATAAAATAATAGGCCACTTGAGTCACTTGTAATCAGATCTCATCCTATAGTAGTTGTGCTCTTTGCTTAGTTGCATGTACCTACTCCTATAGTTTAAGAATCTTGTGATCCTGCTTGGCTATCCTTGTCTCTCAAATGACCACCTACATCTATAGCTCCCCTAACTATCAAGAAGCCCACTGAATCTACACTCTAGCCCTCCTCAGCACATCATGGGGCCCAATAGTAGGCTGGTCCTATGTCTCCTTGTCTAACATCTTCATATGCTACTTAGCTAGTGCCTACTCTTCTATATGCAATCTCTACCATCAACCCTGCTCTACCCCACTAGCACCAGCACTTGGATCTAACCCCACCTATTGGAGGAATTTTCACCTATCTCACTTGGTGCCTCACTTGCTATGGTGGTCCTTGTAGTGGGTGTTGTGATGGCTATTGTATTGGACCCTATATGGGTGCTTGCTAAGGTATGTGTGGTCTAGGAGCTATCATCCCCAATGGATTTGCAAATAGTGGAAAGGGATGGCTGACAAAATATGCTTGGTAGGTGGGCATCATTCTAGCATCTACTATATCTAGCAGATACTCCAACTATGTTGCAACTAGGTTGTGCACATCAATCATCGACCTCCCTGGGTCCAACATAACCGACCATCCCCACTCTAGATCTCTCATCAACTGAGCATATGAGCAATACTCCTGGCTAATGTCCTAAGGTTACCTTTACTATTGCCATACCCGAGTGATGGGAAATCTCTCTATGATCTACATAGCTCAGCCTAGTGGTGGCTGCAATGTGAACATCTAGCTTAGCTCCTGAGGAGCATCATCCTAGTCCTTGGTCTCTCTCACGGGCAGGCATATGATGGGTACCAGGTCATCAAGGCGTGCCCTCCAGGTCCTCATTCTTCCCCATACCTACCTTGGTAAGATAGCCCCTATATCTACATATGTATGGCTCCATGGGCTCCCATGCATCCTCAAAAATGGGCCTCATCACTGGCAGGTGCTCCCATGCCTAGACCTGCAAAACATATACCCTAGCAGCCATGCTCCTCCTCTCATGATAAAAAATCTCATGCATCTCATGAAACATATGGGTGAGCATGCATTGTCCCCATCTAAATCTCTCCAGATCATCTAACATCCTCTATAGCATCACACTCCAACCCATGGTGCCTTCCATTTGGTACTAAGAAAAAATTTATGAAAATTGCCAAAATTAAGGCCAACCTGTGGGTAGGGCCATATGTATGGATGAGCTCATCCCATGTGATGGCTCGCCCTATCACCAAGTCCCTCTGGAAGATGATTTGTAGGGCCTTTATACCCACTCTCAGCACTCTATCATACACAACCCTCAGCCCATGGAAGGGTATGCACAAAATCCTATAGATATCCTTAGGGATGATGGTCATCTCTCCCTGTGGTAGGTGGAAGGTGTTTGTTTTTGAATGAAAACGCTCCACCAATGTGGTCAACAAGCCATGATTCACTAGCACTACTGGGATCTGATATAGATATGATAATCCTAGTTTGTCAATATGTGCCATGTTAGCATCATCCAAACTCTATAATAGAGCTCCATAGGGTGGATAGTAGGACTTAAGCATAATGTCATCAAAGACAACCTGCACACATGACCAATGACAATAGGCAAATGGTCAGTCGCTACTCAAAAATCCAATGAAACGACAAAATTTGAAGCTAATATGCTAGAAAGGACACCAATTTTTCACGTGACAAAGTGAATTCTCACATGAGATTTCATGTCTTTGTGCTAGAAAACATATTCTCATGCAAGAAAAGCTGAGACAATAGGCAAGATGCACCCAATATCCTGTGCATCTCGCAGAAGAGGTAGGTATCTCCTAGGAATGATTCCCCACCGACATGCATGAAGAAACACCAGGCTGGTGTACCTTTATACGGAGATAGGTTGGGTCTGTGTGGGGAATGAAACCCTAACACAAGAACTGATAGACCTAAATTCAAAACATGCAAAAACACATCGAAATGAGTAAAAAATTATACGTGAAGAGAGATTTTCCATTACTCACCAAAGGTCCATAGTCTACTAGCTAGCTATGTCATTAGGAGAGCTCAAAACAATGCATTCGCATGGGAACTGCCATCTTCCTCTCAGAGCTCTCTTCTTCACTAAAGACAAAATGTACAAATGATTTGAAAATGACCCTTTAGGCCCTTATATAGGTTTTGCCCTAATTTTTCAGAGTGCTCTGATTTGCACAAAAATCAACCCCTAGACAATTTGACTACTCTAAATCTATTTTCAAGATTGAATTCAAAATTTGACACACTTAAGTCGCTCAAAAATGTATTTTAAAATTTTTTGACCAACACGATTGAACGCTTGTCCAGTCCAATTTTTTTTGATACTTTGTGCCTCTCAGAAGCTTTTCAACTCAAAATTCTTTAAATTTTCAAAATTTATTCTAGAAAAAGTCAACTCAAGTCAACTATGGTCAAATTTGGTCAACTTTTGGTTATACTTGGTCTTTTGGACCTTAAAATCATGTTGAATTGACTCCAAACTTTCTTCTGATCAATCTTATCTCTTCCATATTCTATTGAATCTTGAATTTCTTCTATATCTCTCAATCTACTACTTCACATCATATTTCTGGTGTGTCATCTTTTAATTTTGCTCCTGAGGGGGCAGGATGATTACATCATTGAATATAAATTTTGACTCAATCTGAATCTTTATTGCTCGAAGCATCTTGTTCCAATCTTATGTCCTCATTACTAGGGGCATTTCATCACTTGGGGCATCTTCTCCCCCTCTATTTGGCAATATTTTTCATCTATCTCATCTTTTCATTAGCTGATCACATCTTATAGTAGTCCTTATTAGAGTTCGGTGGATAGGTATTAGGACAGTCTAAACCTTGACTCCTGAGAGTCAAGCCTCATTTTGGGGATGATTCTATGAGTCATGATTGGATCTTGTTATCTTTTATGCTTAGGTATCTAGGTGTTCTATCTAGATTCCTTAAGATTAAGCTCAGTTCTAGAGATAATCTTTAAAAGCTTATTCATCTTAGGTATCTAGGTATTCTATTTGGATCCCTTAAGGTTAAGCTCTGTTTTGGAGATAGTCTTTAAATCTTATTCATCTTAGGCATCTAGGTGTTCCATCGGGATCCCTTAAGATTAAGCTTCATTCTGGAGATAATCTTTAAAAGCTTATTCATCTTAGGTATCTAGGTGTTCTATCTAGATCTCTTAAGATTAAGCTCTATTCTAGAGATAATCTTTAAAAGCTTATTCAACTTAGGTATGTAGGTCTTCTATCTGGATCCCTTAAGATTAAGCTCTTTTTTGGAGATAATATTTAAAAGCTTATTCATCTTAGGTATCTAGGTGTTCTATCTGGATCCCTTAAGGTTAAGCTCCATTTTGGAGATAATCTTTAAAAGCTTATCAATTGGTTTCAGCATCATCAAATTAGAGAATCAATCTCATTTTTTGATCTATGCATCATGCTTTCTTATTTTGTTTGAATTAAACATGCTACTGATGCATTCATTCAAAGAGGGGCAAAATGTCATACCCCAAAATTGGCTCATTACCATGTTAACCAATTTTGGTCTATTTCAATCAATCCTAAGTCCTATTTTACTAGGCAAATCTGATTCTGATAATCTCTACTCGACTTAAGTGTCAAATGCATAAAGATCATTAATCTGTATTAATCATTTACTTTAATTAATTTCTAAATATTCATTAAATTGGCTACATTAACATTTTAATTGGTTTAATTTAATTAGAAGTCTTAGTACTTTAATTAAATTAAATTTACCCCTTTGAGCTAATATACATGAGGAATTCAATATTCTTATTCTAATTGTTGAATTTAATTATTCAATTTAGAATACTCAATTATGAGCTCATATTGAATTTCTCTAAATCAAATATCTTCTCCAATATTCTCTCTTCAGTTTAGAAATGGAAACTCTTAAGTTGACTAAAATAAAAAAAGGAAACAAATCAGTTAATTCCTTGTTTCACTCAAAATAAATTAGTTAACTTCCTTTTCATAAGGAAACTTTCCATTCTAGTTGTATCTCATTTCTAATCTCGACCGTGCATCCAAATTGATCTTGATCATTGATCAATTCTTGGATTCTATTTAAGGGACTCCTAATCCCTCATTACAGAGGTTGGAATTTGAATTGTAGTGAATTGCTATCAAAGTGATTGCTCATTTAAGTTCTAGCTTTCATACTTGGCTTAGCATTTGATATATACCAATTCATGATCTTCAACAACCAATCATGGAGTGAATTGATGAAAAAGGTGGATTACTCCAAAGGGGGAGTAGTAACTAAGACAATATATACACCTTTATCATTGTTGTCAAAGGGGAAAAAGCAAAGGAGAAAGAGGACTAATGATATAGTATAGGGGAGAGGCTAAGGAAGTGATGTCTAACAAGTAGAGGGAGACACCTTTTAGAAGAAGTAGAAGAAGAACTTGAGTGAAGAAAGAGGATAAATAAGAAAGGGCATGGAAGAAAAATACAAAAACAAGTCAATGAGCACAGAGACAACCAATGCAAAAATGACAAGCAATGAACTTGTAAAAGTTTAATTATCCTAGGGGGAAGATTTGGATCAAGAAAAGAAAAAGATATAGCCACGAGTTTATTTTCTATGTATGAAGTAATCAATTAATAATAAGATAAGGGAAAATTTTTATCATACAAGTGATGAAACTTCTTAATATTTCCATCAATTCCAAAGGGGGATATTGTTGCCAAAAGTGTAAAAAGGACTAATGAACAAGACTAATGGAGCATACTGCTGTGACTAGTTATGAGTTGGTTGACATTGGTATAAAAGGATAAGACATAGTTTTTGGAAAAATAAGAGGAGTAACTAAGAGGGGAGGGGTGAATTAGTTACCATTAAAATAAATCGTATATCCCTTAGATGTTAGTACAAAATGCAAACTAAATACTGAATATTGTTGAAGCTCAGTAAACACATAAAGAATGTTGTAACCTGGTAAATGCTTGGCATATAAACTTTAGATGTTATCTATGATTACTACTACTTTAACATAGTTGCAAACACATAAAAGAAAATAGCTTGAACACATTTGACACCAAGATTTAACATGGGAACCCAATTTGAGAGAAATCATCAATTGCAACTAGTTACTATTTTTGACTCTTCTAAAGTGAGCCCTATTAGGAGCCAACCTTGTAAAGGTTACAAAAAAAACTATTAGGTGTGACCATGTTAAAGGATTTAAGCACCTTGTTAGGAGTGGCATTGTTAGAGGTCTTAAGACAATTCAATAGAATTGTCACCTTGTTAGAGGATTCACAAATAGTTGTTAAGCCAACTCTGTTAAGAGATTTAGATCACTACTAAAATGGTTAGAGAGTAACAATTAGTTGACCTAATTTGAATGCAACTAATTTTCTAATTAGAGATCTTTGTTTTGGCTTGTACTTAATCCTTCTTGATCAAACATAGCTTTGTTGCTCCACAAGGATATTCTGCTTATCCTTCAAATTCCCTTCCTCTTCTCATCATTAGATCTTCAATAACATCTTCTTACTTTCTCACACACACTTTGAAATCACAACTTGACCTTATATCTTCCACTTTGTCAACTCAACTCAAATATAACTTAGAATAATTAATATTCATCATCTTAGTTGTCTGGAATCAATAGATAAATCAATTAAGCTTAATATGCCAAAATAGGAAAATCCTTCATTAGTTGACCTAGCTCGGTAGAAACTTAGAAACAATTTCCCTTGTTAACCAATAGGAGCTTGTTTAACACTGTAAACTTGTGAAAATTCTTTGTCAACCAAGTCAACTCAGTTAGCACTGGTTTCATCCAACTTTCCTTCATTAACTGAGTGAGCTTGGTTAACACTCATCTTCTACATATTTTCCCTTGACATCTGAGTGAACTTGGTAGACACTACCTTCTAAACTAGGCCAACATAGGAATGCTTAATAGACATACAAAACAATCTTCATTGTCGTAGTAAGCTTGAAATATACTAAATGATAATGATTATGAAATTTGTGTAACATCAAAGATAATAAACAATTAATCAATTATCTCCAAAAATAGTATCAACTGGTATAAGAATGTAATCAGTGATGGTGTGTGTGTGTGTAGATCTCAAATCATTGGGTGAGCTAATTATCATTGGAGAGTATATTATTGTTAAGTCTAAAATTGGAACTTGGTTGGGCCTAGGATCAAGTTGGCCTAGTCCTATAGGGGCCAGGTTGAGTCAATTTGGTTACTATTGTAGTCCACATCAAATTCAACCTAGTCCCCAAGTGATAATTATTTTAAAAATTATATAAAGATTTGGGTATACAAGTAACATTTATCCTTTCATTTTCATATTGGATAGTAATGAAACAATCACACATCCGAAAACCAAGAAAATTATTGCCAATCTATATGTTTGCAAAAATTGATTTTAGCATTCAGTGAGTTCAAGAAAGGATTCGTTGGAGGCCCTCTTTCATGCATTTCCTCTTTATGATCTAACTTCCTTCTTTATTGATAAAAGATTTGGACATTGAGGAGATCTACATCTCATCATCATTGCATTCATCCTTTTGACAATGAGCATCTTTACATAATGGATCTAGGCATTGGATGCATAATTAGAGATATCCTACATTCAAGTATCCTTGATGAAGAAGGTGAATATTTACATATAACTATTTTTACATACACACATTTTCATTTCAAGGCTGATTGCTCAATCTAGGGCTTAACCAAGACAATCCCTCCGTCCAAAAAATTCTTTAGAAGTGAAGGATTTTATCACAAACCCAAGTACCCATTTTAGAAAAGATTGAAGATCTCATTTTTGTTCTAAGATTTGGATATTAGTCATATTGTTTCAAAGGTTGTCTCTATGCCTATGTCATCTTGGCCCTAGAACTAGTTTTTAGAACAAAAATTATAGAATAGGCACAAAACAATCTAGATCTCTATTTTTTGTACTTAGGAGGACTTGGTCCCTCTAGTTTGAATCAGTTCTAATCCACAAATCAACTTGGTTTCGATGCTATTATATTTTCAGATTTGGCTATTATAGTTCTCTAATATCCTAATGTGTTTTTATTTTGTTAGTCTTCTAGAGAATAAAATGAAATATCTAGATTTCATTTTTCCTATTTTAATGAAAGCAATTCATTTCAATTTCATTTCATTTCTCTTACATTTTAGATCAAATTTATAGCATATATTTTATTTTCGTTTCATTTACACAGCTTCTTAACTTATTTACTTTCTTTATATTTTGATCTCATATGTTTAAAGAAAATCTCAATTTATATTTGCACTATTTTATTCTTTCTCTTAGGGAAAGGAATAAAAAATCCCAAGTAGTTCCAGAATCCCAAAAGGGGTTAATCTATTGATGTAGTCCCATGTGCTAGTCAATTTTGCCTTTGGTGTGAGGGATCTTGGTTTTTCTCCTATCCTTTTGTAATAGTGGATTCTATTTTTCATCATTACACTACTAAATCATCTATTCAATGACCCCTTAATCGACATTGTTATTTATTACATAAGAATTATATCTTCTCCATATTTTCTTCTAAATAAGGTTTTCTATGTATAAATATTGTTATCATTATTTTAATGTACCTAGAACTTTAATGCATATCTTTTGATGGTGTATTACAATTTTTTAACCTAAAGATTTGAAGTAGAAGTGGATATGTTTTAAGAATTTGGTGATAATTTTTGGTTTTTTTAGAATAATTAATACATCTCGTTTTAATTATTTATGTTATTTAGAATTTCATGTTTGAGTTTGGTTCCTCGATTTGGAGCTTAACAACTTAAGGAAGATTTGATGCAACACAAATTGAGTATCTCTATGTTTGATGGATTAGATTACTATTCATGGAAACATTAGATGAAAGGATACGTCTTATAAGTGAAAATTTACCAAAAATAGAATCATGCGGAGAAAGAATATGTTTTCCCTACAAATAGCTTGTATACAACTCATTGAATCAAAGATTATGAAAAAAAAATGAGAGGGCAAGGCATGGTAATATTAGTGCTCTATATAAATTAGAAATTCCTAAAGTTGTTTCTTTGAAGAATGCTTAGGAAGTATGAGAAAAGTTAAAAGAGATCTAAGAAGGAAATATGAAAGTAAAATTATCTAGTAAATTGACTACAAGTAAACATACTTAGAATCTTAGACTTGAAGATGGTGAAGGTATCAAGAGATACTTTCAAAAATTTGAGAGTATAGTTAATGAAATAAAAGGATCAGGTTGGCAATATAACTAATGAAGACTTTATGAAATAGATATTGGTGAAATTACCTAATAGTTATAGTGATAAAGCTTCAACCATTGAAGAAGTGTATGATGAAAAAATATTTACCATAGAAGGGTTGTTTCATACATTTTTTTTTTCTTTTGAGATGAGAAGGTTTGGCATTGAAAATGGAAATTTTGAAACAAAAAACAAAGAAGTAAAGGTTGAGGATGAACTTGATGATGATGAAGATGAAGAAAATATTGAAGATAATTTTTGATCAAGATTGAGGAAAGGTATTGGAAATTACAAAGTTATGTTACCCCTAAAATTGGTTGGTCATTTGGCAACTAGATGTTCGGATAAGGGTCCTAGAGAATAGTTTAAAAGATTAAATAAAAGGGCTTATTATGTGAATAAGAATGCTACTATTTTAAATGATGAGTCAAAAGGTGAAGATCGTCTATTTTATGTTGAAGAAGATGACGATGATGCTAGATCTAAGATTTTTATTTCTAATATTTATGCTTATGGAGATGATGATTTGGTACTAATTTATATATTAGAAGTCATAAGGATGAATGGTTGATTGATAATGGTTATTCTAATCATATGATTGGAGGTAAATGGAAATTCATTACATTTGAAAAATAAGTTAGCAGTCTTATTAGATTTGGTAATGACAAATAAACTTTTATTGTTGGATGAGGTTCAATTACTATGATAAATTTGTTACATTTGAAAAATAAGCTAGCAGAATTATTAGATTTGGTAATGACAAAGAAACTTATATTGTTGGATGAGGTTCAATTACTTTTGATTGAAATAATTACACTAATAGTGCTCACTTTGTGAAAGGTTTGTATTGTAATCTATTTAGTCATAGATATATGTGTGACAATGGTTATGATGTCATTTTCAAGAATGAAGATTGTGAGATTAGGAAGAGATCTCCTAGATAAATTTCAATTGGTCAAAGGAAAGTCAGTAACATGTATCAGTTAGAAGGAGATACCAACATATGACTAATATTTTAGATTGATGATAATTGCCTCCAACATAGATGGATGTGTCATATTAACTTTCACATGTTGGTGATGATTAGTTGTTCACAAGTTGTTATAGATCTATCAAGATTGTAAAAGAAATAAAACACCATTTGTGAAGGATATAAGGAAGGAAACGAGATGAGAGAAAAATATTTATGGAAAAAAATTAGTCATCTACCAAAGTGTTAGATCTTGGACATATAACCATCTACAGTCCCATAAGAACAAGAGGTTTTCTTGGTGAATGGTACTTTTTTTGTATTCATTGATGATTACTCTAGATTCACTTGGGCTATTTTTCTAAGAGAAAAATCTTGACCACTTAACAATTTCAAAATTGTCAAGGTTATAGAAGAAAATGAATGTGGTAGAATGATTAAATTTTTGAGATTTAATAGAGGTGAAGAATTTAATTCTAATTAATTTGAAAGATACTATAAAAATGAAGAGATAATTATTGAGAACTAGAACACCACAGTAGATTGTACTATGGAAAAAAATTTCAAGGATCAACAAGGACAATGATGAAAGAGGCCAATCTTTCAAATAGCTATTGGGAGGAAGTAAAATATGGTTTTCATTTAACATAGTATTTTTATTTCTCATTGATGTTGTAACATTTCAAACATGATAATCAAATGATTTATTGATATATGTAAATGTTTAATAAGAATCTTTAGATCCCAAAATATTACTAAATTATTATATAAATATAGAGGAAGTTGGCTCCTAATGAAAAAGGAAGGAATAAAAGTCACCAATTTAAATTTAAAAAAATAATAATTCAAGGATTCTATCCACCGATTTGATAGAAATGACCAAAATTTAGAGAGTGCAGATTTCAAGGCAATGATTAGAAATATAGGGATTGCACTTAACAATTATGTGAATACATTTATATTAATGAAAATAAAATAAGGATAAAGTCACAAACCTAAAAATGTGTATAAGAGAGACTAAATAAAAGCAATTGAAGTTAATATAATTATACTATATAAAATACTATATAGATGGATTAAACATTACACAATAAAGTTTGATACCTAGACTAGAAGTATTAAATAATAAAAATTAACTTATTTTATCTAATTTTAACATTTTACTTGATATATGATATATAAAAATGTCCATCACTATGCACTTCTCCTAGAAAAATTTCTTAAAATAATGCAATTCTAAATAAGAATTAATGTGCGTAGGTAAATTCTATGTAAATATTAACTATCTTCACTCGCTCAAATTTGACGTATATCGCTATCTATATCACAATATATATTCCCATTGAGATATTCCAAAGAAAAAATAGTTCAAAAGTGTGATAAGGAACTAAGGTAGGAGGAGAAATGAGGAATTTTATTCTAGGTTGTGAAGAAATATATCTCTTTTCTAGTCAAATATTATGGTTAATCATTTCACCATAAGTGTTGGGTCCCATATCATATGTACCACTTATAAGCTACCCTCATGTTGCCTCTATAAATCTCAAAAGAAAAATAAATAGGGTGATGGCCTATATTTTCAGCATTCTAAAATTTTAAGAGTCTATTGTGAAAATTTAGGTAGAATAGGTAGAATTATGGTTTACATATATTTTTTATAGAGGCATTGTGAGAACAACCCGAATTTTTGTCCATGTCATGTCTTTCCACCTATTGTTACCCTGTTTATGTCTGAAGTCATTGATTCAAATTTTTTTCTATGTTTTTTGTTCTTGAAGAGGTGTTGTAATGTTTAAGTTGGGAAGTGATGTCTTTACCTTAAGTACTAGATATATGGTCCTTTGAGATTTAATTATTTTAAGGTGGCAATGATGTGGCACAATTTTTTGCAAGGATTTTGTGGCTTCTCTATGCTTAAAAATAAAGACTCAGTTTGGCTAGCGACATTACAAAAGGATTTTCTCAATGGTTTTTATAGCATCTCCATAGTTAATTCTTATGCTCTAGCTTAGCTAATAATTCTATGAAGGACCTCTTCATGAGATATCTTTAATGCTATTAAATTCTATAAGCATGCCACGTGGAGCTCTATTTGAGACAAAGTACTAAGATCTGGTAAGTCTTTTAAGTGGCAAGAAGAGATTAATGTAAAAGAAAGTTATGACCCTCCTTTGTGGCTTAAGAATTTCAATGATGTTAATGTTACATGGAGATGTTGAGATTGACCTTTGTAAGAATTTGGTATAGCCCTGATACCATGTAAGAATTTTCCTTAGGAAAAAATTTACCCAAGATCAAGGAACTCAAGCACAAGCACAATAGTATACTAATAAGAGTATGATCAATATGAGAATGCTCTCTATTATGTCAAAAGCATTTGTATACACACTAGGAGTGCCTATATATAAAGGCCTCTAAGATGCATCTAGAAATGGTTGTAGAAAGAACTAGGAGATAAGCATGACAACTAAGCACATGTCCTCCATTGTGCATGAATATACATGCATCAATAAGAGGATAAGTATGACAAGGTGTCTCATGTATAAAGATGTTGTAGACACCATGTGATCAGATAAAGTGCTAACTCCTATGTTGTAGACACCATGTGCATAATTAAAGTACTAACTCCTATGTTGTCAACATGAAAACTCACAAGAGTGCACATACTCCTAGGTGAAAAACTAATAAATATTAAAATAATAAATTAACCTAACTAATCTTAAGTAAAATGTAAATATTAAATGTTTATTTACACCAAAACACCCCCTTAAGTGCAACTCAAGGGAATGCACTTAAGCTTAAGAAAGTTGTAACGCCCCGCCAAGGGATCCAAAAGAATTAACCTAAAGTTTCACTAAGTTTGCTAAACATTTTTTTTTTTTTTTTTTAAAGTAAGAATGTATAACATACACATCAAACACATAGTAGCAGAAGCAATAACATGTAAACATCGATAACCATACTTTGCAAGTTACATTTCTTAAGGATCCCAAGATGTTGAGTCATGTTTAAATTTAATTAATTCTAAGTCTAACAATTACCACATACATATGAAAGAATAATCAGAAGGTCCCATGTCTATAATATACATTTGATCCGAATGCCTCTTGGAAAATTAATTTGGAATGCTCAATCATCCACTGTACAAGTCACAGGGTATGAAAGGCTTAAAAGAATATGCATATGTAAAGATAAAGATACAACATCCTCAAATCCATGATACAAAGTACAGTAAAAATATATGAAACTATTCACCATACATGATACATCCATACATCCATAATGATAAAACACCTATCATAAAACCTAACCATCCATCATAATAATCCAAGAACATAGTGAAGGTAATTGACAATCATGAAAACTCCAGCCACGGTGACCACAAAACGGATCTCAATGGTAAGAGTAAAAGCACTACCACTCGACCGCGTGGAACCTAAATGGTCCACTCCCACTGTGCTGAGGAGATAGTCTCAAGTCCCAAACAAGGTATCAAAACACAAAACACAAGTACTCTCTAAGTCCAGGAAATCCTATAAGTATGCTAACTCAAGGGTTCCTAAAAGGATCGACATCTAAACCCCAGAGGTACCACAAGACATGTAGGAAACCTAATATGCAAGTGGGAAAGTGTCATCGCAAAAGTCACGTAGAAGTTACCCGAGCAATCCCTTAGGAATCTCGGGTCCCTACTGATCCCTGCGGCCACTAGTATCCTCTCGTACTGATGAGGCATACTATAGAATGCAAGGTCGTAACCAAGCATTCTCTCTACCCCATCCTAGTCTGTACTAGCACTCAAGGCATGGGAGAGAACATACAATTATCTTGTTAGGTTCATTTTCTCTCATTTAGTGTAAATTTTTTTACTTATTAAAACAAATTACAATGGGTTACTCCAGGCAGCCTCTTAGGGCCCCGATCCCCATTGCAAGCCACTTCCCGACTCTACACATAGATAACCTACCCTAGGCTCATGAAATCGCAAATCAAGAATCATAATAAAATCACCTCAGTCCTATTCAAGCAACTGAAAAACATGATAAAAGATAAGCCACAAAATTACATCATTTCTTCATGAGCAACAGATAAGCATCAAATAATAATCATATGATCACGACAGTTCTCTATCAGCAACTGAAGGCATCAATGATAAATCACAAAATCCAATGGTTCTCCAATGAGCAACCAGAAAGTATCTCAATAGTAAATTATAATACTGATCGAAGACTCCAAAATGGTCAAGTCAAAACATGACATCATCAAGAACATAACAAACACTTCAGTCCTCTCAAGCGACCGAAAAGCAATCCAAGTATAACTGATCGAGACTCAAAAATGGTTATCAAATATAACTGATCGAGACTCAAAAATGGTTAAGTCAAGTATCTCAAATATATATACACCACAACGTCACATAAGAAGACAGAAAGAAATAACAACTAGTAAATACAATCATGTCATAGAGCACTCCATCACATTACCATGGTCGGGTTAAGAAAGATCGAGACCAAATCATCATGACATCACATTCACAACCCCGAGCCTCTGGTAATAACCTAAACTGGTCAACGCTAAACCAACCCCATAACACTCAAAACACAAAGACAACATCAAAGTCTCAGAGATTGGATTTGAAAGTATATTATTGAGTTAAGGTAAGGTTTATGTTTCAGTTTAATGTCGAATTTCAAGTAACTAAGTTTTCACAACTACCCTTTACGATTAACCCATTTCTATAATAAATTTCATTAAATCACTAATCCAAATCTATAATTTAGTCAAATAATATTCATTATTAATTAACTTAATTAAACTAATTTTAATTCAATTAATCAATAATTGCTTGTTCTACTACTTATCTTAATCTATTCATTAATTGTTAATTTATTAATATTAAACCAAAATTATTAATAAATTAATATTTTAAAAAATATGTTAAATGCATTTAATATTTATTTATTAAATATTAATAAAGATAAAACTATTATTAATTAAAATATATTATAATTTTATTAATTAAAAATTTTAAATAATAATAAAATTGTTTTGCAATAATACAAATTTCAAAAAGTGAATTAAAAAAAAAAAATATATATATATATATATATATATATATTTTAAAAAGCATGCAATTATAAAATTGTAGGCTTATCCAAGCCGACGGCCTACCGCAGTCCTGCGAACGCAAGGCCTGTGGTAGCAGGTACACTTTACCTACTGTTGCAGTACCTGCGACACAGGTACTGTCGGTATGGCAACAATGGGGGTGGGCACGGGGTAAATCCCTCCCCCCCACTAAAATATTAATTTATATATATTATATATTTTTATTTAAAGAGTACGAATTTGTGTTTCATCAAAAAAATTTTTTATAATTTAAATTTGTTTGGATATAAATATTTATATAAATTTATAAATATGCTAAATCAATTCTTCTTTAATATATATATATATATATATATATATATATATATAAATATATATTAAAAGAAATTTCCTCTCCCTTTTTTTTTATATTGGTATAGAAATATAGTCAATCCGAACTTCTAATTTAAAATTTCAGTCTAAGATTCAACCCTTTCCATTTAAATCTTATGTATACAGAAGTTTATTGCCAAGCATCTCATAATTTCAATATTGTAATATTTAAACATTCATCACAGAGAATTTAGATTTACAAACCCCAGACACGAAGAAGACAAGAAAGGATAATTGTGTAATAAATCGATAATCAAAAACACAAGACCCTACCTGATCCTGATGCTATTATGCAATCTCCAGGAACTGTAAGAGAATTCACTTCCCTCAATAACCTTCCTCTGGAAAACTTTCTTGGTCTCAGCCTTCTAAAATTTGCTTCCAAAAGTAGTCTCCCCAAAAATTCCCGTCCAAATACGTGTCTCCCAAAAATGAACCCCCAAAGTTTTGATAAGCAAATTCTCCTCAAATCGAGGCACTAATTGTGCGTTCACCCGAGAAGACTCATTGCATAACTCAGTTAACTCCCAAATTAACCTTTATTATCTTTTCTTTTATTTTGCATTCATCTTTCATGCACATTAAGTTGAATTATAAAATAACTTTATTTAATAATCCATTTGACTTCTATTTTAAATTAATTTATTACTTTAATCTAATGTGCACTTTTTGAAATTAAAATAAAATTATTAATTTCTATAATTTAATCTTTTAATTTATTACTCAAATTTAAACTCCTGCTTAGATCATGCGATCTAAAATCTTTTAATAATTTAATGTCTTTCAACTTTTTAAATTAATTTTAGAAGCTTAATTGATAATATATTTAATTAATTTAATTAACAATAATAATTAGCATTTATTTAAAAATGAACTCCAATTATATTATTATTAAATTAAATAAATATTATCCTGTTCTAAATTTATCTTTGAACTTTAATCTCCAAATTTAGTTCTTTTATTTAATTAATTTCTCAATTAATTAAATATTAACGATATCATAATAATTCTCTATTAAATTAAATCATTAATTAATCTTTTTAATTAGACTTAATTAATATAAAACACATCAAGGACTCATATAACAACATATGAAAACCCTACATAGAAAAGCACATACCAAATCAAACAAAAAGGGTCATAATCACGAAATTACATCATTTGATGCATTCAAAGGGTAGTTAACTCAAATACTTTTCCTAATTATCAATTAGGAAAATTGGCTAAAGGGTTTAGGAATTGGACTTAAGAGTTTATCTCCCCTCTCTTACCATTGAGACAATGCGATAGGGTGCCCTCATCTTGACAATTCAGGGAAGTCGATACCCAGTACCTGCAACCTGCATAAAATCCACGCATGTACAAACACAATATTCTAAGCTAAACAAAAAATGGCAAGAAGTGGTGCATCGTGTAGATCCCGACTAGCAGGTGACTACGACTCCCTTCCTTAACCACATCAGAAACACCATACATAAATAAAACAAACACGCACACCATACACATGAAGTATGGGATAAGTATCCATAAGAAGGCACATGTGATAATAAACCATCAATATCTGAAAACATTGTATAATCATCATACATGCATGAAATATAGAGTACCAAGTAATCTCATCATATAATAAACTAAGTGTAAAACAACATCTGATAATCTCTAAAATAATAATACTAATCATCAAACATAAATTGGCCTAAAAGAGTTTGGCAATGATAATAGAAATGTGACTTAGGGGAAAGCTAGGATGAAATTCATAATGGGTCCCAGCTACTAGGCCATGTTAGGTACCCATGTACATAATGAAATGTAATCTCTCATAAAGTGGAGAAAGAGGGAAAACCTCATGGGAAAAACCCTCCCCCAAAAAGAGAGATGAAAAGAAAAGATGCATGGATGGATGGAGTAATCAAGACCCCCCCATTATGACATACACCAAGTATATACAAAAGTATGAGAAGGAAAAACCCCCATAAGAGGAAAAAGTCCCCCCATAAAAAAGAAGAAGAAGGAGACAAGGTAGTACCCCCACCTAAATGTAGTGTGTCAATCAATGATAGCTACTCCAATATACAAGTTGATCCATCACTACTGAATAATGTTCCTCCCCTTTGGAAGAAACAATGGCAGAGTTACAGGTGAGATGCTTTCCCTATATGTAGAAAGAATCCCAAAGATGAATGTGGTCTCTAAAACCTACTCAACTATCCCTCTTTCGATATTGATGGTCGCTCCTTCCAATACTACTGAAAAGGAGTGCAAATTGAGCAAGGAAGGATGGAGAACCTGTCCCAAAGAACTATATGTCTCCTTAAATGATAAAGATACCTTCTACAACTATTGTTAATAATTATCCATAATTATATCAACCTGCAAAGACTGATAATGTAGAGAATGGACAAGAGGATCAAATTGAGCCCTTGTGACAACTAGAGAAGATTCTTCTTCACCAAAGAGAAGGTGTATATCATCAAAAATGTCTTCCAAATCTGCTATGTGGGACTCCACAAACAAACCTCCAATGTCTATCAAGACAAAGTGTACTCTGTTGTGCTGAAGTACATGAATCTATCATTGTGGTAATGGATGAAATATTTTCCTAAATAAATTGAAGATGAATATCATCAATGATGTTTGCCACATCTTCAATGTGAGACTCCATGAACAACTCTACAATGTTTGGAAGGAAGTCATCTCTTGAAGCTAAAGTAAGAAGACATAATATTTCCTGCTACACAAAATCATAAGCATCTGTGGCTTGGACTAGATTAGTAGAATCAATAGGAACATCAGGAGGTGTTATCTCATCTAGAGTTGGAGGAAACAATGCTAAAGCTACTAAAAATAGAATGTCCTCTAGAAATGGAGGGACTCATGGATCTTCATATGCTTCCCAAAGAGCCATCCAAACATCATGACAAAGACTTACCATAAGAAGAGGAGAAAAAGATTCTTTACTCATACTACTATACCTAAAGCAAAGAAGAAGATGAGGATAATTGAATGATGGCAATATCTTCGAATATAGAGAAGGAAACACTTCCTTATGTTCTCTTAGATGAGAAATGATTAAGACACTCCATTTCTAATAGTTCCTCGGTGTCAACTTTGGTCTTATACAAAATTGAGATATGTGATAAGACTCCATGAGATCAGTGTATGTACACACCTCCAAAATGAAAAAGATAATCAAAGAAACCCCCCCTAATGTATGATTTAGGCACTTTATACTTAGTGCGATTCCAATAGCCAATTTACGGCCTATTTTTAAAATTAGTATTTCTATCCACAAAACCTATATTTTGATTATAGATCTAGAAAGTAGACAAAAAATATACACTTTCAAAAATATAAGAACCTGATTATGTGTCCATATGAGCCCATACTAAGCATTTGAAGTGGCAAAAATTGGGATCTACAAGTTGCAAAAAAAATTTAGGAATAGAGATCTCAAACTACCTACACCAATGTGTAGATCACAAAATTCTACCCCAAAAGAAAAAAAATTGTTCGCAAAAATGAGTTTGTATGAGGGAGATATCGTTATTTGAAAATCACTACTATAATTAATTTTCCTAAATCACCACCATCGCGCCTCCAAAAATCAAATGGCTCTAGATTTTGCCTCAGATGTCCAATTGGATGAAACAAAATCCAATTTATAGGTTTTTTGACCTTTCGAATGTGATGTAAATATCTAATTCACACTAGCAAGCTTGAATCTTTACCTACAAAATATCTCTCCTATTAGCCTCATGGCAAAAAATTTCCTGAAAAATAATGCAGATCCAAAAAAATTGTGGAGATGTAGATGAAAAAATATAGATCTAAAAATTAAATGTACAGATCTGAAATGATCATACCAATTTTACAAATCAGGCCTTCGAGTTGCTAGTTTGCAATAAAAGTTTGCCTCAATTTTGATTATTGTTGGATAGGTGAATTTATATTTTAATTTCACTGAATTGATAGATGCAATGGTGAGGTCCTCTTTAGCTCTAAACGCTCCCAATATCTACAGATTCTCTAGATCTAGGTCGAGGTGTCCTTAGAGAGGTGAAGCAAGATTGGTCTTCAACAGCTACGTGAAGAGAATCTCCCTGAACTATGATACAAGAATTTGGTATAGGTCTAATACCATGTAAGAATTTTCCTTAGGAAAAAATTCACCCAAGATCAAAGAACTCAAGAACAAGCACAACAATATACCAAGAAGAGTATGATCAATATTAAAATGCTCTCTATTATGTCAAAAGCATGTGTATACACACTAGGAGTGCCTATATATAAAGGCCTCTAAGATGCATCTAGAAATTGTTCTAGAAAGAACTAGGAGATAAGCATGACAACTAAGCACATGTCCTCCATTGTGCATGAATATACATGCATCAATGAGAGGATAAGTATGACAAGGTGTCTCACATGTAAAGATGTTGTAAACACCATGTGCATAATTAGAGTGCTAATTCATGTGTTGTCAACATGACAACTCACAAGAGTATGCATACTCGTAGGTGACAAACTAATAAATATTAAAATAATGCATTACCTTGAGTAAACTTAAGTAAAGTGTAAATAGTAAATGCTTAATTACATCAACAACCTTGTTCTCAAGTTTGCATGACTATTAAAAAAAATTTAATTTCATAGTTGCAAAGGAGAAATGAGGTTAAGTTAACTACATTCTCCATTTCTCTAAGTGCTTTGAAGGTATAAAAATAGAGTAGAGAAGCAACAATCAGCTAGATAATGAAATCTAACACCCCTTCATGGGTTGGAATCTCTAAGTTTTGTTGTTAAGTCAAGAAGAGAAGATTAATTGTGTTTGTGAATTTTCACTGTTTAAGAATGTGACTTTAAACAAAAAATTTGAGGCTTGGCAATAAGATTAAGTGATGAAAGAGCTACCCTACATGTTTGATCTTGCAGCTAGCTACTTAAGGGTAATAAACACTCATGAGGAAGATATGGAGGGGATATAGCCATGTTCACCACTTCGTAGGGTCAAAATCTTAGTGTAAAGGATTGGTCATGAAGTAGATATAGGAGTTACATGCAATATAATAGCTAGCAAAATTATTAGCATGAAAACCTCGCAATGTTGTGAAAATATCACATTTCTAGGGTTTTCCACCATTGCAGATGGAACTAATAGGTTGTTGATAGCTATTAAGAATTGGAGATAAAGAAGGAAACTAATCAAGGTTACTTTGCAACTGCTAAAAACATGATTACTTTATGAAAAAGTTAAATTTAAAAGGTTTTTGACTAGTTGTACACATGATGTAAAACATGAATGTGTTGGGTTTCTAAAAATTTGAAAGATTTCATGCATGCTTTCTTCAAATGCCATTAATTTCACTTTCATCTCAAACACACTTAAAAGGGTGATGTTACATAATTCTTGGCACCAGTATTCATGAGGTGTTATTGCTAAGAAGAGAGTTGTGCATAGGGTTGGTTAGAGTTTTGAATTGTAGAGAGTTGCTTAAAAATTTGAATTGTGAAAATACAACATAGGAGGAGGGAAAGCTAATTTCTCAAGTAAATATTGAAGAGGCTTCTCCTAGTGCTAAACATAAGAAAGAAAAGGCACCTAGTCCATTAATGGATTAGTGGGTTTATTTTTGCCAAGTTCATCAAAATGTTTAATCTATAAATTCACACATTTTGAGGGATCCATACAACTTCTATAGGGATGCGAAAGTGCTAAAGAAAAATGGGAATGAATTGTTTTGGTTTTTCTATAATAATAGAGTATGTGAGCCTCCCATTTAAAATTTATGGAACATAAATTTGGGTAAGTTGATTATGCCAATAGTTTTCATGGATGTAGACATAATTAAATATTCAATTAAAGTATACAATCTAGTATGCCATGCATTCCAAAAAAAGGATAGAAGTATCCTATGTACATTGGATAGAGAAAGTCTCATAGAATTTTTTGATCTAGAAGGACCCATGACTCACATCATTGAACTAGAGAAACTTGAAAATACTTTCAAGAGTCAAAAGAGTTTTTTCAGTGGTAATGTCATGAGGAGATAGGTCCCTAGGTCTAAGAAGGAGAAGGGTGAGATTCCCAAGAATATAGGAGATTTCATGCCCCTATACTTTTTTAGAAGATATTTTTAGTATACTATCTTTGGTTTGAATAAAGTGACTGGGCTGGATAGGACTATGAATTCCCTCAGTCTTTATATATCATATCTATGAATATATGGGATTTGCATACCAATACAGGGTATGACTTTGTTACTCATCTAATAAATGTCATCCATAATAAAATTATTGTTGCACAACAAGGAGAGATGGGGAATTTCAAGTCTCGACACTATTCATTGTTAATGTACATAATCCTGTATAAGAATATAGGATATGTAAACTGTCATTTCATTGAAGGAATAGAGGAAATGGGAGAAAATATACCAGTGAAATGATAGATAAGGGTATGGAAAAAATTCTACCCTTATTCTAATTCTCTATATTTTTACAAATACTTTGTATATCCCATTTTGAAATATATTAGGAGATGTTATTGAAAGGGTCCCAAGGGAAGTAAGAAAATTGACTATTCCATCTGTATGTTATGATGATGATAGGAAATTGGGACATTATTGGGAAGTGTTTTCCTTTTTTAAAATTGTTCCATAATAAGGGTTTATGGGTATCCAAAACCACCTCATATTCTATCCAAGTACATCCCTAAAAGATTGGGAATTATTGTATTTTTAGATGGCAATTAATTGAGATGATTAGGGAATACTTTGGACCAACTCTCTCTCTCTCTCTCTCTCTCTCTCTCTCTCTCTCTCTCTCTCTCTCTCTCTCTCTCTCTCTCTCTCGCCTTAATTATCCTCTATATTCCCATTGCCCTTCTTTTCCTACCACATCTTTCCCTACACCCATTCTCTTTTTCTCCATTTCTCTCCATTGTCTCCTTGCATCATCTCTTCCACAACCCCCCTCTCTCTCTCACAAACACATACACACATTAGAATTTTCATCCCCTAATTAACATCTCTCTTTCAGCCTCATATCTTTACCCCTCATTCATCTTGCTACCTCATTTCTCCCCTTCCATTATCCTATCACACCACCTAAAATGATATATTCAAACTAACTTCTATTAATTATCATACTCTCTCTCTCTCTCTCTCTCTCTCTCTCTCTCTCTCTCTCTCTCTCTCTCTCTCTCTCTCTCTCTCACACACACACACACACACACACACACACACACACACACACACACACACACACAAACACACACAAATGCACATCCCTTTCTACTATGACTAGACACACCCACTAATAACCCTCTTTCCCTTACAACCCCACCTTTTATCACCATCATATCCATCTCTCCCTCTATCTCTTTCTCTCTATCTCCTACCATCTATTTCTCTCACTATGTACTAAAACCATTTTCTCTCCACATATTAATTTTTTTCCCCTAATCCTAACCCATGTTTTGAGCTCAAACTCCAATTTTCAAATAACTACCAGTTGAATATTATGCTGAAAGTTATGATTTATAGCCAATTTGTCAGATAGTTTTGGAAAAAAGAAATGTGTCATGAGAATTTAGGGAAGATATTTCTGAAGTTAGTAATAGCATCAATATGACTCATGATTTGAAGCACTTGCAAGTTTAAGATTCTGGACTCATGGTTTTAAAGGGTGATTGGCTCATCCCAATATATGCTTGTTCCCATCTTCATTCCAAGATCATGGTGATCAAAGATTGGTCCTCTGAATAAAATATAAACATTCACAACTGTAATTACCCATGCTTATATGCTCAACAAGAGAACATCATAAGAAGAATTGGTATCAAATAACCATCATTTGAGGATGGTTGAGATGCATACTATGCAACCAAATTCTTGATTAATTACAAAAATTACCAAAAGAGGTTGATCAATTTACTTTGTAAAAGTGTAATTAGGAATGATAGGATCAAAATTTATGATGGATAATGCAAGGAAAGAGTAAATGCAGGATGAGAACAATTTGATGGAATGTTAAAAGCAAATTTTATTTCATAATTCATCAATCCTACATTGTTATTGTGCTTCATTCCACCTGAATCTAAGTTTAGGCAATGTGTGTATGTACATTATTTACAAGGTTGCGTGAGCTATTTGAAGGAATGCACAATCTTTTTGAATGTTCAATGGAAAACTATAGAAAAACTGATGTCAATAAAACCATCTTAGTTTGGACTTAGACTATGTATTATTCATAAAATATGGATAAAAAAAAGTGAGTTTCAAGGCATGCGAAAACAAACCATCATCTAGAATAGTAAATAATTGTCAGTGACTCCAAGTAGTAGCTTAAATTGCTAGCATAGAATAATTGATCAAGTATCATGCATCGTATAGTGTTGAGAAAGTCATATGAGTTATTAAGCAATGTTTGTGGGTACATGCATATAGATGATGACTATGAAATGTTTGATATACTGCTTGAGTAAAAATGTAAAATTGTGTGACCTTTTAGGCTGACTTATCAGAATAACTAAATTTGATTATTTCTATAGAAAAATTAGTTTTTTCCAAACATATGATCTAGATAAATTCATTCTAGCTAAGTTACATATGGTCTCACAATTTTCCAATTGGAAATGTTTATTAAATGGATGTTTTATACTAGTTTGTATCCAATTACTAAAGAAATACAATTATTTTAGAAAAGTGGTGTTTCAATAACTGTTACTATTTTTAATAAATTTTTTAATAACATATAAACACCATTTTATAGAGCTCAAAGTCAAGAATATTCTCATATAGAGTTTATAGTGTTTTAATTAGATATAGTATATTGTAATTAAAAAATTCTACAAGTACATATTTTAACACTAAAAAATATGTGAATTTTGAGAAAGAAAAAAATATTAAATCATATCAAAAAATATTTAAAATTAGATGACATTCTAGAGGAGAGAGTCCTCTTTTAGAATGTATAATTTTTCTCTTGGTTAGAATAGATTTGTTTTGAAAAATGTGGTGGGAGATGAAAACTATCAATTTTAGGTGTGTTGATATTTGAATCATTATAAAAGAGAAAATATAGGTCTAAAGCTCATTTTTATTTTTTATTGTTCTAGCTATATATGTTAAGTATAACATAGCTTGAGATCAAAGGGAAATAAGTTTATTTCCATCTAGTTTTGTGGTGGGAACTAGACCCCTAATTTTAGCATTTTTCAATAGCTAGAAAATTATCTATAAAAATTAGGAAAATATATCAATTCTTATTCCAAATTAGTATTAAAACTTATAATCCTAAACTTCATCCATTTCTACACAATTCATTAGTTTACTTCATTTTCAAATTCAAAATAATAATACCAATTTTATGTCATTGAAGGTGAACAATTATATTTTTGTTATCCTTTTCCTTTACAAAAGGGTGACATAGGTTTGTGCTTTTATCCACCTACAAAGAAGACAATGAGTCTTTGGTTCTTCATAGAAGGAGAATATGCACAATACTGATAAACACTCTTACGTACATAGAGTCTTGCATTTGTAGATCATGACAACATAGCCAATTTTCAAGGATCAATGATCCTACAATAGTGGGTACCACTTTTTGACCAATTTTGACATTAAATCAACATTTTTGAAACAAACCTCACATTCAAGTGACTATATCTCTTAATATATGAATAATTTTCAAAGATGATACAAACTAATGATTTCTAGTAAATTATTTAAGTCAAGTTTTTCTTTTCCTTCAAAAAGTGGTACAAATGAAAAATCAAAATTTTTAAACACTGACAGTCAACTTGACAAGAATAACTATTTTTATAGAAATGATAATGAGGTAATTCTTTTTATGTTGGATTTGTAACATCAATATCTAGGGGATGCATTTGGTGTGATTAAATTTGGTTGAATATTGTATAGTTTATGATGTTTTAAAGTGACATCAATCATACTTCAAACATAAATTCTTTTTCACAAGTATAACTTGAACTCAATATATCATAAATCACATTTTCTATTTTCATTACAAATCTAACTTAGTAACCTATTTCCTAGAAATTTTTGATGACCTAATTTAATGGTGAATACAATTGGTTAATTATGAATTATCCTTGATGTTACACAAAATGTTATATCTTTACTAGTCATTGTATGCTAAGTTCACTTGAGCAATGAAGACATATTTATTTATCTACCAAACATTCCACTATTTTCCAAGTTTAGATGATAGTGTATGCTGCTCATTCACTCGAGAATTAAAGAGAAGTTCATAGAAGTTGACTGTTAATCAAATTCACTAGGGTAACAAATGAAAGCTAGATGGAACCATTGTTAATCAAGCTCACTTGGTTACCAAAGAAAGTTAGTTAAGATGTAGTGTTGACGGAGTTCACTTGGTTAATATAGGAAAATCATTTTTGAGTTAGTATCTAGTGAGAAAGGTCAGCTAATAAAGGATTTTCATGATTTGGAATACTGAGTTCAATGGATTTTTTTTTTTTTGGTTCTAGCCAACTGAGTTGATGAATATTAATTATTCTAAATGTATTCAAGCCTACTTGACAATGTGAAAGATATAAGTATAACGTAAAGTTGAAGATTGAATGTGTGAAAGTGTATGGAATAATAAAAAGATGCTAATAGGAAGAGAATTAGAAGGATAAATAGAATATCGTTGAGGAGATGCAAACATATATTTGATCAAGAAGGATCAAGTATTCGAGTCATAATTGAGTTTTGCACTTCGTAATATAGTTGCATCAAAAATTAGATTATCTCATTGTTGATCTCTAACCATTGTAGCAGTTATCTAAATCTCTTAATAGAGTTGGCTTAACAACTATTTGTAAATCCTCTAACAAGGTGGCATTTCTAGATTGAAGTGTCTAAAGACCTTTAACAATGTCACTCCCAATAGGGTGATTAAATCCTCTACTAGGGTTACAATTAATAGTGTATTTTGTAACCTTTAACAAGGTTGGCTCCTAATAGGGCCCACTTATTGAAATTGGTGGTTTTTCCCAAATTGGGTTTCCACGTTTAATCTTGGTGTCACTTATGTTCATGTCATTTATTTTATGTGTATGAAGCTAAATTAATTAAGGTTAATCATAGATAATAGCATAATATTTCCATGTTAAGCACTTACCAAGTTATAGTTCTTATTCAAGTGGTTACTGAGTTATAACATATTATTAGTATTAATTGAATGCCTATGTGTTTGCCAAGCAATAGCATTTTTAGTGAAGTTTGTGTTTTGTGTTGACATCTAAGAGATTTGGGATTTATTTTTGTGGTAACTGATTCACCCCTCCACTTTTAGTTACTCCTCTTATATTTACAACAATTGGTATTATAGCTTTTGGTGCTTGTAAAAAAGGTTTTAAGGACCCAAGTTAAAGATTAGGATGTCCTACAAAAGATAGATTCTTAAGTTGAACAGATATAACTTCGAGCCATGGAAAAAAATTATGAAGTTGCACTTGGAAACCATTAAGGATTCAATTTTGAAATATATGGAAAAATTTTACAAGGCTTTTACTGGATAATTGACTATAGAATAGATTGTTGAAAACAAAAATATAACATTATGATGATTGACATTGCATCAACTCTTAACTATGTTAAATTTGATGAGGTCAAAGGTTGTGCTATTACTCATGACATGTGGACCAAACTGAAGGATATCTATGGAGGTGATGATGATGTGAAAAGATTCAAGGAATAAAGCTTGAGAGGTTAGTTTTATCAAATGAAGATGAGAGAGGATGAAAATACTACAAAATATGTTGAGAGAATCAAAGCAAGTGTCAGAGCTATTAAACCCTTTGGAGGGACAATTGGCATTGTGATAGTGGTAGGTAAGGTACTCAGAATGCCTCTTCCTATCTATGCAATCAGAGTGTCTACTATTTAGAGATGTGATGTGATCCAAATAATAAGATAACTTTGGATGCTCTAGTTGGAAGATTGACTTCATTTGAACTAGATAACTATGATAGATATACTCCTAGTTCTAGCAATCTTGAGTCTGCATTTAAAGCCAAGTTATCACTAAAGAAGGAGAAAGCTACAAAGTCTAAAGGAAAACAATATGAAAGTGAAGAGGAAGACAATTTTGATATTGATCTTGAAGCCACTGAAGCATTACTTGTAAGAAGGTATCCCAAAGGCAATGGAAAGTACAAAGGTAAAATTCCTTTGATCCTTTTTTCTTGTGAAGAAGTTGGACACATTGCTACAAGATGTCTAAACAAAGAAGACAAAGATGAAAGGAAGCACAAAAAGTAAAAAGGAAAGAAGGATTTATAAAACTTAAAGGACTACAAGGAAAAAGGTAAGAATTATTTTTTTCATGGCTAAAGATTCAGATAGTAGTGAAGATGATGAAACGGTCTATATTGTTGTAAAAGATGAATCTGATGATGAAGAAGATAAAGTAGCACTTATATTTCATGTTAGCAAAAATGATACATGGATTATTGATAGTGGTTGCTCCCATCATATGACTTGTGACAAAACAAAGTTTGAACATATGGAACATTATGATGATGGAAGTGTGAGATTTGGAAACAATGAACCATGTTGCATGAAAATGTTGTATCTTAGCACTAGTAGAAGTTTGGAAAATACATGAATACATGACTAAAACTTTTAGTCACACCACTAATATGTTTAATCATTTGACTAAAACTAATCACATTTTATTATTTTTTTGTAATATACAGCTATAAGTGACTAAATTAGTGACCAATTTGGTCATCAAGTAAATTACAAGATCAACGAAATAAACTAAACTAAATAAACTTCCTAATAAATGATTAAATAATTAGTCACCCAATGAAATTATAAAATGGTTAGTCACCCAAATAAAAATGACTAAATAATGGATTATTACTCCTATAATGTATTTTTGATTGAATGAAGGGCTTAACAATTATTTTCGAAGCTTGATCCTAGGTGAAGTTTAAATAAGGGTTCGCGATGATGATGTTCCAAAAAAACCTTCAATGTATAATATGGATATTTGTAATTTGAAGCAGTGATACTTGCTTTAACTAAATTAGCTTATTCAATAAGAACTTGTAGGAGATTTGTAAAAAGGTGGGAAAGGAATTTAGATTATTGTATAATGAACTTGAAGTCAATGAGGACCTCTTCAACAAATCCTTAAATGCAATATCAAATTCTAAGAAAACTCCTTAATTTTTTGATAATAATGAAAGGGAATAAATTTTCCACAATTTAAAAGTATTGAAAGAATATAAACACAATTTCAAATACACCAGATTGGAAAGAAAGTTGTATAATCAATTCTAAAGTAAAGGAGTAATATTAGTACAAAATATGATAATTCATGAGTTATAATACAAATCCTACATGAAAGAGTTGTGAAAAAGCTACAAGCATGTCCTAAAAAAAGAAAGAACCCCCATCCAAACAATGAAGAAAATAACTCTTATAGAAAAGACTTCAAACTCCAAAGTCATTATGCAATAGCCTATGAGCTAATTTCGTTATACATGTCATTTGTTTCTATTTTGAGAAGAGTTAATTTTAATAGAATATTGAATCAATCCTTTTTAATAAATGAAAAGATTCATTTATTATTATTAAAATAATATAATTTTTTTGATGAATAGTCCCTTCCTTATATTAAAAAATACAATAAAGTTATATATTCACAAAAAAGGGGTTGGGGGATACAAAATCAACCCACGAGTTCATACGACCACTAGTTGGAAATCAACTATTCATCAAAAAAACTTAGAAAACAATAGAAAAAAAAGAAATTCTCATGCTGTAAATGCAACACTAGCCAAGCAAGGAGGATCTTTATCATCAAAGCCCCACCCAAAAGTGGGCTGAGTAGATGGCTCAGGGGGAGCCCAACTGTCATTATCAGCAATAACATTATCTTCATCTTTCTCTCCCTCAGTCCTGGGAGGAGAAATGGCTAAGTCCAGCTGAAGAAACACCCACTTGGGGTTTGAGTAAGCAGAGGGCCAACTAGTAGCATGAGCAATTGGAGGACCCATTAGGGACTACCCAAAACTAGACCTTTGGGGAGATGAGGTTGAGTGGTGCCGATCACCAAAACCTCCAAAAATGTGGCACTAGCCAAAAGCACCACTACTAGGAGAGTGATGTTGCTGAGAGTGAGGCATGTGCAAGTCATGAGTAGAATTGCTCTATCCTCGATGACAACCGTGAGGAGGGGTACAGTCATCAGAGGCTCAATACGATGGAACATCAGCTTCTGTATAGGGGGCATTTCCCCAATGAGCCAAAAACTTCTGTAAGTGTGCCACCTCCAAAGCCACTTTATCCATTTGCACTTGAATTTGCAACATGACATTGTTATAAATACATGCTTTAGAGTACATAGTCACATTAATGTCAAGTGTGTTGTGAGCATAAATGACTGCATTTTGGTCTTTCCAAATGATAAATAAGATCTCCAATCTAAAAGCATGCCATATCTAGATGTATGTGTTTTATTTTTCTTTTAAATTTTAAAAAATACAAATTTCTAGAACTTTGTATCATTTTATTTTTCCAAATAATAACAATGTATAAGAGTTTATAAACATGCTTAAAAGAAGACCTAATAAGTATGAACATCTTAAATGTATTTATTTTTTAAAAATAAGATAAATTATTTATAACTTTATTATAGAAGAAAGATATTTATTGGTGTACATTTTGTATTTTAGAATATTAATATTTTTTTGAATAGGTAATTGGACAAAGTGTAGATTATTTTTTATTTATTGAGATTAATTATTATTATGTGTTAAGCTCTAGCATATTTGAACCTAGAACCTGCTAGGCATGAGACTCACAATCAACCATTTTTTTGTAGGTTATTGCTAAGCATATTAAAATTTTGAATAATAAAGACCTTTACATGAATAATTTAAAAAAATATAAGTATATTATAAACATGATTAGTCTAGCTAGTATATTAAGTTACATTTTATAATGCATTTCTTCAAAAATTCACTCACTTTGTCTATGATTTTAGCATATAAATAAAAATTTAGGGCTCATCATGTATTGTGGTCATTGAATAGTGTAAAATAATGGAAACATAAAATATTGAAAATAGATTAATTCACAATATTCATAATAAATACATTTTAAAAAATTCACTCTATCTTGATAAAGTATTATGTTCAAATGTTAAATTCTCATTTTTTTATTAGAATAAAAATATTAACATAAAAATACATGAAAAATAAATGATTATATATCAATATTAGATTCTCATAACTTCTCTAAAGTGTTTAAGAGAAACTTATTCTCAATTGATTAGGAAAAAAATGGGCATTTTTTAGTGTAGAACTTTTTGAAAATATATCTAAAAATTTGATCAAATATGAAATTTACGAAAATGTTTAAAAATGAATGGAACAATAAAAATGATTTTTTAAAATTAATAATTAAAGAGAATTTCTAGAGCTAGAAATATAATAGATTGGAGAAAACCTATTGAATTTTTTCTAATGGGTTTTCCATTTCCATGTACTAAGTTCATTACCTAGCATACCTTGTGGTACCTTATGACTACTTGTACTAGAAAATATTTGATCATGATCTACTACCTATTATAATTTCTTCTCTTCCTAAGCTAGGTGAAGAAATGGATTCTCTCTAATGCTGAAATTCATAATCTATCTTTCCAAAATATTATTGGTGTCACAAGCGTGTGTTTTATTGGATGTATTGTGTGTTGTTGCATCATTATATATTTAAATGCACATATTTATTCTTTTGGCTACAAATTTATCCATTATGTGGTTTGTCCATCATTGTTCTTCCAAGCTTCATTGACCTTTTATCACTTCCACACTACACATGTCCTAAACTTTCGACAAGAACAAGTAGCAAAATTTCCTTTCATGATAGCCAATTTAGTAAGGAGTCTTATACATATGGCACATCTTTGTCATGATAACATGCATACTTGTCTATATCACAAAAGGTAATCTTGGTGTTTATGGTTATTCATGACCTACCATATACTTGTTCATATATTTATTTTCTTCTAACAATGAATGGATGGTATCTCTTGAACATGAAAATTACCTTCAAAGAATGAAAAAAGAACTCTTCAAGAACATTTAATCACTCTTTTAGAACAATTAAGATTTCATTCAAGTTTAATAGAATAGTTATTTACCTATGAGACAATATTTTGATCTTAAAAATAATTATTGATCTTCAATAAAGAGGATGTTAAAACATGAATATCCCTTGAAACATAGCATGGAAAATCTGAAAGTAGAAGTCCTTTCTTATGAAAATATAATATACTTATAACCTCTATCAATCTAAAATTATTATTTATCTTCTAAATATATGACTGATAAAATGTACTAAATATATGAAAGAAAACCTCTTCATTGTTCTTTGATTCCACAATGGGTCTGAATAAATTTTAGAGCCTTTATAACATTCAAAGACATCTTATATTTAAATTTGAGTTCTCTCTCACAAGTGAGATTTTATGAATATGAATATTCTTTGAAATCTACAACTTCCTTTTAAAAACTACTAAATAATTTTTTTTGTCTATCAATCATGACAATAATTACTTAAAATTTGTTTTTAATTGATAGATTAGGTAGCTTGAAATAGAATTTTTACAATAATTGTTGACTAAATTATCACAATTTTCTTTAAAAAGTAAATTAATAAAAAATTACGATTCAAATAGGAGCATATATTAATAACATTGTTATATTATCACCTCTTAAATATTTATCATAATATTTTTTTAAAAACTAATAATTTATTTTATAGCAATATTTACTAAATAAAATGTTTTAAAAAATTAATATAGAATAATACTTTTAATTATCAAATACTATAACAGCCCCATAAGGATTCTCTCGAAAGCCTTTTTTTAATTAGATCCCAAACTCATCTCTGTTTCTTAGTTTTTATCGTGGGCTCTATGGTCTCGATATTAGGGTTTGGAGACTTGAGATCATGCTTTTTCAATGGCATTTAATGGATTTTGTAGGTTTCCCCTTTCTGGTAAGTGCATACAAATCATTCGCTTGCAGAAATAATAATAAGAAAGAGAGAAATTAGTATCTGTAATAATTTGACAATGAGAAAATGTTGCAAATCTATTTTGTGCTGGGCTAAGTATTTTGATGGTCATGGGAAAAATAGGATTTGTAACGAAACTAGGAAATGTGTATAGGAACCAAATATGTAGTTCACAAAAGATCGAAGACAGAAGAATTGAAAATGGGTTTAATTTGCCTTCTGAATTGCATCCGTTACGAAAATCACAAGCGGATAAAATTCTAGACTTTCAAAGCCCGAAAGCCTCTATAAATGTTAATCACCACCTTGCGGAAATAGGTATCTACAGGGGCTTAGTGAACTGGATAGATATAGTTACAGAGGAAAAAGTAGAAAACCATTTTCTGGCTGCATCCACAATCGAGGAGCTCAAGGCTTCATTTAGAACAATGGAGATTGTCTTTGATTCAGATTATAAGAAGCTTGGAACGGCTTGTCTAAATTTGTAACCTGAAGAATAACAACATGAACAATGGTTATCCTCTATTTGGATAGAGGATGATCTGGTCTTCAACTTCTGCACACATCTTTATTAGCATTTCCTCTAATCTTTCAGGAAGAAAGTACAGAGATACAAAATTGACTGTATGTCTATTGGGGTTCCACTGAAGTCCGCTCCAGGTGTCTATTCCGGAGTCCCTTCTCCCGTGTCTGCACCAACTTTTCAACACTTCATTCTCCTAGAGTTTTTGACGCGATCTCTCTGAAGGCTCTTCTCTTTGGAGAAGCTCATTACAGCCAAGAAAATTTGTGCAGAAGTAGTATGCCGACATTTTCAAACCACAAAAAACTATGCAAAAACACAATCAATTATGCCCTAACAACACTATAACCCTTGTCGCATTCGAGCAGCACAATTTGTGGCACAAATCAGGAAGTCATGCCAAAGAGATTTGTGCCACAAATTATCTTTAAGTTGAAATAGTTTTGGCAGGGACTTCACAAACCCGACATTGCCTTCAGAGCAGAAGAATCGGATGCCAACCTAGGTGATACTTAACCTACATTTAATGTGAATGTAAAGTTAAAATGGTCCTACTGTAACTTAACCTACATTTAATGTGAATGTAAAGTTTAAAATTGTCCTACTGTAACATAATCTGGTTTGTTCTGAGTTGTATCTTTTTGTATATTAAACAGTCGTTTGGTGACGCGGGAGGCATGTATGGCATACAACCAGGTGGGTTTGGTACACAACCATTTGTTCAAAGCTTGAATATTTACCATTTGAGGAATTTATGGTCTAAACTAAGTTTTATAATGATGTGTTTTCTCTTGAGAAAATTTATAGTTTCTCTGCATCATATGGTTGCACCAGCGATGGGACTGAATTCTGTACAGGTTTGCTTATCAGTTTGAGCTATCATTGCATTCATTGAAAATTATTCTAAGTTGTAAGGCTATGCGTCACATTGAACAGATAATGAAATGTCAAGGAAATTATATATCTATAATCTTTGAATTCTGACCTATCTAATTTGACACATTCTGATAAAAAAAATTACTACTTCTTCCCTGTAATAGATGCCTACTGACAGTGGATCTGCTATAATGGAAGCTTTTGGTGGTGTCTTACCACGAGGTGTCACTGGTAACAATGATAGATGCACGATTCTAGTTGCCAACTTAAACCCAGAGGTCCTGTTTTCAGAGCCTTTTTTAAATTGTGCTCCCTGCTTTTCCACATTGATTTTCTCTAATTGTGTACTAACTGAAATGCTGACTGCACTTTTTGAATTTCCAAAATGTTTTTAGCTTTGCAATTATGAATTGAGTGAGTACTCAAGCTGATATTATGTTTTATTTCAGAAAATAGATGAAGACAAACTTTTCAAATTGTTCTCCATTTATGGTAATATATTGTGCATTAAATTGCTCCGAAACAAACTTGATCATGCACTGATTCGAATGGCAGATGGTTTTCAGGTAGAATTAGTTGTCCACTTCTTGAAGCTATAATCTTTGGTTTTATTGATTTATCAACTTCAGTATGACTGTTTTTATTTATTACAACTGATATTTAACAATGTGAACTGTCACCCAGGGAGCTTTGCTTTTTGGAAAACATTTGGAAGTGAACTTTTCTAAGCATGCACAAATACATTCAACTTCAGATTCAACTGATTACTCAGATTCTAAACTGAATTTTTTTAACCACAATCTGGCAAAGAACTACCGGTACTGTTGTGCTCTAACAAAAAATAATTCATGTTTCTAGCCTACTGCTGATGTGATAGAAGTTGAAGTTGTGTCTCATTTGGAAGAACATGGAAATATAATTAACAACAGACTTTTTGAGGCTAATGGTAAGAAGCAGGCACTAATACTTTTTGAAAATGAAGATCAAGCTACAGAAGCACTTGTTTGCAAACATGCTAGTACAATTGATCACTCAACAATTAGATTATCATTTTCTCAGCTTCAGTCCATTTCAGCAACTTGACTAAAAGTTTTGACATGTGGGCAGTTAAATTGCATCACCAATATGTATGTAGGTTGCAATTGAGCTGCGCTGTTGATTTTTTTCTTGAATTGATGTTTGCTGAGAAAACAATCAATGTATAGTGTTTCAAAGGTGTCTTAAATTAATCAAGTGTTTTATGTAGGTTGTGGGGCCAGGTTCTTTGGTAGAATTCAGTCGACTTTCAAGAGATGCAGATCTGACTCCAGTGCAGCCTATACGGCCTTCTTTTGGTCATGGTGTTATAGGACGGAAAAGAAATTCCGACCTTGGTGCTACTGGTGATAATTTGGTTGGCTCAATTGGAAATTCTGGAGGAACACACAATCACATTTACAATCTCCAGATGCTTGATGTAGCATACCACAAGCTTCCTCAATCCAATGATTCAGAGTGCTTGAGGACCAAAGATTCAGAGAGCTTGAGGAGTTATGTACCTGTACATAAGATTTCCTCTATAGTTAAAAAAAAAAGCTTAAACATATTATTCATATGCATGATATTGAAGGTGGACATGCTTATATTTTAGGTCTTTTATTTAATTATATTGTTTAAACATATTATTCATATGCATGATATTGAAGGTGGACATGCTTATATTTTAGGTCTTTTATTTAATTATATTGTTTCATCATCTATGAAATGTGTAGAGATAGGCTACTGTAACACCTCCAAGCTTTCCTCAAGTTCAATTGCCTATATTTGAAAATCCTGCATTTTGGGAGCACTTGGACACAGATAATCTCTTTTTTTCTTTATACTACCATCATGTACGGTACAATTCTACAAGATTAAACTCAATGCTTCTAAATCAGCATAGGCTCTTTATATTGAATGCTATTTATCTAGTAGAGAAAGACCCTAGCTTGAAAACATGACAGAATACATATCAGCAGTACTTAGCAGCAAGAGAATTGAAGAAATAGTCATGGAGGTACCATAGGAGATATAACACATTGTTCCAAAGACATGATGAATCAAAAGTTACAAAAGATGAATATGAATAGGGCACATATGTGTACTTTGATTTCAACATACTACATGATGACTACCAACATGGCTAGTATGATATTTTTCAAGTTTTCTGCTTTGTCATAATTTCTCAATGAATTATTTTGGATAAATATATAGGTTCTTTCTGCTACCATGAACAAAAAATTATGTGAGCTTCTTTGTAAGATTTTATTTACTAGAAAAAAGACCATTAGGCATGATTCCATAAATACTAAGCTAGTTGGTCGAGTAAGAATCTCGCTGAAAATGTCTTATCTTGATTCTATGTTATCTTTGTAGCATCTGCATTAAGATACCCTTATATTTATCTCTAATTCCAATTCATGTTATATATTACATGAAGCTACACATAAACCGATTCTTCTTAGTAAAATAAAAATTAAGAACTTGGAACAACAATAAATTGTCATCCAAAATTTGTAGACTTAGTTATCTCCCTTGTTTGCACAAATAAAGATCTTTCTTTATTTGTTCCATAACTTTATTATAATAAGGGGAACAAGCCACATGTAATAAATTTGACAATGAAAATATTCTTTTGATCTTTATACTATGCATAACATCACTATTATTTAAAGGGAACTAGATCAATGGAAGAGCACCTGTTAACAAGTAGGAGGATGGTGGTTTGATTCCATCATGCCTTGATATGATTAAATGAACTACCAAATATACTATCAAATATACTACAATATATACTACCAAATAAACTACCAAGTACACTACCAAATATATGAAATAAACTACCATTTAACAACAATAAATGACAAAATCAATGACTGAATCAATGATTAAAATAATTTAATCATAAATCTAGTTGGGAGATAAATGTCTAGCAATATAGTACCACTGGTCACATGATCAAAATCAATCATATATCAACAATATTTAGTATTTTATTCAATGATATATTGTAATTTTTCTACTAGTGCACTAGCCAATGAACTTAGATGTAATAATGCTTATTGGGTTGAAGGACTAATGAATAATATATTGAGTATGGCACAGTTGAATAACATTGGATTCAAGGTAGAATTCATGAATGGGAAGGCCAAGCTACTGGATGGAAAAGGAAATCTAGTTGAGTCTGGTGAACAAACCAAAGGTAACATATTCTACCTAGATCTCATTGAAAGTTCATGTTTCATTGCTCGAGTAGAAGAAAGCTAGTTATGGCATAAATGGTTATGTCATGTGAACTTTTATAATCTGATCAAGATAAGAAAAAACAAAAGAGTGAGATGTATTCCTAGTCTAAGGAATCCTGATATTGGCCTATGCAAAAATTGTCAAATTGGTAAGATAGGCAACGCAAGTTCCAAAAGCAAGAACTATCATTTTAAAGATGTCTTGGACCTAGTTCATATAGACTTATTGTGGACCTATTGGAATCGAAAGCTACAGTGGAGATAAGTATTTTATTCTTTTTATTGATGATTTTTCTAGAATGATGACTATAATATATCTAAAGGAGAAGTCAGAAGGTTTTCAAAAGTTTAAGTGGTATCTGGAAAGAGTAGAAAAGAAAACTAGAAAGAAGATGAAGTGTTTGAGGATAAACAAAGGTGGTGATTTCATCTCCAATGAATTCAATGAGTTATGCACTGAAAGAGAAATCAAAAGATAAGTATCAGCCCCTAGTACAACTCTATAGAATGGTATAGCTGAAAGGAGGAATAGATCCATCATAGATTGTGCAAGAACTTTGATGATAGAAAAGAATGTTGTAATCAAATACTAGAAGGAAACAATTAGTACTATAGTGCATACCTTAAAAAAAGTACATCTAAAGAAAGACTCAAATCAAACTCCTTATGAACTATGGTATGGCTACAAACCTAATGTAAGTTACTTGAAAGTATTTGGGAGCAAATGTTATATTTTGAAAGAGACTAGAAAAGGTAAATTTGATGTCAAAGGTGATGAAGGCACATTCCTAGTATACTCTAGCAGTAGTCAAGTATATAAATGTTTGAATTTATCCACTCATAAGATCATAGAAAGTGCACATGTGAGAATTGATAAATTTATAGAAAAGAGTGAAGAGACTAGAAAAGAACCTAAGAGTTATAGAAAGTTTATTTACTTTGAACCTGATAAATTTCCAAATCCAAGTGAAATTCAAGAGACTTCACCTCCTAAGTCCCCAAAATCTCCAAAAGCACCTGAGTTGTAACTGTAGGATTTGAGCAAATAAGCCAATCAAATCCACAAAGCCTTCGAATCCTTGCATGCAAAAACCTGTCATAGAAGAAAAAGACAAGAAGAGGCAAGGGTTTGCTAAAAAATGGAGATAGAAGAAAAGTTGTTGTCAAATGAGAAATGCATAAGAGATAATGAAGAAAGTACAATGCTCATCCTTATAAAGGTGAGATAGAAACCCTAAACTAAAAAGCTAGGTTGCACATTATTAATTAATAATTAATTAATAATGCACCTACAAGATAGCTTAAGCAAAATAGAGTAATAGGCAAATTAATTAATTAAATCAAAGTGATTTAATTAATAAGTGCAAACAAATAATTACTCTAACACCCCCCCTTAAGAGAAGCTCAGGAGGTAAGCTAACCTAGCACAGCTATGAAAGCAGGAAAATTGGGTCCCGGCAACAAGGCCTGATCAGGTACCCAATCACAACATAATCTCTATAAAGAGGAGAAATAGAGAAAACCACATGGGAAAAACCCTACTCCAAAAAGAGATAGCAAAGAATGTTCCAGAAGAAGGAACAAAGAGATCAGAAGAGAATCATTGAAGCATGAAGAACCGCAAAACTCTGTCAAAATGCTGATCTGTAGAACCTCCATGGAAATAGAAAGCACGAACCGAGCGTGTCTATATAGTAGATGATCCATCTCACCGAAATGCATAGGTAGCCAGCCACTGCAATCGCCTAGTATGTAGGATCAGGTACTGAATACATAGCTCACACCAACGAACCATCAACCAAAGAAGCATAGAACAACAATATAACCTCCCCTTAAGGCAGGTGAGGTGACAGGCAACTGAAAAGGTGGGCCAAAAAATCTCCTACAACACAGGAACCAGACACATCGAGAGTGAGGTACAGACACCAATAAAGGCATGCGTCATCGACACTACATGAGGCAAAAGAGAGAGAGGGCCTATAAGCGGCAAACAACTATCCCCCCATGGCACTTTATAAAATAGTGCGAGTACAACGAATCACAATGATGAAAAGGATCCCAAAACGCAAGAGTGGCACTTTATCTCAGTGCGTTGCATAAAAATGCTTACAATGAATATCAAAAATGATTAGAAAAAACATAAGGCTGAAACAATAGAAGGTAGAGCCCAAAACGAAGCAACTGAAGCAACAAAATCGATCCCCGGACCTGAAACAAACAGGATATCCACCAGAATGCTAAAATGCAAAAGACTGAATAGGATGTGCCTGGAATAGAATCTGGAACAACAACTAGAATCACTAGAAAGAGCACAGAAAGAGCTTTCCAGCGATATAAAGAAGTCCAAAATCGGAGATCGGATGCTCAAGATACGCCTCCCAGAGTGCAAAACAAAACATCTGGCTTTGACTGCCAAAACAGGCAACCAAACTGCATCAAAACTCAAAAAAGACCACACTAATATCTTCGTCTCGGAACTAACTTTCCGGCACATTTTTTGGATCAAAAAAATACATCCGTATGCTCAAGTTACGGAGAAAAAACCACCAGGCCCTCTGAAATGCATGAAAAATTATTTTTTTTAATAAAAAAATAATAAAAAAACAAAAAAACTTCATAAAAAAAAATGCCGCCACTGGGTGGAGGTGGAGCTGAGCAAGGCGGCGGAGCTGCTAGTGGCCGCGGTGGTGGGTGGGCGGCGCCACCGACGGCGGAGGCTGCAGAGCGGCAGCGGTCGCCGGGAGCCGCTGCAGTCAGCGGTCGCCGGGAGCCGCTGCGGTCAGCGGACCGCCGGCGGTTTACCGCAGGCGATTACCGCTAACCGCTAGCGGTCCCGGTGACTGCAGGCGGTTTTTTTTAACCGCCGCGGCAAAAAGTGCTGCTTTTTAATTTTTTTTGCATTTTTTTGCGTCTCGGATTGCGTGTAGAGGTTGTACGGCTCTGTACGGCAAAAAAATTTGCCTCCCAGATCAACGTTGTTCAAATCGAACAAATTTTATATCAAAATGGGGGTTTTGACATCTTCTGAATCCATCCGTGAGGTCTGTTTGGCCTCAAACTACTCTGAAAATCAGTGACCCCCCTATTTTCTCAGAAAAAGCCTGAAAAAACACCAGATCTGATCCACCAAACCCTTGTTCTACCTTTTTCTTGAAACACTGAACAAGCTACAACAGATCTGGCTCTAATACCATGTAGGATTTGAGCAAATAAGCCAATCAAATCCACAAATCCTTCGAATCCCTGCATGCAAAAACCTGTCACAGAAGAAAAAGACAAGAAGAGGCAAGGGTTTGCTAAAAAATGGAGATAGAAGAAAAGTTGCTCTCAAATGAGAAATGCATAAGAGATAATGAAGAAAGTACAATGCTCATCCTTATAAAGGTGAGATAGAAACCCTAAACTAAAAAGCTAGGTTGCACATTATTAATTAATAATTAATTAATAATGCACCTACAAGATAGCTTAAGCAAAATAGAGTAATAGGCAACTTAATTAATTAAATCAAAGTGATTTAATTAATAAGTGCAAACAAATAATTACTCTAACAGTAACTAGTGCAATCTGAGTCATAGTCTGAAGGACTCAAGTCACAATCAGAGGCTACCAAGTTGTGGCTAGAGAAAACTATGTCTAAAGGACCCAAGTCATAGATAGTGGGACCCAAACTTGATATAGAAGATCATGACAAGGTTAGTGGAACAAGTTCTAAATCCAAAGTATCTATGTTGGCAATATATGTTAGAAGCCACCATGCACCTGATCAGATCATTGGAGACAAGTTAGATGGTACAATGACAAGAAACAAATTGAAAGATACATGTTTTCTTACTAAATTTATACCTAGATTAGTTAAAGATGCTTTGGATAATGAAGGCATGATTGAAGAAATGAATGAAGAGATAGAATAGATATAAATGAATAAAACCTAGACTCTTGTTCCTAGACCCAAACATAAAAATGTAATTGGCACAAAGTGGGTTTTCAAAAATAAGTTGAATGAAGATGGAGAAGTTTCTAGAAATAAAGCAAGGTTAGTATGAAAAGATTATTCTCATGAAGAAGGTATTGATTATGGTGAAAATTTTACTCTTATTGCAAGATTAGAAGGTGTTAGAACTTTACTTGCTTACATTGCACATATGAGATTTAAAGTTTATCAAATGGATGTGAAATTTGCATTCTTGAAGAGGAAGTTTACATAGAACAACTTGAAGGTTTTGTAGATCCTATAAAAAAGGATATGGTTTGTAAACTACACAAAGCATTGTATGGTCTCAAGAAAGCTCCTAGAGCTTGGTATGAAAGACTTCATAACTATTTGATAAAGATTGGTTTTTAAAGAAAAAATGATAATAGAAGCCTATATGTCTAAGGACCAAACAAGAAGATCATGTTGACAAAAATCATTGTGGATGACACATTGTTCATAGGAAACAATAACTTGTGCAAAGCTTTTTTAGAACAAATGAGTAAAGAATTTGAAATGTCCATGTTTGGAGAGATAAAATTCTTTGTCAGATTGTAGATTCAATAGAAGAAAGATGGTATCTACATTATTTAATCAAAATATATTAAGCAGATACTAACAAAGTTTGGAATGGAAGATTCAAGACTAGTTGGAAAGCCTATGTCTACTGGACATAATCTTTCCAAAAATGATGACTCCAAGGAGGTAGATTAGACCACATATAGATGAATGATTTGAAAATTGCAATGTATAGTGCATACAAGACCTAATATTGCATTATTAGTTGGTATGGTGGCAAGAATCTCAATAAATCTTAAGGAAAATCATATGATGGTGATCAAGAGAATCATGAGGTATCTGAAGGGTACTAAAAATTGTGTATTATGGTACAAGAAATGAGGCAATTTTGATCTAGAAGCTTTCACAAATGTTGATTGGGTAGGAAAGGTTGATGACAGGAAGAGTGCCAATGGTTGAGTGTTCTTTCTTGGTAAAAGACTAGTGTCTTGGAAAAGTAAGAAACAAAATTTTATTTCTCCATCTACGACAAAGGTAGAGTATGTGGAAGTGGTAATTAATTTCTCCAATGTTGTTTCATTCAAGCAACTATTGGCAGGAATGAAGGTAGAGATTAAGAATCTAGTGGTTATCTTCTATGATAACAAAAATGTAAGTAATATATCAAAGAATTTAGTGATGCATACCAAGGCCAAGCACATTGCAATAAAATATAATTTTCTAAGAGAATTAGTGCAAGATAAAGAGGTAAGATTTGAATATTTGAGTACTAAAGAATAAATTGTAAACATATTCAGTAAGCCATTGCCTAAGGATGAATTTTTGTACCTAATAGGTAAGTTAGGGGTTATTCTCCTATCTAAAGATCATTGAATGAAGTTTAGTGATGGATCAACAAAAGCATGTTGAAGTCCAATCAAGTTCATGAGGTATTGAAAAGGAAAATTGCATATGAATCAATACAAGAAGTATATTTATATTCATTGAATATTATCTTTGGCATAAGATGTTAAAGAGGGAGTGTTTTTTGGTTTTTTTTCATATTACATAAATTTTACTTTAGAGATGTCAAAGAGGGAGAATAAACTTGGTCTCATGTCAAAGAAGATAGAGTGAATATGGCGAGTTTTGATGACAGAGGGAGAAACTAAAAAGAGAGAGGGAGAGTTCACACTAGTAGAGGGAGTTCTCATGGATGAAAATCAAAATGAGACTAAGGATATTTTGCTTACATTATTCTACTCTAAAGTATTCATTATATTGTGACATGTTGTGTTGCCATCAATTTCAAAGAGGGAGATTGTTGAATACAATTGGTTAATCGTGTATTGTCTTTGATATTACACAAAATTTCATATCTTTACCAGTTAGTGTATGTCAGGCTCACTCAAGAAGTAAAGACAACTTTCTATATCTACTGAGAATTCTAGTGTTTTCCAAGTTTAGATAATAGTGTATGCTGAGTTTACTCAAGAACCAAAGAGAAGTTCGTAGATGTTGAGTGTTAATTGAGTTCACTCTAGTAACAAAGGAAATTTGGATATAACCAGTGTTAACAAAGCCCAATTCATTACCAAAGAAAGTTAATGAAGATGCAGTGTTAACTAAGTTCACTTGGTTAACACAAGAAAATCATTTTTGAGTTAGTGCCTACTGATCAGGGTTGGCTAACAAATGATTTTCTTGTTTTGACATATTGATTTTAATGGATTTTTTTGTTGGTTCTAGCTTAATGAGGTGATGAATATTAGTTATTCTAAGATATATTCAAGCTGACTTGACAACGTGAAAGATATAAGTTTAAGTTGAGGACTAACTGTGTGAGAGTGTATGGAAGAATAGAAGATTCTAAAAGGAAGTGAATTAGACAAATAAGGAGAATATCCTTGAGGAGCTACAAAGATACATTTGATCAAGAAGGATCAAGCATTGGAGCCAGAATTGAGATCTAAAATCAGCAATACAATTGCATGAGAAATGAAGTCATCCCATTTTTACTCTCTAGCCATTGTAGTAATGATCTAAATCTCTTAATAGAGTTGGCTTAATAGCTATTTGTAAATCATCTAACAAGGTGGCATTTCTAGATTGAAGTGTCTAAAGACCTCTAACAAGGCCACTCCTAATAGGACGATTAAATCCTTTAATAGGGTCACACCTAACAGAGTGTTTTGTAGCCTTTAATAGGGTTGGCTCCTAACAAGGTTCACTTTAGAAGAGTAAAATTTAGTAACTAGTTGCAATTGGTGGTTTTTCCCAAATTTGGTTTCCATATTAAATCTTGGTGTCTGTCATGCCCTAATTTTAACAAGGCAAAACACAACCAACAATTTTTTTATTTATTTGAAAGGTGCACTAAAGAATAGAACATAAATTGACCTATACTTAGTTGTGAGTACCATATCAAACTAAGGGTTGTTTGAAAAATAACAACTCCTATTATTTGAGAATGTTGGATGATTACTCTATATGATCATTGAGTGGAACCTAATTAATTATAGTCAATGTGGAAGGACTATGTTTCATTCAAAATTCTAGAATTCAAGCTTCTAAATAAATAAATTAGTTTTCTAACATTCATTGGAACAAAAATTATAATGATGTTATCATATAGACTCCACTTCCTATTCTTGGAATAAGGCATTATGTATGTAAAGGTGATGTTCAAATTTCTCACCAATGTGGTTAAAATAATTCAATAGTTTGCACAAAATTAAGATGATTAATAATTGCCTTGAAATTCTTAATTTTGGGTTGTCTTAGCATACATATACAAAATCTCAACATACTACATCCTATGACCACTTCTATTCAAGTGTATTATCATATATGTACTATTACTTAATGAACTTCTTACATTCCATCCTTAATGAACTTCAAACATGTTGATACATTACTAATTAGGTATTATTAAATATTTATTTGATTTTATTTAACTAATTATTTATTCATCTATTATTATTATTATTATTAATTAATATTTCAATTTACTAATTGCACCTACAATTCCATGTCTATTCACTACAAATCTAATAATCTATGTTATGCTTTAATACACCCAAATACTGATTTTTTGAAATCCATACCATCCACTCACATAGAACCTTACTCCTCCAAAAAAATCCACTAATCCTTTTAATAAGAACTTTCTCTAAACATCCTAATAATCCCAATTAATAAAATAGATTCTCCCACAATCCTAATAACTCCATTTAATAACATACATTCTTTTTCTACACCTAAATAGGAAATAAAAAGAATAACAAAATAATTTAATACCATCACCATTCTACTTACCACCTACTCTTCCTTTATGCCACCTAAGACTTAACCTTTTTCTAAGGCATAAATACTTCACCCATAACATGTCATAACTTCCTTTATCCTAACCACTAACAAATTACTCTGTATATTCTAACCTTAAATATTAATATTTAAAAAAAAAAACCTACTTACCTACTATTTCACACTACCTACTAACTCCCACTTTATTTTAATCCTAAATGAAATAAAAGTTTAGACATCTACCTATACTTGACCCCACACAACCCAATCCTTAAATATTATCCTCTTAATAATATGAATTTCCCCTTTTTTATACAAGTTCCCCCCTTCCTCATGACTCATGTACCCTTTTGTTCTTCCCAAGGTGGGGTGACAAGGGTCACATCCTTCAAGGACACCTAGGAGACAATCATGCCATGTGGGTAGCAAGGATCCCAAGGAAGACATCAAATAAAATATGGATTACCTCCCAACTTTACTGGCTCTTCCCTAGGCATGTCATGATCAGTTAAGTTTAAGACTTACATTCACTCACATTTCCAAACAAGAAAATGGATTCCTAGGAGAAGGTTGCTAACATATATCAATACAAAAGATCAAATCATTTCTTATTACATGTGCTCAAGGTGTGACAAGGCTAGGCCGCCTAGTGGGGTTTGGTTCAAGTGTTAGGTTTTATATTTCTTTTTATTTACTTTTTTCATTCTTTCCCATCATCCTATCCTATGATCGACCTATGGTGTATTTATTTTAGCTTAAGTTTATTTCTTTTTCCTTGGTTAGAGGGTTGACCTTCATTGAAATTTTTTGGGAGATTCCAAGGGATATTCCCTAGATTTAAATATTAGACTATAATACGAAGGAGACTTATTTGTCTTTCCCATACAAAATCCAAAGTGTAATTTATGCACATAAAGGCCTATTTATTTTATGAAGTCTTATACTATGATTTCTACCCATTCCTTCTCCTTTCTAAAATGTTTGACATGATATTGTTTAAAGTATTAAGTTTAACATCAATCTTAACATACTAATTAGCACATCTTCTTGTGGGTTCTATGGAAGTTTATTGACTTATTAAATCTTAAACTTTATGAGTCATATTCTACAAATTTTCATGTAGTAATGATTTTGAATTTTGTAACACATAAAATGAACTATCAAGGTATGATAACTTTCTTCCATTATATTGAATACATAACATATAAACTTATAATGCAATCATCTATGTTTTGATTTAAATAAACTATAGTAAAATAAACATAACAATAATGAAATATTTCCACTAATTAATTTATAAGAAGAAGTGTCTCATTTACATGATTCTTCATATTACATCAAACCACATAATGTAAAAACTTACAATGAATATTTCCTTATGAGTAACTATATAAAATTTCTCAATCTATCCTTACAGGTCATTTCAACAATATACAATAATGAAAACACTTCTTTTTACATCACAATGAAACAAAAATGGAGACTTAACATCACAACACATTTTGTGATAACATAGGAAGATTGGTCTCTCTACACACTTGATTTTTCAACTTTGTCAAGGTTGAAATTGTAATATCTTCAAGGGTTCCATCTTCACAAAACCCACAAACACACACAAACTAGGAACCATGGAGGCTCACCTCCCATCCTAGGCTTCTATGAAGCCACCCACTGAGTAGGGGAGACAAGTCCAAATGGGATACACACACTCAACACTTACTAATGCATGAAACACACCACATAACACCAAACAATCCCATCCCAAGGGTATTTCACAATGGTTCACCAATGGAATATTGAACATAGGGTGAAGGTGTGCTTCAAAAAGGATACTTGTGATATCATTCTATAACTACAATAAACAATTTTCATGCCCTTTTGGGGCCTTCACAAATCAAAAATCTCCATGCCCTTTCAAGGCTTTCACAAATATCATCCAAACATACTACCATCAACTAGAGCATCCTTGAAAATCCATACTCCATAAACTTCCTTTCTACACCATCATTTCCCTTATCACCTCCAAAGCATGATATGAATGAATATGGCATACAATGGAGCCCATACTCCAAGGTTCTCAACTATATTTCAAGTCCAAATAATCCCTTCACCCTAGACTTCTCCTCCCTTCCCAAAGGGTCAGTGAAGCCCTCACACCCATACAACACTTGACATTCAAATCAAAACAAGGAGATTCAAGAAATTTTTTGAAACACAATGCACAATCACACCACCATAACACAATACAAAGATTCATAATGACACAACACAATACCAAAATCTACCACCCAATGATTCACAGTACAATGCATGATCCCATAACAAATACTCGTTTCTTGCAGATTAATTATACAATACTATAAGAAAGAAAATAAACATGGTTTGAACACCAACCTTGGTCCAAGCTAAAGGCAATGATAGTTTTTGTAGAGCTACTTAATCTTCCTCCAAAACCCTAACTGTCTCTAAACTTAGAGAGTGGGTGAATACCCCACTAGTTTGTCCAAGACTCCCTAAAAATGCCTTCCACTAACCTTTTTGCAAAAACACCAAGCCACTTCCTCTTACAAACTCGTCTCCCTCGAAGTTTTCTATATTTAACTTAAAGGAAACATGAAAGAGAACACATGTGACAACTCCAATTTTGAAATGATGGTAGAATGCATGGGTAAAAGGGCCCCTAGGCTGTCTAGTCACTATCATGGTCAAAATCAGGTTCCTAATGCATCTTTATGATTGAACATTTCCACATACAAGAAAAATTACATATACGAAATAAAATTCATCAGAACGAGGCTTTTGAATCTTCCAAAGATTCACCTTGGCTAAACCATATTCACATAGGTTTGGACCTTGTTTCCCTCCAAAAATTTCCATGGCTCCACTTCCTACACACTAAACTCAAGTATCAGTTGTCCAAGGAGGTCATATAAAATACATATGATAAATACATATAAATTTAAATGTTACATAATCCATATTAACATAATTCGATTAAATTTTTTTTCCTAATCATTTCAAGTAACTCCTTCAAAATGTTAAATTATCAAAATTTGCATATCACTTTAAATCATAATCATCATAATCGAATTAAAATTTTGCATCACATCATAATCTAATTCCTATCATATCATGTGTACAGTTGCATCTATGTTTGTTCAATCATCCCATTCACAATATTAGGTTCTATAAAAAATTATATCCTTTAACACTAACATTATAATTTGACATTTCAAGCATTTCTACAAATTTAGTTTCTATTAAAGAAATTGAAGTAATTTAGAACATGAAATAGAATCATTAATTATATCAATTAGGTCCTAATGTGTGGATCATCAAAATGAAAATATTAAAATGGAATAACATTATAGTCTCAAAAGTATATCAAAACATTGAATTAAGAGTAACATAATGCAAATATGTCATCTATACTATGACAGTCTGGGTGAGGCCTCACAATGTCAGTTGTGTTCATGAAATTTATTTTATGTGTATGAAACATATATAATTTTTCTTGAAGTGTCGAAGTTAATTGATGTTCAATTGTTAATAAATCTATAATGAGTTAAACTTGTATTTGAAAGCCTTAATGAATATAATACATATTAAAATTATTATCATTGGAAATCTTACTTTGAGTAACACAATTTGACAAATTTTGATTTACAATTGGAGATTATTTGATATTAGTTTTGAGGGTCAAAACACTATTACACTTTTATGTTCCATATAAAATAGCTAAAAAAATTTGAAACATATGTTCACATGAACATATTTAAAGTGTTCACATGAACACATATTTACATAAACATTGAAGATGCAAAATTCTAGCGGCAAATTTTTTGTTTTCATGTGTTTCCTCAAACACCTTAAAAGCTCACTTTCACATTGAGGACAAATGTGAGGACAACTTTTTGAAAGTGAAAGAATTTTTTTTTAAGAAAATACAAATTTTTGAAGGAAGCGACAATTTTTTGATTTTTTGATTTTTTTATGGGAAACAAGAAAGGAAGACAAAGCAAACATGCAAGGAAGAGATCTAATGAAGTAGGACAAAGAAATCTCCACAAAAATTTGGCATGTTATCATAGAAATAAACAAGGTATGTAATTATACATATACATTAAATTTATTTATTTTCATGGTTTTGGATTTAATTATGTATCAATATTAATTTTTTTCTAATTTGATTCATTTATAAATATGTTGTAGACAATTAACAAGGTGAAGATGAAGAAAATGTTGATGGAGGCTCAACACAACTAGAAATACATATGGGATAAGGGTCAAGATCACTCCTTACAGAAGTTCAAGTAACAAAAGTCAAAGAAGGGTCAAAATCCTTCTATGTAGAATCTCAAACAATGAATGTTAGAGAAGGATCAAGATTACTTCCTATAGAAATTCAAGTAAGAAAAGTCATAAAAGGGTCAGGATCAAGTGGTCCTACTTATATGGACAAACTCATAAATATTTCTCAAATTGTATGGAATCGAATTTCTCATAAAAATTTACATCATTCACATAAAATGGATGTGGATAGATTGAGAACACTTTTTGCTACTATTCAACCCTTAAGTCTATCCAAAAAAAGGTTAATAAATAAGATGATAAGAGAAATAATGACTAAATTTGATGACAATAAAATAATTGAACAAGATTAGTCGCTCTCACTTTTCCTTACACAAAAGAAGTTGCAAGAGACATCGAAATTATTTGATGTAGAGACAACATCAAAGAAGAGAACATTTTCTAACCTGTAAACAGATGTGATTGAAAATGTTAATCAAGGTTTGAGAAGCAAAGCAAAGACGTCTCGAACTAAAGATAGGTCTATAGAAAGAAAAGTGATGTTGATGTCTATTGTAATTAAGAATATGACCCAACATAGACAAATATCTTCAATTTTGTCTGAAATAGATTTTAGTAGAAAAACAATGAGGGAATATGTTAAGAGAATGTTAATTTTGGATGATAGTGTTATGGAAGGCAATTGGATGATCATCTATAGACCACCTCATTCTAATATGATTTATGAGGGATTCAAAAAATTATTCATATCATTTTGGATTGATAACACTCATCCTTCATTAAGTAGTAGAGATGTTATTAGGCATAGGATTGCATCTAGTCAATATGAACATCATGCAAAACATTAGTTTGACACAACACAACATGAGTTATATGTGTTATTTTGTAGTGAACATCCTAATATAAAAATTGGGCAAGCAATGTTTAAAATATTGAAGCCATAGTTTATGAATTCAAACAAAGTGTTTGAAACTTTTTGTCGTCATTATTATATTGAGTTTGATCTCCACTATCAAGTATTTGAAAAGTTTGTAGGAGACATATATGGTTTTCACACTGCTCCTCCTAGTAGGCAAAGTGAGTTAATATCATCTATTGTATGTAAAAAAATAGATGATCCAGTTGCTCAAATAAATTGCATCAAAGGAATGTGTAAAACATGTGGTGAATTAGTTCTTTATCCTTTGAAAATTAAAAATATCAATCTAAAAAAAATGTTGAATTGCAACAGTTACAAGTATATGTAGAATGAAACAAAGTTGGGGAAAGAGACAAAAAAGTTAGAATATGTTGAAGAGAAGTTACCTATTGTAACATTTATGGATAGATTTAATAATTTGATTAAATATTCTATTCATCATACATTTTTCACAAAGTGGCAAGATCAATAGTTTCAAACCTTGAGAGATAATTTCCTACTTGGAATGATTCAATTGGTCATTGATTTTAAAGAGAACTATTCCTTTGTTCATTGGAAAGAAATTCAATTGGATTATTTCTTTTCTATGCAGGTCACTATTATGGTATATGTTTGCTATAGATATGCACAATTAGATTTGGATGCTATTCAGTGTAAACTTGAAGCATGAATCATTAAAAAATAATATAACTTTTATATAAGTGATGATAAAGAACATGACATTCACTATGTAGAGCATTGCTTCAATATGTTTTTTTCTTATTTGAAAGAAAGACACATAAATATTGATAAACATTATGTTTCATTTAATAGATGTGCCACACAATTCAAATCATTTAGACTATTTTATGCATCATGTATATATCATTATAATGAAAATATAAAACACCTATTGAGTTTCCTTGAGAGTGGGCATAGAAAAGGTGAACGTGATGGTGTTGGAGCTTGCATCAAACGTGCTTTGCCAAAGTATCAAATGAATTATAATGGAGTTTGTATAAATAATGCACATGATGTTGAATGGTGTAAGACAAATTTTGCATTAGACGAGGTTGGGGCATCATCAAGAATGAGGTGACAAGTACCATATAGTATCTTTTGGGAGATAAAAAGTATGGATGTGTACATTTACATATAATTTTTTTACAATTAAGTTTTATTTGTCCATATTTTTGTATAATCAAATTTTAGGTGTTAGTAAAAAAACATCCATGTTTGCAAGAGGATAGAATAGACATGTTCCTTACATTCATTTATGAGTATAGATAATCACGATTAGACATTGAAGACAAGAGAATACTCATGTTGTTGGGATAGTTGTGTTGATGAAGACTATCAAGATTGCATCAATCAAACACATGGATATAATGGTGCATGGCTTTTGATACCACTTGATGTTACTGATATATTTGATAAAGATGATGAAAATTTTGATGATATTCCATTGATTTTTAAGGATTATAATCATATATCTAGATTGGTAAAACTAGGTAAGTATCATAAAAATTAATCTCAACTTGTTATTTAATTATCAATGAACTTTCTTATATAATGTACAAGTACATACTTTTTTTATAGCACATGTCTTTGCAGTGATTGCTAAGCCTAGAAATCATGAAGGTGTCAATTATTATTTATTGTGATGTAATCAAGAGAGGACAATGTTATATCATCTTGAAGAAAGTGATAAAATGTTGTTCTCCATAAGTATTATACAAACATGTGTGCGCGCGCACACACACACACACACACAGATATATATATATATATATAGGTAACTTTCTATCAATCAAATTTTAAAATATTTAAATTTGTGGTGTAGGTTATGTTGTAATGTAGGGAACATATTTGATGAAAATCAAAATAGTCCAACATGGAATACACTATGTTGATTATCAACCCAACAGGAAGGTTTTAAAATACAACCACCTAGTTGTGGCCACCAGGCTTTGTCTACATCTGATCAAATTTAAGCATGAACATCACAAGTGGAGACTAGATAGTGAAGATCGTGAGAAGATAGTATATGTTATAAGTGAACATCATGGTTGATCTGGGCCTTGAGATGGTCTAATTTAATTTAAATCAAATTTCAAGACCTTTAAATATAGACATTTTTAAAAATAAAATTATTGCTCTAAATATACATGAGCACCATGGTATCAAGGATTTAAAAATATATATTTGAAGTTCAAAATAAATTTCATATTGATAAAATATATGTTTATTGTATGTAAAAATTGATTTATATGTTTTTTAATTATACAAATTTATTTATCATGTACAATAATTTGTTATAAATAATTACATCATTTTAATTAATTATTATATATGTATCTTTGAGCATGTAGTTACAAATTTAACATACATTTTATAAATATTATTATATATCTCTCTTTTCTTTCTCCCTCTTCCCTTTCTCTCTCTTCCCCTCACACCCTCCTCTCTCTCATAATTTAGTTTGTATACAATTTGCATAAATTTAATTAATTTTTATATATGTTTCTTTTAAACATGCATTTACAAAATTAACATACATGTTATAAAGATTAAAATGTAAGCTCACATAAATCTTTTTAATCAGCTAAAAATATTTATTTATGTTTTCTTTCTCTCTCTCTCTTCCCCTTCCCTTTTTCTATCTTCCCCTTCCCCTTCCCTTTTCTCTTTTGCCCCCCCCCCCTCCCCCTCTCTAATAATTTAGTTCATATAAAAATTTAATTATTATATATGTTTTTCTTAAACATGAATTTACAAAATTAACATACATGTTATAAAGATTAAAATATAAGCTCACATAAATATTTGTACTCTACTAAAATACAATAATATACATGTACGTCTCAAGAATGAACATCTAGATCTAATATATATACTAAAATACATGTGTGCAAACTATGAGAAAACAAAATGTATGAAAGACTCAAAGAAACATGTATACATAAAATATAAATAGCAAAATACATATCATCTAGCTACTAAACTCCTAAATAGTAAAATAAATAGTGAAATACATGTCATCTAGGTACTAAAATACATCTATGTAAGTCTCTAGAATAGGTAAACATGTATATAACACCTCGAATATATAAATGCATCAAAATATACATATATCTAGTACTACTAGAGGGACCCATCAAGATGTATATGAATAGAATGACTATTTGATTGAGTCTCCTATATATCCTATGGCCGAGGTGCAACAACTGAGCCCTAGAAATATATATACATTAGATTTATCTAAACATATATATATATATATACATACATGAATATCAATGCATATAGTTTGAAATATAAATAACTTTAAAAATTGGTTAAAACTTCTACCTAAGAACTATTGGGTGTCTAAATAGAATCCTCTCTCTAGCGTACATGTTGTGACCCAACACTAGATGTAACAATGTGCTCGATGATGTGTGCTTGCAAAATTTATTTAATTTATATTATGTTAGAAATTTTTAATATCTATCTAAAATATTTTTAAATTTTGTATATTTAAGTTTAAAAATATTATATATGTACCTAGGTCTCAGGAGCTAAAGGATGATCATCGAATTACATTGTATCATCTATGATGCACCTCTAGTCCTAGTGTCAACATCTCATCCTAATAGACGAGCAAAATCTCCTAAAGCTCTAACACCTACTGAAACACCCTCAGTGCTACAATTTCCTAAAGTATCCAACACAAACCCAAATTTTGCAACTCGAGTTGCTAGTAATGGTGAGTGAAGTGGTATGTGTAAATAGTTGGGTAAAGGTTTAGAATTAGTGCCCTGGAAAAATATGTCCATAAATGATGATGACCCCATGCTTTGACAAGTATCAATCTTAGATAGCCCTCATAACTACTCACCAAAAATATCAAGGTCCTCACCCATGATCCTAGCATCTCCAACTCATATGCCCAAGCCATCTATAGCATTTTGTTAGTCTAGTGTAGAATGTTGAGAGCTATATTGTGTAGTGACTATCACTGGTGTGGTTTGTGCCTACGGAACTGTGGGACTATGATGCAATCTCTGTCCATCACTGAGTGAACTAGTATCCCTTGTTTATTAGAAATATAACTAATACCATGCAATATGACCTACAAAAAATATAGTGCTAGATCCATATGTGTGTGTTGTCTAGAAAGATCACAAACATCACCTGGCAATGGTATTCCAACAACTATATATTCCTCATCATGGGAGGTGCCCAAATTGCTAATTGTTGCCTCTAAAGATGCCTGACCTACAGGACTCTATCAAGTGTGGATATATCAACCAAGAGAGTTAGTAGTGATACTAGCAACTACAGATGTGATGTGTCCAATGCTATCAATTGCTCCCCTCCAAGTAGTGATCACAACTCTATTGGCAATAGGGGCTAGTGTTGGTGTTACTCAAGGAAGTCTCTATCTAATGAACTATCTAACATCTAGAGGTGGTAGATGCTCTATACTATAATGCTAGTCATGATCTGCAATCCAACCATACCCATGTTTGCAATAATATGGACTATCTAAGTAGTTGATGTTGAACCTCACACGGAACTCAATGTACAACTATTTTGTAAAATAAAGAGGAATCTGATCATTATTAGTATAACAACCATGTGTGGTTAAGAAATGAGAATAGATCATACTAGCGACAATAAGATCTATGTAATGTGTCACTCAATAACCCCTCACCCTATCTTGGGTAACCTCATATAATGGAAAAAAATCTCATTTGATGACATCTTTTGGGGCCACCCTCTTGATGTCCTCAAAAGATGCATCTCCCAATATTAGCTCTAATCTTTGTAGATATGATAGCTAATATATTATAGGTTAAAAAGTGGTGTGCTCTAAATCTAGTAGTCAGATCCTATAAGCTCCTACATATGGTTGCATAGATGTCTCTGTATACACCATTATCTAAGGAGAGTATAGACTACTCTAATCTAGTAACCTCCTTCTCTACAAATGAAAATAGTACATTAATATTAGTGTATGGAGGTGCCATAGTGAGAGCCACACTAGGACCTTAACCAGGACCCACACTAGAACCTACACTAGGAGCCACATCAAGACTTATACCATGAGCGACACCACAAGCCATACCACAAATGAACCACAAACTCCACTATGAGCCATACCGCAAGCCACACTAGTAGGAGTCACATCAAGAGCCTCATAACCCTTAGGTTGATGATCAAGCTGATCATGTGAAGTCATATCTATAATGATTGAGCTAATATATATTATAAATACACATATACATACATGAACAAAAGGCTACTATTATCAAGCTAGAGAAATAGTTAAATTTACAATAGTCTAGTACACAAATTTAAATTTACAAGATACAAATTGTACATCATCTAATCTACACATCTATATCATACATGAGAAAGATAGCTTGTTCAAGTTAAGATTAGAATTAGGGTTATATAGAGGGTTAGGTTTAGGGGTGGAATTAGAGATAGGATTAGGATTAGGGTTAGGGATTGGGTTAGGGTTATAGATAGATTTAGTATTAGGGTTAACACTTGCAATTTTAGAGTTATAAAGTTATGTACATTAAGGGTTAGAGTTAGAGCCAGTTAGGGTTTAAGATAGAGTTAGAGTTAAAGTTATAATTAAGATTAGAATTACGGTTATAGAACTAGGGTTATATATAGGGTTAGGGTTAGGGGTGGAATTAGAGATAGGGCTCTAGGGCTAGGGTTAGGGTTATGATTAGATTTAGGGTTAGGGTTAGGGTTAGAGATAGAGTTAAGATTAGGGATAGGGTTAGATTAGTGTTAGAGTTAGGGTTTGAGTTTTAGTTCTAGAGCTATAGTTAGAGTTAGGGTATGGCTTAGGGTTAAGGTTACGAATTAGAATTAGAGTTCTCGGGTTAACAATAGCGATATAGTTAAATTTTGGGTTATATATAGGGTTAGGGTTAGGATTAGGCTTAGAATTAGGGTTATATATAGGGTAATAAGGTTATATATAGGGTTAGGGTTAGGGTTAGGATTAGGCTTAGGATTAGGGTTCAAGATGGAGTTGATATTAGGGTTAGGGATAGGGTTAATTTAGGGTTACTCTAAGGGTTTGAGTTAGAATTAGAGTTCTAGGGTTAATAATAGGGGTATAGTTAAAGTTTCAGTTAGCATTAGGGTTAAGGTTACAATCAGAGTTATAACTAGGGGTAGGGTTAGGGTTTGAGTTTGAGATAGCGCTAGAGTAAGAGTTAGGGCTTGGCTTAGGGTGAAGTATAAGAAATAGAATTATAGTTCTAGTGTTAACAATAGGGGTATAATTAAAGTTTGGGTTAGTATTAGGGTTATATAGGGTTAGGGTTAGGATTATGTTATGGTTAGGATTAGGGTAAGGTTTAACATTAGGGTTAGGGTTATGTTGGTAAAAAAATCTATCACAGTAGAATTTTCCTAACGGAGTGTGTGGAAAATCATTCACAACAGTTGGAGAGGCCCTTGGTATGCGGCCTTCCTCTGCGTTTAGAGGGGCAGCTCCCTCGTATGATATGATTTTGAAGCTTTTCAAATAAAGAATCTAAAACTTAAAGGTGAGAAAGCTCATGATGACACACCACACGACTCCAAGGCTTTCTAACAACAATCAAGATCTACACTTGAAAACTATTACTAGCACAATGTTGATCCAAAGATTCATAAACATCTACATCATACCATGAGAATGCTCACTACAAAGAGAATCAACATTTCTAACAATTTAGATTTGGAAAAAGAGAACTCAAATTGCACGTTCCTTTATTTTCTTGCACCAAGAACCTAAGAGGAATTTTTGATTACAAAGATAAAATTTGTAAATACTTTCCAAATATCAACTCCTAATCAAAATTTTAGCATAGTGCTCCCTTTTTCCAAAGCCCAAAAAGTCCCTTTACAAAGCCCAAAAGAGCCCTTATATAGACATAGAGGTTAATAACTACCTTTCTGTGGTTAATAACTACCTCCCAAATATGTGATTTGGGTGAGGTTAATTAACCTCTACAAAATTAACCTTAAATGACAAAGATCACTAATTGAAATGTATGGCTTAGAACAAGTCTTCAGAAGGTTAAATCATCGACTTGTTGAGTTATTTAATGTAGACTCTTCTTCGTGATCATCATCAAGTTGGACATATTGAGTATTGACAAAGAAACAATCCTTCACAACATCAATTGCTCATGCGCTGACTATAATCTAGATAGTGATGCTACAATCTTGACTTCCCATTTATATAGATTATAAAATTTTCAATCCTTTTGAGACTGATTTTGATGAGCCATTATCACATCTTCTTGTTGATGCTTTGTCGACTCTAAACCATTGAATTGATATATATGAACCATGATATAGTTGAATGAGGCATTGTGTCCAAGGTTAGATATAGTAGAACAATTCTCTTTTCCTAATGTTGGTGCAAAGCAGTGTGGCTAGCTTAAGGTATGAAGAATTTTTAATAGCATAATATAGTCATGCACCCCCCAGACATACTCATCATAGTATCCAGAGGAATTGTAGAAGATGGAAGTATCACTACCACCAGCACTCTATCGACCTCTTTGGGTTCTAGAGAACTTGAAAAGAGCCTTTGCACTTTTCAAAAGCTTCTTTGAGTAGTGTTTGTTATCCTTGAAAACAATTGATGCTGCTGCCAAAGTAGCTGCCATCTCTGTAGCCAAATCTGAACCAGAGGAGCATGTAGTTACTAGACGTGTATAGTCAATATCTTTGGGTCTCACCCAACAATAATGATCATTTGGATGTCTCATCCCACCTGCGGTATCCCCTTTCCAACCTAACAATAGATAAGATTTATATGATTAGAAGATGAATTGAATGTATTGAGAAGGTAATCCGTTCTCCATTTAATGATCTCTTTAACATGATTGAGATTCTTGAAGATTCATACTTTCCACTGTACTCAATATCACTCCAACTAAGCATAATCATAGCAAATGCACCAGGGAAATTGAACTTGATGGCATCTCCCACATCATAGAATCTACCAACCAAATCTATTTTGCTACCTCCTGGATCAGACATTTTGCAATCAAGGACAAACTTTTTCTGAGCGTCCAATATAGGAGTTAGCGAATAGCATATTGTCTGTGAGGGTCAAAAGTGTATTCAACATGGGAAAGTTGTCAAGGAAATTCAATGAATTAAGCTTCATAAGGGATGACGAGTGTATGGTGTCACAAAGCAAATATGGCCTTATCTATTGTTGGCGTCATTGCGACAACATTCTATACTCTTTTAGGCAATCACATTTAGCTTAGTTAAATCTATATAAAAATAATAATAATGTTGTGCCTCTTCCATTCTCTCATTCTGCACAAATCCAAAAATCATAGCATTCCACAATCCCAAATACAGTTCTAACATTTTATTCATCACCTGGAGTGCATGCGCTATGGTCCCACACTTGGAGTACATGGTGACAAGGGCACTACCCACAAACACATTTGACTCAAGCCTATTTTTCACAATGCAAGCATGTATCTGTTTACCTAAATCAACCACCTCTAAACTTGTAGATGCTCTTAGAATGCTTGGAAAAGTGAAAAAAATCCACTGGCTTTGCACTCCGATCATTTTGTGAATAATATTGCAATCATTGCATTTCGTCAGAAGATATTTCTGGTTGACAATTTGTCAAACAGTTAGCATGCATCAGCCAGGTTGTTACACATTACGTGCATGCTTAAAAGCTCGGTACTTAAATATAAATTGGGTTGAAATGCTGTTCTAAACTCCCTTATTGGCACAAACTTGGAAGGGGGGCGGAATGTATTCATACTTCAGCATCATACCGACCCTTTAAATGGAGAGAGCATGTATTTGGGTTGGCATTTGGATGAGCAAGGTAGCATGGGACTTCTTGCTAAACTGCAAGCTTATTTTCTTCTTTAGAGTGTCTTTACCCTGTTGGCGTGAAGCTGGTAACAACCCACATGTCGATTGATGTCGGTATCTTCACTTTAGAGAGCACGGTGCACATGATTGGCCTCTATAATATGCAGCTTCATAAGGTTATAAAACATGAATTACATGGAAAAAATTTAGGTTGAGAATGGTTTTGATATGGCTTCCAATTTGACAGCAGTCCACTTCTTCCTAATCTTCCACAACACAAAGATACTGCAATGCTCACAACATTATTTGGGTAATGCATAACTTGGTTCCACTAGCCTATTCGATGGAATTTCCAAAACATGTAAATGAGATGCTCTTCATAACTGTAGATCTCATTTTGCTTCGCTTCCAACCCATGTAAGCTGTGGTGCCCTTAATAGCACAAGAATCACGGCAAGTGTGAACAATGTATCTTTTGTCTGGCCAAACATTTCCATATCTGAATCTTATTACTTCAACATTAATGATGTCATTACTACCGAATTCCCTTCAGACCCATCTCTTGTGTTTGATTATACTGGCAACATGCCCCAAAGTCTTTGGGCGCTTGTTTCCACCACAAAGGTGAAGGTATTAAATTATAATGATGCTATTGAGGTGGTGTTATAGGGAACGAATATTTCCCAGGTAGATATCCATCCAATGCATGTTCATGGTTATCTTTTCTAAGTGGTGGGAGAAGGCTTCGGTAATTATAATGCTCAGACAGATCCACTAACATTCAGAGTAAAGAGTAACATTATTACTATCTCTGCAGGTTGTTTTCTTCAACTTTTTTTGTTGAATCTTTTCAGCAATTAATCTTCCTTTCTCATCCAACTCCATTTGATGTTCAACATTATGGTTTCTTTACTTCTAGTTTTTGTCCTTAATTAGCTAAACAAAAGAGGTTAACAACTGTTTCAAAGAGGTTAATGAATACGTGTTTTTGGAGAGGTTAATTAACCTACTCCAAAATGCGTGTTTTCAAAGTTATCATTAACCTTTTGAGAGGTTTAAAAAAACACATTTTTGGAGAGGTTAATTAACCTACTCCAAAATGCGCAATTTGAAAGTTATCATTAACCTTTTGAGAGATTAATGGTTAATGATAGATTTGAAAACACGTATTTTGGGTCTCAACATTAACCTGCAACAAGTTGGAGCTCAGAAGTCGGATTAAAAAAATTTCAAGTGCTAGGTAGAGCTAAGGATGAGCCAGAGATATGAAGATTCAAAAATTCACAAAAACTCAGAGATAAAATACTTATTTCAGTGATCAAAATGGGATATATTTCACACGTAACTAGGGGACTAACTGTTAAAAAATTGAAACACTTTATGATTGGGCAACATCTGGCTCTAACTGGGGATAAGGACTGACAAGGACGAAGCTCAAATCCATAATAAAATAGTGCCTTATCCATTGGGATATAAAATAGATTCATTTGAGGAATCACTTTGCAAAAGGGAGAAAACTAGCACCAAAAACCAAACAACTGAAAGCAAACTAGGCACAACAAAAACTCCTAACTAGACTATATACAAGGAAGGCAAGTTTCCCTACCTCCAATGACTCAAGTTATAATTATGCAAATCCATTCACTAGTTGGGGAAAATAAATACCATGGTGTATCAACATGTGACAATTCTTAAGCTTCCATGGGTTCGAATATAAGTGTGCTCCTTGAATTATACCCCTGAAATTCCTAGCATGCCCCACATCTCTGGACGATAGAACATATGCAAAAAACCAAGCTTCATCAAAAATCTCAGACTTCAAAATTGACTCTGGTTCCTGTTGCATGTCATAGATAACTTCATTTTCAAAGAGTTGAAGTATAAGGTTCTCAAGTTTCTCAATGTATTTTTTATTTTCTCTTGTGCTCAGCCAACCTTCATCTTTTATCATTGCCATGATCTTGGTTGAATCTTCTGTAAAATTATTCCAACTTAGATGCACATCTATGTTAGGTTGAATGTTACCATGATCCATTTCTTCTTCCTTATCTTCCAAAATATCATCTTGAATTTTTAGGCACTATGAAGTTACACTAATATCATTGTCAACATGGTTGGTCACAACTTCAATTTCCTTTCCATTAATATCAAAATTTTCCTTCTGAAGATGCTTCTGGTCATTAATTCTTGAAGATATCAAACCTCGTATCGGGTTTCCTTCATACAATCTATGACACAAAGCAATCTGTGGAGTTGTAGCGATTGGACCTTGTCCTTGAACACCTATTTGAGAATCATCAATAGAAATTCCTTTCTCTATGAATAAAGGATTTAAGTAAACACTACCTTCATAGATAAATTTACCATCCAAATATTTTGAGCACAATCTTGGAGTAAATACATCATAAGAGTTTTCTTCACTAGATTCCTCCATGAGATCCCCTACTAACTCATTACTTTCTTCATCATGGTTATTCTTCTCATAGCAGTTCTTTAGCATCGAATCTCCTATTTGATGAAAAGACTCAAAAAGAGGATTTCCTCAAACTTTGAATGATCCACAGGAATTTAATTTCACTTTCGTTGGAATAGCACAAATTGTCTTCATATTCATATAGCTTTCATCTTCAATATGTTCAATGATATATATCCCCTCTTGAATCATCATTTCTTCTCCAAGACATCTTTCATGAAGTGTGAAAGTTGGCATGCATGATAAGGAATGAAAGCTAGATGATTCATCTTCTTCTCCTCTAAGCTGATTTTTAACTTTTTCATCAACTGATCTTTTAATCACAAGTTCATCAATGTCATCAAAGGTAAAGGTTTCCATTTCTTCGAGGAAAGCAGATATTTGTAGAAGTTCATTGGTGCTCTTATCTCCATCAATGGTAGTAGTTTCAGATTGTTCTATGATATGTGAAGTATTGATATTATCGATAGATTCATCATCATGAATGGTCATCGAAGGATGATTTGGAAGATTTTCTCCACATAGGAAGTCATCATCTGAAACATTGAGGCACCAAGAAGGAATAAAATTTGTATGAAATTCACCTTGATCCACATTTTCCTCATCTTTAATCATATGTTGTGTAGTTTCCCGAGATTTAAATATATTTTTTTCTTTCCCATTAGGATTGAGATGATTAAATAATTTCTCCTTGATTCAAAAATCTTCACAGTCATGTCTTGATACATTTGCAAACCCTTCTTCTCCTATAGACTCTCTTCCTTCACCATCTCCTTCATTAAACATAGGATCCCTCTCTTCTTTCAAGCATGGAAATTTAGATGAATCATTTCTAATATTTGGATCGAAAGATGTTCTACTATCAAGAAAATAATTCTTGCATGGGTCTTCTTTCTCAAGTTCTCGCAGCATTTGAAGTAAAGAAGGATGTACTTTGTTAGGATCCAAGCGTGCATTGCCATAGAAGCTTTTTAAAAATTCAACTTGATTGGGATCAAAGGAAGTATGACTTTAATGAGCAATAGGTGTAAGCATGGGGACACATTTTTGACCACCACTATCCATCTTCGATTGACAAGAAACACTTTTATTATCAAGTTCTTCCTTATGCTCACATGTGGAACTTCCTTCTAAAAATGATTTGGGTGTGTGAGAGAAAAATTGATTATCTTTACCATCATCTTCATCTATCTTTTGCAAAGTTGGGAGCAAAGATGGATGAATCCCTCCTGAGTTGAGTTCTCGTCCACCATAGAAACTTTTCAAGAATCTTGCTTGCTTAGGATCAATTTGATCTTGTTGAGATATGGGTGCATGAGAGGAATTTTTAGTATTCCTCATTACCAATTTAGATGAAACACATTTTTTAGCAAAGCCTTCTTTATCTTTATACGCTGAATCTTTTGCCAAAAAGGATTTTTGATCATGAAAATGAAAACCATAATTCTTTCTATCCTCTTCTTCAATATTTTGAAAAACGTGAAGTAAGTGGGGATGAACCATTTTAGGGTCCAAACTCTTGCCACTATAGAAATTCTTCAAGAATTCAATTTGTAGAGGCTCATCAGGAATCTATTTCTTGGGATATGAAAAGTATTCATCATCACTATCACTATCACTGTCACTTTCAACTTTTCCTTTATACCAAACCATGATTCTGAGTTGCCACCTTCAATAGAGTCATCGATAATCAATCTTTAAAATAGATTTGCCAACCTTCATTCTAGGAAAGGTACCTTTTATCAACCATGTTATTGATTATTGTTCACTTGGTTTTGGATGTGACCAAGATTTTTCCTATTTCTTCTCGGGATAACTACTATTCTTTCAATGATTACAACATTGTGACCAATAGGAGCTCTTCGCAAGATTTCCCCAAACTCTTCTTCTTCTTCTTCAAGAACTTGATTCATTAGATGGTATTGTTGAGCACTTCATCTACACCTCCAGGCCAGAGTGTTCAAGTTTGAAATAATATCCTCTTGGGTGTCTTGGAAGCCAAGGTTTGGTTGGAGAACTGGGAAAATGTTCTAATCTGGTAGAACCATCGTGCTTCATTACAGGCGACTGTCAATCTTCTTGTTCAATCTCCCCAGTGGAGTCGCCAAAAATTTGTTGGTAAACAGATCTGTCATAGTAGAATTTACCCAATAGAGTGTGTGGCAAATAATTCACAATAGTTGGAGAGGCCCTTGGTATGCGGCCTTCCTCTGCGTTTAGAGGAGCAGCTCCCTTGTATGATATGATTTTGAAGCTTTTCGAATAAAGAATCTAAAACTAAAAGGTGATAAATCTCATTATGACACACCACACAATTCCAAGGCTTTCCCGAACTACTAAGTTAAAACTGCTAATAACAACAATCAAGATCTACACTTGAAAACTATTACTAGCACAATGTTGATCCATAGATTCATAAACATCTACACCATACCATGAGAATGCTCACTACAAAGAGAATCAAAATTTCTAACAATTTAGATTTGGAAGAAGAGAACTCAAATTGCACGTTCCTTTATTTTCTTAGAGTAAGAACCTAAGAGGAATTTCTGATTACAAAGATAAAATTTGTACATACTTTCCAAATATCAACTCATAATCAACATTTTAGCATAGTGCTCCCTTTTTCCAAAGCCCAAAAAGTCCCTTTACAAAGCCCAAAAGAGCCCTTATATAGACATAAAGGTTAATAACTACCCTTTTGTGGTTAATAACTACCTCACAAATATGTGATTTGGGTGAGATTAATTAACCTCTACAAAATTAACCTTAAATGACCAAGATCACTAATTGAAATGTATGGCTTAGAACAAGTCTTCAGAAGGTTGAATTATCGACTTGTTGAGTTATTTGATGTAGACTCTTCTTCGTGATCATCGTCAAGTTGGACATATTGAGTATTGACAAAGAAACAATCCTTCACAACATCAATTAATCATGCATTGACTGTAATCTAGATAGTGATGCTACAATCTTGACTTCCCATTGATATAGATTATAAAATTTTCAATCCTTTTGAGACTGATTTTGATGAGCCATTATCACATCCACTTGTTGATACTTTGTTGACTCTAAACCTTTGACTTGATATATACGAACCATGATATAGTTGAATGAGGCATTGTGTCCAAGGTTAGATATAGTAGAACAATTCTCTTTTCCTAATGTTGGTGCAAAGCGGTGTGGGTAGCTTAAGGTATGAAGAATTTCTAATAGCATAATATAGTCATGCACCCCCAAACATACTCATCATAGTATCCAGAGGAATTATAGAATATGGAAGCATCATTGCCACCAACACTCTATCGACCTCTTTGGGTTCTAGAGAACTTGAAAAGAGTCTTTGCACTTTTCACAAGCTTCTTTGATTAGTGTTTGTTATCCTTGAAAATAATTGATGCTCCTGCCAAAGTAGTTGCCATCTCTGTAGCCAAATCTGAACCACAGGAGCATGTAGTTACTGGACGTGTATAGTCAATATCTTTGGGTCTCACCCAACAATAATGATCATTTGGATGTCTCATCCCACCTACGGTATCCCCTTTCCAACCTGACAATAGATACAATTTATATGATTAGATGATGAATTGAATGTATTGAGAAGGTAATCTGTTCTCCATTTAATGATCTCTTTAACATGATTGAGATTCCTGAAGATTCATACTTTCCACTGTACTCGATATCACTCCAACTAAGCATAATGATAGCAAATGCACCAAGGAAATTGAACTTGATAGCATCCCCCACATCATAGAATTTATTTTGCTACCTCCTAGATCAGACATTTTACAATCAAGGACAAACTTTTTCTAATTGTCCAATATACGAGTTAGCAAATACAATATTGTCCCTGAGGGTCAAATGTGTATTCAACATGGGAAAGTTGTCAAGAAAATTCAGTGAATTAAGCTTCATAAGGGATGACGAGTGTATGGTGTCACAAAGCAAATATGGCGTTGTCTATTGTTGGCGTCATTTCAACAACATTCCATACTCTTCTAGGCAATCACGTTTAGCTTAGTTAAATCTATATAAAAATAATAATAATGATGTGCCTCTTCCATTGTCTCATACTGCACAAATCCAAAAGTCATAGCATTCCAAAATCCCAAATATGGTTCTGACATTTTTATCATCACCTGGAGTGCATGTGCTATGGTCCCACACTTGGAATACATGGTGACAAGGGCACTACCCACAAACACATTTGACTGAAGCCTATTTTTCACAATGCAAGCATGTATCTGTTTACCTAACTCAACCACCTCTAAACTTGTAGATGCTCTTAGAATGCTTGGAAAAGTGAAAAAAATCCACTGGCTCTGCACTTTGATCATTTTGTGAATAATCTTGCAATCATTGCATTTCGTTAGAAGATATTTCTGGTTGACAATTTGTCAAACAGTTAGCATGCATTAGCTAGGCTGTTACACATTACATACATGCTTAATAGCTTGGTACTTAAATATAAATTGGGTGGAAATGCTATTTTAAACTCCCTTATTGGCACAAACTTGGAAGGAGGGCAGAATGTATTCAAACTTCAACATCATACCCACCCTTTAAATGGAGGGAGCATGCATTTGGGTTGGCATTTTGACGAGCAAGGTAGTATAGGACTACTTGCTAAACTGCAAGCTTATTTGCTTCTTTAGAGTGTCTTTACCTTGTTGGCGTGAAGCTGGTAACAACCCACATGTCTATTCATGTTGGTATCTTCACTTTAGAGAGCACGGTGCACATGATTGGCCTCTATATTATGCAGCTTCATAAGGTTATAAAACGTGAATTACAAGGAAAAAATGTAGGTTGAGAATGGTTTTGATATGGCTTCCAATTTGACAGCAATCCACTTCTTCCTAATCTTCCACAACACAAAGATACTACAATGCTCACAACATTACTCAGGTAATGCATAACTTGGTTCCACTGGCCTATTCGATGGAATTTCCAAAATGTGTAAATGAGATGCTCTTCATAACTGTGGGTCTGATTTTGCTTTGCTTCCAACCCGTGTAACCTGTGGTGCCCTTAATAACACAAGAATCATGGCAAGTGTGAACAATGCATCTTTTGTCTGGCCAAACATTTCCATATTTGAATCTTATTACTTCAACATTAATGATGTCATTGCTACCAACTTTCCTTCAGACCCATCTCTTGTGTTTGATTATACTAACAACATGCCCCAAAGTCTTTGGGCGCTTGTTTTCACCACAAAGGTGAAGGTATTAAATTATAAAAATGTTGTTGAGCCGGTGTTACAGGGAACGAATATTTCCTAGGTAGATATCCATCTAATGCATGTTCATGGTTATATTTTCTAAGTGGTGGCTTCGGTAATTATAATGCTCAGACAGATCCACTCACATTTAGAGTAAAGAGTAACATTATTACTATTTGTGCAGGTGTGTTTTCTTCAACTTTTTCTATTTAATCTTGTCAGTAATTAATCTGCCTTTCTCATCCAACTCCATTTGATGTTCAACATGATGGTTTCTTTACTTCTCATTTTTTTCCTTAATCAACTAAACAAAAGAGGTTAACAACTATTTCAAAGAGGTTAATGAATACGTGTTTTTGGAGAGGTTAATCAACCTACTCCAAAAATGCGTATTTTGAAAGTTATCATTAACCTTTTGAGAGGTTAAGAAAAACACATTTTTGGAGAGGTTAATTAACCTACTCTAAAATGTGCGATTTGAAAGTCATCATTAACCTTTTGAGAGGTTAATGGTTAATGATAGACTTGAAAACATGTATTTTGGGTCTCAACATTAACCTGTAGAATGTTGGAGCTTAGAAGTCGGATTTAAAAAATTTCAAGTGCTAGGCAGAGCTAAGGACGAGCCAAATATATGAAGATTCAAAAACTCACAAAAACTCAGAGATAAAATAGTTATTTCAATGATCAAAATGGGACATATTTCACACGTAACCAGGGGATTAATGGTTCAAAAATTGAAACACTTTATGATTGGGCAACAGGTTACAATTAGAGTTATAATTTGGGTTCAAATTAGAGCTAGATCTAGTTAGGGTTCAAGCTCTAATTAGAGTTAGAGTTATAATTAAGATGAGAATTAGGGTTACAGAACTAGGGCTATACATAGGGTTAGGAGTAAAATTAGAGTTATAGTTAACATTAGGGTTAGGGACCTAGGGTTAGGGTTAGGGTTAGGATTAGGATTAGAGTAAGAGATAGAGTTAGGATTCTAGGGTTATGGTTATGGTTAGTGATAGAGTTACAACTAGGATTTTAAGTTTAGGGTTAGAATTAAAGGGTTAGAGGTAGGGTTTGAATTGGACTTAGATTTAGAATTAGAGCTAGAGTTAAGGTTTAAATTAGAGTTAGGGTTAGAGTTAGAAAAAGAGTTCTAGTGTTAACAATAGGGCTATAGTTAAAGTTTGGGTTAGCATGTTAGGGTTAGGGTTACAATTATAGTTTGTATTGGAGTTAGGGTTAGGGTTAGGGGTGGAATTAAACATAGGATTAAGGTTATGGCATTAGGGTTAGGGTTAGGGTTAGGGTTAAGTTTAAAGTTAGGATTATGGTTAGGGTTATAGTTAGGATTTGAGTTTGAGTTAGAACTAGAGTTAGAGTTAGGGTTTGGCTTAGGGTTACGGTTAAGAATTAGAATTAGAGTTCTAGGGTAAACAATAGGATTATGTTAAAGTTTGGGATAGAATTAGGGTTAGAGTTATAATTAGAGTTCTAGGGTTAACAATAGGGATATAATTAAAGTTTAGGTTAGCACTAGGGTTAGGGTTATAATTGGAGTTAGAGCTAGTTAGGCTTCAAGCTAGAGTTAGAGTTGTAGTTATAACTAAGATTAAAACTAGGGTTATATAGAGTTAGGTGTGGAATTAGAGTTAGGGTTCTAGGTTTAGGGAACTATGGTTAAGGTTAGAGTTAGGGTTAGGGATATAATTAGGATTAGGGTTAGGGGTGGAATTATAGATAGGATTAGGGTTAGGGTTAGGGATGGAATTAAAGATAAGATTATGGTTAGGGTTAGGGTTAGGGAACTAGGGTTAGGTTTAGGGTTAGAGTTAGCGTTAGAGATAGAGATGGGATTAGGGTTAGAGATAGAGTTAGGATTCTAGGGTTATAGTTATGGTTAGAGATAGAGTTATGATTAGGGTTCTAGGGTTAGTGTTAGAATTAGAGGGTTAGAGTTAGGGTTTAACTTGGAGTGAGAACTAGAATAATAGCTAGAGTTAGGGTTAAAATTAGATTTAGGGTTAGAGTTATCTAATTAGAGTTCTAGTGTTATCAATAGGGCTATAGTTGAAGTTTGGGTTAGCATTAGGGTTAGGGTTACAATTAGAGTCAGGGTTAGAGTGAGGGTTAACATTAGAGTTAAGGTTCAAGTTAGAGTTAGAGATAAAATTAGGGTTAGGGTTAGAGATAGAGATAGGATTAGGGTTAGCATTAGGGATAGAATTAGGGTTTGAGTTAGGGTTTGAGTTTGAGTTAGAGCTAGAGTTAGAGTTAGAGTTTGGCTTAAGGTTAGGGTTAAGATTAGAATTAGGGTTACATAGCTAGGGTTATATATAGGGTCAGGGTTAGGGTTAAAAAATTATTATTATTTTGTTTTTTCTAATGTTATACTAATATCTTTCAAAATTTATTTTCTAATGTTAAATTAAAATTTTTCTAATATTTCGGAGTAATATTTTTAAAACATTTTCTAATGTTTTTCCTAATATTTTTCTAAATTTGTTTCCTAATGTTATACTAATATTTTTCTAATTGATGCAGGCCAGGGATGAATAACTAGGGCCAAAGGCACACCCAGCTATCCAAACCACCCTGCAAGAGTTAATACAACAGAAGCAAACACGAGGAACAACACCAAAGAAAGAGAGAACAATGATATATTTATTGATTCATCAAATATTCAGCATACATGCCTAGCTGTAAGGCCTTCTGGGTTACGGCCAATTACAAATGTATAACTTCCAAATCTCCAAATCAACTTTTTAAATCCACATATCTCTTTTCTCTTGAACTCTCCCCAAAAATTTTCCCTAACCCTAAACCTAAACACCCTACTTATACTTGCCAAAATGGCTTTATGGATAATTCTAGAACATAGAGAAACCACAAGTCAGCCCTCATCAAGTATAATTAACTATACCAAAATTAAATGTGAGCAAAGTCGGCCCAATTGGAACTAGGTAGAATGAACTAATGGACAGGATTACAAAGAAACCCAGGATGCTCCTGCATCACTAATATTCTAGACTAGCATTCTTAAAATATTTCTATCATTTTTCTCATATTTTCTAACATTTTTCTAATAACACTAATATATAACTAACCAATAAAAAAATTATAAAAGAGAAATTAATATAATTAACTAATATTAATAAGAAATAATCATATTAAATTAACACTAAAATAATGTTAAAAAACTTTAAAAAATAAAAATAATCACATATAACCATACTAGAAATAGAAAAAACTAGAGGAAAAAGATGCAACTCCCTCAACACCTTGACACATTCACTCTAATGTCTAAAGTGGTTTTACTTCATTGTAAAAATTAAATGGAAAACAAAAAATGGTGAATAGAATGAGAAAATCACAACTTTCCTATGCTCATGCAAACCTTTTAAGTGCTTATGTTCATGCAAATAGATTAATTTATTTTTGAATAAGTTCACATGAACATCTATGCAAGGAATGTTTGCACAAATGTCCTTTATATGTTCACATGAACTCCTAGCAAACATAGGAGTGTGTGTGACGAATCAAAAAATGGAAATTTCAAACAATTTTCAATTTTCTTTATGCCACAAAAGTGGCACCCAATATTGTGGGATCACCCAAATAAGTTGAAGAAACCCCACTTTAGAAAAAAGTATAAACTTTTGGCGAATCGAACATTAGATTAGGGAAAAAAAAATTCTATAGGCGATTATTTTTTAGTCATATAAAAATTCTATAAAATCCTAGCGAATCTTTTAGTATTGATAAAAATCATGGCAAAAAGTACACATACGTAGAAACAATGATTTTATTATTATTATTATATGGAGCCTAATTAATTATTATCATTACAATTTTCCTTCAAAATATTGAATGGTTGTTTGGGAGAATTACCCATATTATTTTTAACCATTGGATGATCCTAAATGTATGACCTAAATCCTATTTCAAGCCAATCTTTTAAAAGGATACCAAGGTTTAAAGATATACCCCAAAGTAAAGACACATGTCCCTAATCAAATCAATTTTGTGGAAAAGTGAGAAAGGATTAAAAGCTCCATGAAAAGTCTTCAGAATAGAGACACATGGAAAATCTACATACTTAATATGTATTGTAACTTATTTTTTTACCAAATATTTGCGAATATGACCATCAATTAATACGAGGCTTAAAAATTGTAGGAAAAAATATTTAATTTACTATGCAAAAAAATTCGATTCCATTGGCGAAGTCATCATTAAAATACAAATACTTATGTATTATTATTGGCGATTGGCCTAAGTATGGGACCCAACTTTGGTAAAGTGTAGGGGCGATGGACATGACAAAAGTGCAAAAATTAGCCAAATTTTGGAGCCTCAATGAATGAGATTAGCCAATTGGTGAATATTATCCACTAAAGCTATTCTTTCCAGTTTTACATTGATAGAATAAATGGGCTTGAATTGAATCATGCAAGGAGATCATTTTATCAGTTAAAGTTATTCTTATGGCCACATTCATAGGAGTGGATAAGATGAATGGAGATAGAGGACACCATGCTCGTATGGATCAGTAACCTTTGACAAAATTTCATAATGTGTGGCCATCTAATGATAATGAAATTCAACATTGTAGGTTTCTTGTTAAATAGAGTTTTTGAAGAAGTCTTACAACCTTTCATGTAGCTCACAAGGTAAAATCAAAGGCTCAGACCATGGTCACACCATCTCTTCTCATTCCAAAATGGAAGCTTAGACAACGAGCACATATCAAAAGGTTTTGTGACATGTTAATAAATAATTCTTTCATAGTAAAGGTCAGGTGCTCAATAATCGTTTGGCCATCTTCCACAAGCCTTTGCAATATGAGTCATTATCTATAAAAGGTTTGAAGATGACTGTAGATCTCGATGTTGAGATTCTGAACTAAATAGCTCTAAGGAAGATAGTATTTCATCACTCAATTTAGAAAGAAGAGAGGAATGCGAAAAAGTATTTTTTTTAAAACGTCTCAAAAAGGCGTGGGAATCCAAGAAGTGAGAAAAATGCATGAGCTGCAAACTGTATGACATAATCCTTAATGAATTTTTTGAGCGTAATCAATGATAAGTAGAAAAATTCTGATACATAAGAGAATCCCATGATATCGATCGAAACCAGCACACACAACGGGGGAAAATGTAGCTATAAAATTCATAAACAATTAGTTTGAGAGAATATAGATCTGAATGAAGTTTACTATCATCTATAAGGGAACACTAATCACATCTTAGATGTGTTGCACTGAAAGAAGATTTATAGAGATAATCGATGTCGAAAGAAATGTGTTCATGAATTATGTTTGGGCAGTTCAAATGTAATTTGTATCCTTAAAGGGAAAGTGTTGCTGAGTGACTAATTTTTAATGTTAATGATCAATAAAACAAGCTATGCATAAGCTGGTAATAATTACTAGTTTGAATTGAAGTGGGTGGTGATAGAAGATGATCTCAACATTATGAATAGATCGATATCCATTCAAAGTTAAAAAAAAAAAAAAAACTGTAAATTATTTATTTTAAAAAGTGACTTATGTCCCTTATTATAACTAGGATAAAGATGTTGACTTTTCCTTGGAGTTAGAGTGGTTTATAAGTGGTTTATGAAATGCATTCCAAATGAAGTTACAGGCCCAAGTTAGTTAAGCTAGAGTGACTTATATATTCATGAATAAGACATGTAATAGGGGACTCTATGAAATTTGTTATAAGGGAACACTTATTTTTTGGAGATAAGAAAACATTCAAAAGTGTGTACAAATGTTGTCTTTGTAATTGAAATTTTTGTTGATGTTCTTGGTGCAAGGAATTAAATGAATGTGCATTTGGGATCTTTTTCCATAATTCTGAATTGTTGAAGTGTTGATTCTTTGTAATGAGTATTCACATGGTATCGTGCAAATGTTCACGAATTATTCTATTAGCATTGTGTTAATGTAAACCTTCAAGCATAGTTCTTGGTTATTTTCATTAGTAGTTTACATTAATCTAGAGAACTTTTGAAGTTGTGTTGTGCATTTGTCATCAATAGATTTCTTTTGATCTTTTGAAAAAAAACAAATACACATATTTTACAAGGGAGATTCTCCTTTGAAATTAAAGAAAGATTGTAATCTGATAGTGATTAGTTGTGATCTCTCCATTTGCTGACACACTTGTCACTATTCATAGGGTAAATAGAGTCATTTTTAGAAGTAACTTCATAGTGACAAATTTGTTTACCAACACCTTGTAATATTGATATATTACAATGGGATGGTTAATTTCAACCACAATAATAGTAAATAGAAAATGATGAAAATCACAAAATGTGATAATTCCACCCTTACCCTAAATCCATTTAAGATTAGGAAAACCATTATGCATATTTGTGAAAGTAAATCCTTAAGGATTAAAGGATATTAAATATCCATCTTTGTAAGGAGAGAAGTCAAGTTTTTCAAAGATGGATACTCTAATTTAGGAATTCTTTTAACTTGGGTGATTCATTCAAAGCATAAGGTGAAATATTTCTTTAAGGTAAATTACTAATATTAGAAAATCATAAATGTCACTAAAGTATTGGGAAAAATATTCCTTTTACTCCTTTTGAAAAACTAATTATTTTGGGTAATTTTTTTGTAAAAGTACTAATATTACTTTCTCATTTGTTTGAAAAGATTATTAATCATGCCTATATAGGCCAAGGCTTGTATTTTTACTTATCTTTTTATAATTAGTATTCTTAAAATATTGTGAATTAAACTATATTTGTAATATTATACAATAATTTTAATTTTATTTCCACTTTTTTAAAGATCTTCTATTTTGATTACCTCTTATAGTTTAGCTATTTTTCTTTGGTAAATTTCAACTATATGGTTGGTTTAAACTATTCACAATTAACATTAGCCTTGTCAAAAAGTCATTGTTTGCCATCTATTTTGAAGTACTAATTTGTGGAAATTTCTAAAGTCTAATTTTATGACTAATCCTCTAACTTTTTAACATTTTTACTTTTCCATTTTCAATTTCAATAATCATTTTACTAATTGTTATATTTTTTAGTCCAATTGCAATCAATTAAGGTAAAACATAATTAACCTTGTTTTTAACAAAAGCTAACATTGGTTAACATATAGTTGTAAATACCAATGATATATATTAATAAATATTTAACAATTAGATATACTTAAATATTTTATTCTTGTTTCATACTTCTCCATTTTTGCACAAGGTGGGACTCTAATTATTTAGAGATCTTGTTTTTCTATTAATAAATACTATATTATCTTTCACATCAATTTTGTCACATTAAATATTTAAATCCAATATTCTAAAATTTTACTTTTGTTCTTATCTATTATATTTAGATTCATCATAGTAAAGCTATTGTGTAATAAACTCCATCCCACAAAATAGTTAATTATAATCTAACTTGAATGCTTACTATCACCAACATGATAGTTTCATGATTTACATGACCTCTGTATGACCCATTCCAATGAAAAATCTCTTTTGTGAAAAATCTCTTTTGTGGTGTCCTCTCTTAGAGAGAAGTGATTTAATCTTGCGATGCTATTCTTATTATGAAGGTGCAATCTTTTAATATTCCTTAACACAAGTGGTGACATATATATCTATCACTATATTGATACAATATTATTCACTTGTTATATGCAGTGATAATAAATTTTCATCAATCTTTTATCAATAATATTAGCAATATGAGCTTGCTTGCTCTTTCTTTCCAAACCCTTTTTAAATTTTAAATTAGTAAGAGTGACTAACTTTGTTACCGAGTTTCTATTTTTCTAGTTTTGTAAAATATGGGAAGAATCATCTTTATCATAAGTGTTTTTAATTATACAAATATATCTCTAGAAAATTGTTGAACAATATGGTTATGAGAACAATGATCATACTTCTTATTCTTACCATTCTCTTTTCCCATCATGTTTATATGGAATATAATTTTAAGAAAAATGTAAATATTCATCTTGATGTCAACTACATAAAAGAAACTTATAATCTAATGTAGATTTTAGGGATGTCCCATTGTGTACCAATTTTGCAAGTCACATATCAAATAGAAAATGTTGTAAAAGAAAAAAAATACTATAATGATTATATTCATATTCTTCTTTTAAAAAGAAGCAAGCGACACCTTCAATTAATTCTTGATTTGTACAATATTCAATGATAAAAGAGAAATAGAAAGAATTTCTTTTTAGTGTTCCTTGATTTTTTTGTAACTTTTCTAAGAAAAGTTTGTTGTGATAATGTTAGTTATGAAGGTGTATTAGTTTTTCAAATATCCTAATATAATATTTTTTTATGAATAATTCCCTTTCTATTAAATAAAATAATAAAGCTAAATATTCACAAAATAGATGTCAAGGGATACAAGTATAACCTCAAAGAAGTTCATACGACCAATGGTTGAAAACTTAACTACTCACAAAAAAGAACATATATATATACCTTAGGCTAGAAGAGAAATGCTAGTCGAGGGAGGAGGATTACAATCATCAAAACCCCACACATTAGTGGAGTTATTTGATGGCTCAAGAGAAGCCCCCCCATGAACATCATCATTAATTTGTCCTTTATCTTTATCTCCCTCTAGCTTGGGAGGAGAAATAGCCAAGTCTAGGCAAGGGAAAGAATATTTCCTAGAAGGTGGTCATGTAGGAGAAGAAGTAGTAGGAGAAACCATTGGGGGCCATACAAAACCATGCCTCAGGGGGGGAGAAACCAAGCATCGATGACCTCCAAGACCACCAATTGGAGAGAAATAGGGAGGTTGTGACCTAGGGGTGTGAGAGGGTGAGTAGAAGAACTATGGCCCCACCAGTAGCCCTAGGGAGGTACATGATCTCAAGAGATAGAATTGTGGGAGTCCTACCAATAGTATTTGGGGCATTACCAAAATGAGCCAAAATATCCTCAAGGTAGGCCACTTACATCAAAACTTTATTAGTTTGTAATTGTATCTACATCATTACATTGTTACATATGCAAGTTGTAGTGTACATAAACACATTAATTTCAAGAAAGTTATGAGAAAATAAGAAAACATTTTGATCTTTCCAAGGAGTCCACCTGATTTCTAATCCAAAATCATGCCAAATTTGGGAGTACTTAAAGGGGAGCCTAAGAAAATTCCCTAGCAACATCATATTCCAAGAAATGGGTTCTTGACAAAAGGACTTCAAAAATTCATGAATCTAGTGCAAGTATTGTTGGGTACATCTACAAAACAAGAAAATATGTATAAAGGCTATTGTTTCCAACAATAAGGGATTCTAGGGTTAGGAACACCAAAATGCTAATGCTGTGGGCCCAAAGGAAACACTAGGAAAATGATGCACCCAAAAAATTGTACAATCTTTAGTTGAGAAATAAGTTTTTAAATAGTGGTGAACCTAAGTCACCAAGAGTTCTGAGAAGATTGCAAATGGCAATGCTGGTTGGGCATATCCACCATATCCAGGTGCGGAACCAACCAAAGATAACCCAACTTGGGCTTATAGTTGGTCAAGATAATAGTAGGATAGCACTTCCAATACTTCTACCAAGGTTTGATTGATTGAATACAAAGCTTGAGGAACAAATGTAGAGACACTGTAGAAACTAGAAGGTCAAATATTTTCTAATATGGATCATATAACCAAAATTTCACCTGCATGTCCTCCCATAAGTGAAGGCTCATGGAAATTGTAGAAAAAATATATTTAGGAGTCTTGATGATATGTTTGAAAAAATACATTGCATTGGCTCCTTGAACTTTGGCCAAAGTGACTCATTGAATACAAAATGAGGGAGACCACAAAAAATTATGTTGGTTCATAAAGATGTCATCTCTGAACCTATCTCCAACCTAGTGGAGCCACGCCTTGATGGTTTTCCAAGCTTTCTAAATTCTCATAGCCATGAAGGTACCTTGGATTTACATGGGCTTGGGAGTAATCAAAAGGGTTGCAAAGCCAATCCCCTTCCCAGAAGGCCAATAAAATTGGAAGCCTGAAGAAATTCAATGCTGCAAAAGAATTTTCTAGGCCTCATTGCTAGAGAGTGAACAAGTGACCAACTTGGTACAAAGGGTGATTCCCTTATTTTGAGTAGAAAGAAGGCCTAGCCCATTTGAATCCTTATAAAGCCAACAATAGTCCCATGACACACTATTGAAGCCACAATAAGAGACATATTAAGCCTACAAAAATCCACATAGTAAATGTTAAAGCTTTTAGATAGGAGGCCTTTGAAGGTTCACAACATGAAAAGTAGTACACATGAGTGACAACCAATACCATAAAATATAAAATTTAGAATTTTATAACTAAGGAAACCGACTTCATTATCCAATATTCTAACTTCTTTTCAATCCTATCCAAGACAAAATTGCGAAGTTCCACAAGAGAAGATTGGAAGGAAAAGGGTATGCCAAGGAAGTGAAACAATTATTTGTGTTGAATTCATTTCTCTTGATATTAGGCAAGCCAAAGAGGGGTAAGCATGAATTAGAGCCTATAGATAAGAGTCTTGTACCACTTTATGGTTAAGTAATAGATTAAGAAGAAGATTTCTATAAAATAGAACGTATTGGAGATGTTGTCCTCCTCAATGAGAGTGATGAAAGAATCATTAGTGAAGTGACCTATTTACCAGCTAGTTAGATGATTCTATGAGAGATACTCCATAGACCTAATTTGCCAAGATGGCATTAGCAAGAAAGTAGCCAAGCCCTTCAATGCCAAGCACATAAAGAGTAGGCACAATTTAACACCCTCAGTGAATAGATTTAAAAAGGAAAAATGCCTCAGATTTCCTTACATTAATTGTGATGCATGTTGATGCATCCCAAAAGATCATTTTCATAAACTGTGTGAGAATGGGGCCAAACCTCAAAGGGTTCAACATAGATAGAATAAAAGGCCATTCAATCTAGTTGTAGGCTTAAAAATAATACAATTTAATGATTGGGGATTTCTATTTGGATTAATTATCTCCTTGTTAGCATGAATGTTGATGGTACTCCTTTGGGGGAGTATCCTTAGCATTGGAGAGAATTGACATGTTGCATTCATGACTATGTTTGTTATTGATGTCAACATAGTAGTAATTCTATGAAGACTAGAAGAATATAAGATAGAGATCATACTTGCATAGAAAAACTTTTGATGGATAGGTCAAGTGTGGTTAAAGACATGGTCCACTTTGTGTCTTGATGATGACGTTAAATGCATGTAGTCTAAGTTGAAGATGTATGAAACCTATAAGTGATTTACAAAGAGTAGTGCAAAGATAAAGTGTATCAAAAATAATTTCTAATGATCCTATTTTATCTTGTACCAAAAATATAATTAGGTAATGCACAATTAGAAAGTGATTGTAGACATTATGATGGTGATTTTAGTGAGTGCGAAAGTCCTAAAGTCACATGTGTAAAGTTTTGTATAAAATGGGAGTAGAGAGTTCTATTGTAATTATACATTAATTAATTATCTTATTATAATTAACTAGGAGAGCCTCAAGGCTAACTTGAGCAATTATTTTCAAGATATGATATAAAGGAAATATGTTTTCATCATTTGTAATATATGGAATGCAAGTGAGACATGTGAATGTGATCAAGGAAGTGTAAATTATATCAAATTATTTTTGTGAATTTGAGTAAATGATGAAAAGGATTATTGGATGCAAAGTTCATGATCTAGTATAAAGATTAGAAGGAGCAAATGATTGATTGAAAAAGAATAAGGAAGTAAAATTCATATCTATTATTCTACAAGGAATAAGAAAGAGATCATCTAGATGGTGGGTTCATTGCTCTTGTCCCTAAAGTTCTTTGGAGAGTGGGTCCATCTACCTTCCAGAACTCCTAACATAGTCAGAATCTCCTAACAGGTATTCAAAGTCTCATAACAGGGTCCATCTTCTATGAAGGAATATTTATATTAGTACACCATATTGTGCATACCATACACAGTAGGGTTTTCCCTTTGATCAATGGTTTGGGCTAGTTAATATATTTGGTATTATTGTGTATGAGTAGCTTTTTTATGGTTTCTAATTATATTGTTCGCATGGTTAAGTTTTATAAAGTTTGATAATTGTGATAATAGTTGGATAACTTATTCACCCATCCTCTCCCTCTCAATTATATTGGTGGACTATATATTCTAACAATTTCTATTAGAGCATGATATCCTTGAAGAGTAAGCTTAGCAACTTTGAGAGATCAATGGTGAACCAATCTATAAAGGATAGTCCTAAATTTGTTGGATCTAACTATGACAATTGGAAAGAGAAAATGAAGACTCATCCTCTATGTATGTGTCAAGGTTATTGGCCACTAAAGTTAGTAAGATGATCATGAAAGAAGAGAAGCTTGAAGAATGTAGTGAAGAAGAAAGAGATCTATTCATGTGTAATATGAGAGCAAAAGAAGCCTTACTATCCAATCTTCCACAGAACAAATACAGTAAGGTAAAGTCACTAAAAACATCTCATGAGATTTAAAAAACATTAGAATCTATTTTTGAACGTGATACACATACAAAGAGGATAAAAATTCAGAATTGGATATGTTTGTTTGAGTATGCTAAAATGATGGAAGATGAATTTGTAAGAATATATGTTGGTAGGATGTCTTAGATTTTTGTAGGAAAAATATCATATGGTGGAACCAAGGAAGAAGATGAAGTTGTGTGGAAGATCCTAAGAAATTTGACACCACCATTTAGGTAAGGAGCACAGATGATTGAACTAATGATACCCTATTCTATGAAGTTTACCAGAGAAACCTTTCTTTGAAAATTAGAATAAATAGAAGCAAGTTTGAGATAGTCTAGACAATTAACAAGAATTGAATGTTTTTCAATGTCTTAAGTGTTTGGCCAAATTTTTCTAGAAGTGTGAGAACACATGGATATTTTTCTAGCAGCAATAGAAACATATCTGATGCAGATAAAAAGATTGAAGAAGGTATAATCCTTCTTGTAAGAAGAGAACCAGATGATAATAACATCTTTATATGTTTCACTTGTAAAGAATTTGATCATTATCCATCTAAATATCCTAAAAGAGAGAAAAAGTATAAGGGGAAGTTTAAGCCTAGAAGACCTAGAAATTGTTTGTATGCAAATGAGGATGAGCATTTTGATGAAAAACTTTAGACTAAAAGGGATGATGAGCTAGGATTCATAGCCATTAAAGAAGATGATATTGACATAGAAATTAGAGATGATAAAGATCTATTTTCTCTAGGTGAAAATAAATCCAATTAGATAATAGAAAATGGATGTTCACATCAAATGATTGGTGATATGATTTTTAAAAAAAAATTTTAGGAATCATGATGGAGGTATCATTAGAGTTGGTAACAAGGAAACTTGTGACATTATAGGGATAGGATCTATTACTCTTGTTGGAAAGATTAACAGGGATGATGTTTACTTTGTTGATGGATTAAAGTTTAACTTGTTGAGTGTTGGACAATTGGCAGATAAAGGTTATCAGTTGCAATTCACAAAAAAGACTTGTATTATAGAAGATAAATATGGTAAGCTAATTAGAATAGGAACAAGGTCTAGAGGTAATGTATTTTAGTTGAATCCTACTGAGATAATGCATAGCTTATTGAGTGTTGTATACTTGGTGGATAATGGTTATCAATTGCAATTCACAAAAAAGACTTACATTATCAAAGATAAAGATGGTAAGATGATTAGAATAGGAACAAGATTTAGAGGTAATGTATTTCAATTTAATCCCACTCAGATAACATTTTAAGTTGCAAAACTGGATAATAGTTAGTTATGGTGTATCATCTTAAAATGGAAGCACTTGCATGGTAAGAACATTTAGCCCTCTAAGTAAGTGGTATGGGGTCATGTCGAACACCTTGAATAGGTCTTTGCATGGATCTAGTTGTCTCTCTCTTGTTCCTCTTTTCTCCACCTATTTCCAACCCCTTTTCCACTTTCTTTGTACATTTTTATAGCATTCTAGACTGAGATCTTGAGATGTGTGACCTCAAGGTCAAGGTCAACCTTTAAGGTCAAGGTTGACATCAACCTTGACCTAGGTCAATGATGACATCAACCCTGACCTAGGTTAGAGTCAACATGAACCCTTACCCCATGTCCAAATTTAAAGGTTCCATGATTTTTACGTGTTGGGTTTCAAAAAGAATTATTTTCTCACTTTTGGGTCAACTATTTTGGTCTTTGAAATGGTAAAATCTTAAATTTCATTTAATCTAGGTTCATTTCTTTGGGTTAAGATTATCTGGGATTTAATTCTCAAATGTTGGCCTCTCTAGAAGTTTGTTCCCTAAATCACTATCTAAGGAAACCTCCTCCTCTCATTTTCTCTAAGTAGAATAGCAACATGGAACTAGAAGAAGATAAGATATTATATTTAATGATCGAGTATCAAGCATTCAAGCATTGAAGATCCAATTCATCAAAGAGATCCATTGTTAGCAATTGAAGGATTCAATCTCTATGGAACACTCTTATTGAAGACTCCTCCATCCATATTCATTCAAGCCACTTCTTACAAAAAGATCCATTCAAAACTTATGATGAAGATCTAATTCAATTGACCTAATACATCCTACAATCATTTGGAGTGTCCATACTTGTGGATTGAAGGATTCAAATCCTCCACAAGGATTTCAACATAAGAAAGGTGAATAGTTTCATTTACTTTGTTTATACATATTGCAATTTTAGTGACAATTCAAGGTTGATTCCAAACATGGGTTTGAACAAGGGAAAACTCACACCCAAATTTTTTTAAAAAAACCATTTTTCTTGTAGGTACAATACAAGATTGTATTCTGAGATCTGCAAATAGAATATTTTTTAGAGAAATGTAGGTCAAGATCATAAATAAAGGGGTAAGATTATGCCCCACTATCTAGGTCAAGGTTGACCTACCCTCAAAAAGATAAATTATCAGAGTTTTCTCTATCTTAGCATTTCTAGTCTGAAGCAAGTTGTAAAATTCACTAAAACTATACACAGATATTAGAAATCAATGTTTTCCATATTTTCCCTACATTTATGTTAGTTTTTGTAGATTCTATTAATTCAATATTTCAAGTAGATAGTTTGATTCATTTGTGCATTGATCATTTCTTTGTGATTAATCAATTTGGATCTTTCTTTTTGGGAATTTGGGTTAAACATAGGTCCTATATTCATTCTCTTACATTACACATCATATACATTTACCCCATTAATTTTTTTTAATATTCATTTTGGTGAATCTGACACACTTACTCTCCTATATTTTGTGGAATTAGATACCCTATTGTGTTTTCAAAGTTAGATTTTCCTTCATATTATTGTGTGTGTTTACCTTCATATTTATTTTGGTGAACTCAACACAGTTATTGTCTTTTATTTTTTTGAATTAGACATCCTATTGTGTTTTGTGGTGTTAGATTTCCTTTTATCTTGTTGTTGTTAGATTTTTCTTTTATGTTGAATCTTGCATGCTAATCAGATTTCTTGGGTCTATATTTCAGAAAAACAAAAAATTCACAAAATCTCTTTCAAAATACAAAAATATTCATGCTTGATGTTTTCTTAGTTTAGTTCATTTTTGTTGTATGGGTATATGAGCTTTACCAAGTTTTTATTCCTACTTATGATATTCTGGCTAGATGAAGTTGTACACTTATGGGTGCTTTTGATCCTGAGTCTTCATCTCCTTTCGCTAGGATCCCAAATGATAATTTGACTATTCATAATTTCAATCCTATTATGGAGAAAAAATATTTTCACTCATCTCATGATGAGGATGATTCTTTAAGAGTTCCTCCTGAACAAGTCCTAAAAATTTCAACTGAAATCAATAAAATGGGTAACTAGCTCATTCACAAAAACCATAACTAAGATTCTATTCAAGCTATATAGGCTCTTAATAAATTTCTTCATGGTAGTGATCAAGGTGTTAACCTCTTGCATGGTATAACTCACCTTGTGAATTCAAATGTTAAAACTCTAGCTCAAGAAGCTCAATATTTAGGGTTGGTTCCTCCTGTCACTAGTGTAGAAACTTATTTTATTCCTTTACCTAGTATTCCTGCCTATACTCCTTCTTTGGAGAATGTGATGGTTGCCTCTATTAATAGGAGTATTCCTCCTGTGTCCCTTCCTACATCATAACCTTCTTAACATAATGTTCCTTTAATTTATTCTAATCCTCTGACAACTATAGTTACAAGTGTTCCTCCAGTTCTGTCTTCCTTTCTTATAGTTGTATACACTTTACCTAGTGTTTCTAATGTTTATATTCTTCCTACTTCCTCTAATAATTTAACTATTATTAGTTAGGTTCAAGCTATGTCATCTTTACAACAACTTGCATCCTTGACTCTAAATAAGTCCAGTGTTCCTACATGTGAGATGGGAAGTCCTTTTCCCTAAGATATCATTCATACTCCCATTCCTTACCAAATAAATATGCCTCATCTTGAGAATTACAATAGAAAAGAGACCCTATTCATCATGTTAAAATATTTCAAATTCTTCGCAGTGAATATGGTCATGACCATAGGATTTCAGCCAAGTTATTTGCTAGAACTTTTCATGACAAGACCTTATAATGTTTTTGTTCCTTGCCTCCTTATTTTATTGATTCATTTCCACAACTTTCAAATTTTTTCATTCAATAATGTCAAAACAACATTAGCCCACAAGTGTCCTTGATTGATTTGGTGTATTGCACACAAAGTGATAAGGAAAAATTGACTGTATTTATTGTTAGATTTAAGAATTTACATGCTAAGATTTCCTATCTTGTTCCTGATATTGATATTCAATGTACATTTGTTTCAAATTTGCAAAAGGATATCAGAGATAAGATTCTACTTACTGAATTTACATCTTTTCAACAAGTTTGTGCAACACTTCATCATTATCAATTACAAGTGAGTCAATTTGAGGGTAACACTCCAATGGCTCATGTTTTTGTTGATAAAAGTGATGCAACTCCTAATCCAAATAAATTTAAAAAATTCAATGACTATGTCAAGATAAAAAAAACCAAGAAAATATAGTTGCTAATAAAGTTCTTGTTCTATCTCACAATGACACTTCTGCATCCACTACTTTTCAATTAAATTTTACATTTACTCATCTTTCTATATCTTTACATTCCATTATGAATAAGTTTTAATTGCTAATATGATTACTTTATCTCCTATTTGACCTCTTTTACTTGCTAGTATTGCATCTAAATCCTTTAATCCTAAATCCTTTTGTCAATATCATCATTAGAATGCTCATGATACTAAAAAATCTTATTCTCTAAAACATAAGATTCAAGACTTAATTGACTCTAATGCCTTATCTTTTGATAATCTTGATGGTCATGGGAATAAAGTTGTTTCTCCTCCTAATCCAAATCTATATGAATCCTTTACCTCCACATGATACTAATACCATTTCTCAACCATCTTTTATGGATATTGTTTATGATTCAAAGATGGATGTTCTTAATCACATTGTTAATCAAGTGGAGCATGTTGTTCAATCTATATCTCTACCTTAGTGTTGACCTCTACTTCAATCTATAGTTCCATCTCAACCTCAACCAAAACCTAAGCCTAAATTAAAGACTCATTCTAAACATTGAAAACAACCTAAGAATAAAAGACCTTGTGCACTTTTGATTACCTTTGATGATTCTAATACTATTAAAGCTCCTGATGGTCCTCTTTATAGTTTTGCTAGGATTTCTCACATACCTAATCATGGTTGTCTTGTTGATCCTACATATTTAGTCAATGTTATTACTAAAGAAAATCTTTTTATGAAAAACTTACAAGATTATTCTTATTATACATTTGATTCATGGATTCAAACTTATAATGATTTTCTTCATCCATCATTTGGTTCTATTAATTTACCAGTAGAACTTTGTGGTAAAATTGTGAACACTACCTTTATTGTTGTTCTTACTTCTAATCAATTTTAAGTTAATCTTGGTTTGTTATGGTTAAATGCCATGCATTTTTTTGCTTCACCTATGCTTAAATGTCTTAAATTTTCTGATGATCAAGAAGTGAAGATGGTTAATCATAGTTTATATCACCCTTCTAGGCCAAGATATTGTGCTACCCTTGACTTCTTTTAGGCTTCATTACCTAATTCATGTCCTTCTCAACTTGATAATCTTTTCCACTCTTATCAATCCTATAAGCATCATAAGATTTTTGAGTAAAGCTTACCTCCTATGGATCTTAATCATAGTCTTTTTCCTACACCTTCCATACCTACTTTATCTAGAGCTTCTACATCAATTAATCAAGATCCTGCTATTTCTTATATGTGTGTTGTTAATCCTATTAATCCTCCTATATAACCTATGAATTATCCATTAATTGTTCTTCCTAGTTCTCAACATATTTGAAACATGAAAAAATATAATTGATGTACTAATGAACATTGTAAGAAGCATGGTGCTCAAGCTAAAGCTTGTAATTCTATTCTTCAAAAATCTTTACCTCCTTTAGATAAACCTATGCATGATGTGTTAGAAGAAGTTGTTGCTAATAATTATGTTAAGATTCATGATTATAATGATTTTATTAATATCTTAGATCCTATTTTGATTAATCTAGATCAATAAGATACTATTGATGGTAGTGATGATATTAATGATAAATATGAAACCACTGACATTGACATTGATTTACCTAATATTATTTCATCACAATTGACACTTACACCTAGTATCAAACATTGTTATTCTTGAAAGGATCCTTGTTTGGAACTAGCTATTATTCCTAATATGTTGGATATAGTCCCCACTTGCGAGTTATCCATCTTCCCTAAATGATATAGAATGAGATGGCAAGAGTAGGCAATACACTTCATTGGCTTTTCCTTTGTGGAATCTTTGTTTTTTCTTCCTATCAAGTATTGCGCTTCTCACATGATGTGTTTTCTAAATGTTGCTAGATTATTTTTATATGACCCTTGTAGTTCTATTAGTGCAAGTTGGTAAAGGAATTGAACCTATTGTATGATTCCTCTATATGTATGTCCTATTCTTCCATATGTCATTTTATGTTTCCCTTAAAACCATTTCTCCTATTAAAGTGTTAGCAATGGCTTTAACATGGGGGCATATGCTCTTCTCACCTATTTCACACACACAGTTTTCAATATACATATATTATTTTTCAAGATACCCTTTCTTCCTTTTTGGATTAGTGACCAATCCTGAAAGCATGGATTTATATTTTAGAATTCCTTGCTCCCTCTAGTTTCAAATGTTTTTCTCCCCTAAGGTCAAAGGTGTCCTTAAGACCAATATTGGAAATATAAGGTAGACAAGGTTACTAAGAGGGGAGGGGTGAATCAAGAACCAATAAAACTTTATCTTACTTCACCAATTAATACTTCATAAAATATTTTGATCTAATTGCATGCATGAAAGAATGAAAGAAGTTAAATATTCATAACACTTTGACATAAGATATGGTAACCTAGAAATGCTACAATTAGAAAGTAAAGGTGGGGATGATACCCACAAGCTTTAATATTGTAGTATAAAGTTAACCTATTAAGGCTTACAATTGACTACTTCTAGTGATTTTCCCTGTTAGTATCAATAAGGACTGTGAGGTCTACCTTGTTAAAGGATTTACAAACATACAATGAATTATGCACATGGTTAAGAGATTTAGCAAAGACTATTAAGTTTACCCTTTTAGAGGATTTAATTGATACACCTATTAGGATGAACTAGTGGTTGATCTCTAATTTGCAACTTTGAGTTGTTGGTTGAGATTCCTTGAAATGCAAATGACCACATGACTATGATAGATAAAACTTTGTTGTCCTTTATACTACTTGTAACCTTCTTTAATTCATACTCCTACTCATCATATTCTTCTTCAAATTCATACTTGGATATGATCTAATGTATTCCATATATACCAATATAAATCTCAACTTGCTAGAGTAAGCTATAATACCAATTTCATCATAATTCACAAAGTTAGCCCGCCTATTATAACTTGGGTTCTAAAGAAAAAATAAGTGATGTTTTGATACTCAGTAAACACTGTGAATGCTCAAAAATACTTGGAACTCAGTTGAAATTAAAGCTTGGTTCATACTACTTACTTCTGACTTGCTCAAACTCGGTCAATAATGTGTGACTTAGAGAATACTAAGAAACTTGGTAGCTTCTGAATCAATTGGTTGACACTGCATGACTCTTTCAGCACTAGATTCATATGTTAACATAGTGAGCTCAGTAAACATAGTATAACTAGGTTGACATACCATAGCTTGGTTAACACTACAATCTCTTTTACCTCAATAAATAGCTTGGTAGCCTCTTCTATGTTTGGTCTGCACTGATTATTATCTTTGTACCTTGGTAAACTCTATGTAGTTCAACAAATGTTGCAAACTAACCAATAAGCTTAGTAGCAACTGTAGAGCTTGGTAGCAGTGTAATCATTTGACTACGTGTTGACTCATTGATAAACAAATTTAACATTATGTCAACAACAAGATCTCTTTTGATTTTGGTTTTACTCTTAAGGAATGCAATATTCTCTAGGGTGAATCCTTGATGGGTTGACTAGTGAGTAGCCACATTTACTAGGTGGTTTAATTCCATCTTTCTAGTTGTGTCATTTCCTTTTCTAGTTCATAATGGAACATACATTCTCATTGGGTGAGATAATTACACTCTTTCTCTCTTTCTCTTTTTCTAGAGATGTCTCTCTTATTGTGATTTTTAAGTTGATGAAGACTTGAGTCCTTGGGGACTTGAGGATATCTTTGTCCCTTTGATTTTAGTAAGATTATCTTTTCATTATGATCTCCATTACCAAGAGTTTTCATTGAGTTCATACTTTTGCTAAAGTGGGGGCTTGATGTATCATTTTAAAATCAAAGCACTTCCATGATAGAAACATTTAGCTCTCCAGGTAAATGGTCTAGGCTCATGTCAAGCACCTTGAATAGGTGCTAGCATGGATTTGGTTGTTTCCAAACTATTATTCTTTTCTCTCCCTCTTTCCAGCCCATTTTCCACTTTCTTTCTACATTTTTCTAGCATCTTAACTAAGATCCTAAGATGTGTGACTCTAGGTCCAAATTTAAAGGTTCCATGATTTCTAGATGTTGAGTTTCAAAAAGAATTGTTTTCCCACTTTTGGGTCAACTGTTCTGGTCTCCAAAATGGTAAAATCTTAAAATTTATTTAATCTAGGTCCATTTCTATGGGTTAATATTTATTGAGATTTAATTCTCCAATGTTCACCTTTCTAGAAGTTTGAACCCTAGATCACTATATAAGGAAGCCTCCTCCTCTCATTTTCTCTAACTAGAACAACAAAATAGAACTAGAAGAAGATGATATATTATATCAAATGATCCATTATCAAGAATTCAAGCATTGAAGCATTGAATATTCAATTCATCAAGGAGATCCATTATTAGCCATTAAACAATTCAATATCTCTGGAGCCCTCTTATTGAAGATTCCTCCATCTACATTCAGTCAAGCCTCTTCCTATGGTAAGATCCATTCAAGATTGATGTTGAAGATCTAATGCCATTGATTTGAGACAACCTACATTCATTTTTGTGTTCATTTGGAGCATCCATACTTGTGGATTGAAGGATTCGAATCCTCCACAAGGTTTTCAACATAACCAAGGTGAATAGTTTCATTTACTTTATTTATACATATTGAAATTTAAATTACATTTCAATGTTGACTCCAAACTGAGGTTTGACCAAGGAAAACCCCTCATCCAAACAAAAAAACATTTTTTCTTGTAGGTACACATACATGATAGTGAATTGAAGTTGAGATTTGGATACCCTTTTTGATAAACTTTTGAGATCCATGAACAAAGTTTTTGTTAGAGTAGTGTAGGTCAAGGTCAAAAATAAAGGGGTTAGATTGTACCCCATTATCTAGGTCAAGGTTGACCTCCCCTCAAAACGATATTTTTTTTTGGATTTTCTCTATCTTGATATTTCCAAAGTGTAGCAGGCTGTAGAATTCTTTGAAACTATACATAGACATTAGAAATCAATATTTTCTATATTTTCAGTACTTTGAGGTTAGTATTTATCTTCTATTCATTTGATATTTCAAGTACATACTTTCAGTAGTAGATTATATGATTTCCTCCTTTCTTCATATTCACCATTGTTTTATTCATTTGTGCATTGATCACTTCTTTTTAATTAATAAATTTAGGTCTTTCCTTTTGAGAATTTGGGCTAAGAATAGGTTCTATATTCCCCTCTTACATCATACATCATATATATTTACCCCATTCATTTTGAAATACTATTCATATGGCATACAAGGTTTTTTAGAATAATTTTGATAACATTGTGAAGGCTAGTAGGACATTTGTAGTTAAAGATCTACCTAGGATAATAAAGCCTACTAATATTGTTTACACAGAATGTATCTTGGCTAAGTAGAAGAATACCTATCATTTCCTAGAAATAAATTCACTACTATAGAGAAGATGGGGATTGTTCACATAGATTTGAGTGGCCCCTCAAGGACAAGAGGATTCTATGAAGAAAGGTATTTGATGATTTTTTGTTAATGATTTCACTAGAATTATGCGGGTAGTATTACATAGAGAGAATTCTAAAGAATTTGAGAAGTTTAAGATATTTAAAAATAGAGTTGAGAATGAATCTAGTCTTAAGATAAAATTTTTGAGATTAGATAGAGGAGGATAGTTTACTGTGAGAGAGTTTAACATATTTTGTGAAGAAAATGGAATCAAGAGATCATTATCTTCACCAAGGACTCTGAGCAGAATGGGATTGCTCAAAGAAAAAATAGATCAATAGTAGAGGTAGCAAGATAAATGATGTTTAAGAATGATGTATCAAGGACATTTTGGAGAGAATCAGTAAATATAGTTCAATGTACACTATGAAGAAAGTAAAAATCAAAGAAAGGTATGCATAAAACTGCTTATGAATTATGATGTGGTCATTCACCCTTAGCAAAGTATTTAGAATCTTTGGAATCAAATTTTATATAAAGAGATATGATGATATTGGTAAGTTTGATCCAAGAAGTGATGAAGGTATGTTTCTTGGTTATATATTCAAAAGTAAGGTTTATAGATGATTTAATCATAGAACAAAGAAAATGGTTCAAAGCAAAAATGGACAAGTTAATGAAAAGTTTGGATTTAAGGAAAATATGATGGATTACAATTCTAATAAAGAAGAAGACAATACTAGAATTGTTAGAAAAAATGCAAAATCTTTCTTTATGACTAACAATGATTTGTGTAATGATGTAAAAATTATTTTGAAAAGAGGAGAAAGATCATAACCAAGAGAACAAAGAAGAGTTGGGTTAGCAACTCCCACCTCTATCAAGAATTTGACAAAGAATCACTTTTTAGAGAAGATAATTGGAAGCTAAGAAAAAGGAGTGATGATAGGGAATAGAGTTAATGAACATAAATGTTTGATTTCTCCAGTTAGCCTAAGAGTATAGATAAAGCATATAAAGGTGATCATTGGATTCAAGTAATGGAGGAAGAATTAGATTAGATTGTGAAAAATAAAGCATAGAAATTAGTTCCAAGACCTAAATACTACAATGTTATCGAAACCAAATGGGTATTTAGGAACAAGATGAATGAACAAGGTGAATTTGTAACAAATAAGGCTAGAGTTGTGTGCAAAGGATGATCCAAGCAAGAAGGAATAGAATATGAGGAGACATATGCTCTTGTAGCCAGAATGGAAGTAGTGAGAATGTTCATGGCTTATGTAGTGTATAAGAAATTCAAAGTGTTCCTGAATAGAGAACATGCATAAGTATATATTGAGAAGCCTAAAGCTTTCCCTCTAATAGAAGAAAAAGATATAGTATGCAAATTGAAGAAATCTCTATATGATCTAAAGAAAGCACCTGAAACCTGGTATGTAAGGTTCAAAAATTATTTGGTAAATTTTGGACTTGCTCAAGGTACAATAGATAGTAAATTGTATTTGAAAAATTAGAGAATGGATTTTTGGTAATAGTAATATTTGTTGATCACATAATATTTGGAGGTAGTGATGAAGCAAGTGATAAGTTTGTAGAAGAAATGAAGAATGAGTTTGAAATGAGTATGATAAGAGAAATGAAGTCTTCCCTAGGTTTTCAAATTGTATAGAATCCTGATGGTATTTTAATTTTAAAGTGAACTATATGAAAGACTTGTTGAATATATTTTTCTTGGAAACTTGTAAGTCTATTGGTACACCAATGATCACTAGTCATAAGGTATTTAGCAAAGATGAGACACCTACAATTGAGAAGAAGTAAAAATCCATGATTGGAGGTTTGTAGTATCTGACTCACACCAGACTAGAAATAGAAAATGTAGTAGTGATTCTAGCTAAATTTCAAGCTGATCCTAATGAGTATCATTATGCAGCAATAGAATGAATATTTAGATATTCAAAAACAACATTAGATTATGGAATATGGTATGATAGATCAAGTGATGTCTTTCTATGTACTTATACTCATGTGGGTTGGGCATGTAGTATGGATAACAAAAAGAGCACCAACGGTGGTGCATTCTTTCTTGGAGAAAGATTGGGTTTTTGGTTGAGCAATATTGTATTTCATAGAGTGTAGTTGAGGTAGAGTATGTTGCAGTAGGAAATAATTGTAACCAAGTGATGTGGATGAAGAAGATGCTGAAAGATATTAGGATAGAATTTTTAGGACCTATTATTATATACTATGATAACACAAGTATAGAAAGTATGTCTAGAAATCTGGTATTGCATTCTAAGAGTAACCATATATCTATTAAGTATCATTTTTTGAGAGAGAAGGTAGCAAAAAAGGAGATTAGATTGGAGTATGTTAGTCCTAAAGATCAGATCATAGATATCTTTACAAATCCCTTACTAAAGTTACATTTGAGTACTCGAGAGATATTCTTAGGGTTATGCCCTTTCCTACTTGAGAGTAGATGATGCAGAGATTGCATCAATCTAGTGGTAGAGATCACTATTATTTGAATGGACTGAATGTTGATGCCTCTTGTCTAGAGGAGTATATGTGATGAGAAAAGTTATTGAGGACTCTTTGTATTTTGTATTGAATAGTGTCTTTGGACAATTGATCTAGTTGAAGACTTGGAGTAGTAAATTGACATAATGAGGCCTTTTTCATTGATGTCAATGGGGGTGAAGAGTGCTTTAAAAGTATCCTTTAGTAGAATGGGGGAGAGATAGTTAAACATATATCTATTAGGGAGATTTAGAAAGATTCATGAATATCTCTACAGGAAGGACATAAAGCATGAAGATACAGAACATAGAAGTGTTCAAGATGATTTTAGATTTGATTGATGAAGAGGATTTGAAAAGATGAGAATAACAACAATAATAGAGTATTGTTTGGTATTCTTGGAACTTAGATGTTTTTCATCTATGTTGCCATCAATTCCAAAGGGGGAGATTGTTAGCATGAATGTTAATGGTACTTGTTGTCACAAAGGTTTGCACCCATGTCCAATTGTTTTACCTAAAGACAACCTTGTGAAACATGGAAACAACCTCCAACCTATCGGGCTTGAACTGTGAGGTTGAGTCTCTAGAGAAGGCCGACTTCCTTTACTATCAGGGTGCACATAACTACTCTTGGAGAGGAAAAGGGAGAAGGAATGAATAGAAGCAAATCTACCTATTCTAATCTAAGGGGGTGATGCACCAAAATAGAGCATTCTAACCAATCTCTACCCATACATGCACTATTGAACCATCATGACACCAAAAGATATACACATTCAGACTTGCTTTAGTTTGACAATCACATGTAGATTAGAAAACCCAAATGAATGACACAAGAAAAGAGAGGATTCACTTATATAACATTCATAGGCCAAAAGAGATACAGTCATGCAAGATTGCAGATCTCTACAATACACCAATGAGAGGCAAATAGTTCTTGCACTTTACATCAATGGCTGAAGGAGATAAGGGAGAATGCCATACAGTTCAGAGGCAAAGGGAATTTACACTGAAGTTGCAGAGCAATATCAAAGAAATTGGAGAAGAGTAGACCTTTTCAAAATCTACAAAAATTGCCTTTATAGTTCAGGCATAACTAAGATGTCCTCTAATTGAAGTTATTCTACAACCATTGCCATTAAGCCCTATAGAGAATAATCATGGAGATCTGAAGAAAATCTGATCTAAGCATAGATCTAGATGCAATGATATATGATCTTTGTTGGAAATGGTCCCCGAGAAGATAGAAATGATTCCATTAAACCATTCTAACCAAGGTAGATAGATAAATTGGGGAGGTGGAGTGTTTTCCCGCATTCACTGAGTTCAACATTTATCCAAGAGTGGTTGACATTGATCATAAGGATCAGATCGCGCAAAAAAACTCAATTCCCTCCATTTCTAGCTCATAAATCAAAAAAGTCAGTAGGTCAACCTAACTCTATCACCAGGATGAGCCATATAGGCCAATAGTCTCATTTTATTTTTCCACCCCGCAAGATCTCCATGTGGTTGACCAACATCTTCTTTACTAACTGTGCCACCTCCTCAAAATCCTAACCATGATAGTCACATAACTACCAGCCCAACTGTCAATGCTACCTATTAATACCTTGGTTGGGCCTACTGGGACATGTGTCCTTAAGGTGCTTTCCCACATTGTTTAATGTCATTGCATCTCCTTAATGTGGGAAAACATCAATCATTAATCTCCATGAGAACAACGATCATGAAAGATCCTTATAATACCATGCTTGCCCCTCAAAATTTTGAGCCCACAAAATACTCAACATCTTACTCAGCCTGACTCGGCTTCATTTGGCATCACCCTAGCATACAACTGGCACCACCTTGGTGAAGCACATAAGAAATAGGTCCCATAGAGACACGCGGCAATAAGGCACTTTCCTGCATTCCATAATCTCCTTGCAACTTCATAATGTGGGAAAGCACCAGCCCTTGACCTCATTACAATCTATGGTGATCAGAATCTCATATATCCATACACCTAGTTAGCTGGACAGACCAATGAAACACTTCCTCTACATTACATCTCACCTCACAACTGCCATGGAAGATGAGCTAGTTAATTTCCCTTTAAGAAGGGTGGGCCCATGATGTCACACTATGCCACATATCACAAAGGGTCTTGCTCGCATTCCTTAAAACTCATGCACCTTCATATTGCAAGCAATCGTTGATTGTCAATCTACAGAAGATCGACAATCATCGAAAGATCTGTATTTATACCATGCTTTTTGTTAAAGCTTTGGGCCCATGAACCACTTAGTAGCCACCTCATATGACCTAGCCCCATGATGACATGTGGTAGCAAGGTGCTTGCCCACATGGCTTAATTTCCTCGCAACTCCTTATTGCGGGAAAGTGCCAACCCTTGATCTATTTGCATTGAACGGTGGATCTTGCTGCTCAATAAAATACCACCTTTTCAAACCCATGTGTTCTGACATGTTCCATGACAAAATTTATTTATTTCTCCTGAGAAGAGCAGGGCCATGATGTCACACTATGCCACATGTTTCAAGGGCACATACCTACATTGTTTAATTTCCTCGCAACTCCTTATTGCAAGCATTTCTCCTGAGAAGTGTGGGCCCATGATGTCACACTGTGCCACGTGTTGCAAGGGCACATACCTGCATTGTTTAATTTCCTTACAACTCCTTATTACGAGTATGCACCAGCCATTGATCCCAGGAGATCTGATGGTGGAAGATACAACTGGGAACATGGGATGTTGTGGGACATGTGTTACAAAGGGGCATGCTCGCATTGTCAGAAAGCCTAAAAAAGACAAAATGCGAGAATGCGGGCACTAATTGAACTGCCAAATCACCCTACCACCTTGTCCACCCTATCTGCAGTGGCTCAAAGAAGATGGGCCCACCTACCATGTGGTCAAAAAGTGCTTCCTCACATTATTAGGAAGTCTGACAGAACTCAGAATGCGGGAAAGCAGGCGCCAATAGAATCGCCAGCTGGGCTAACCTCTTCCTTTCTGCGGCCCACACAAAATGAAAGGACCCAATGATCAACATGTCACAAAGGGGCTTCCCCACATTACATAAGGATCGTACATTTTCAAAATGCAAGAAAGTGCCCACCGTAGATTTAAACAAGATCTGACGGTGTGAAAAGTTGCAGGCCGATGGAAATAAACTTGGAAATGCCATCAGTCTTATATATATATATATATATATATATTTTCATATTTTTGGTCATTTTAAATACAATTAAAAATGGAAGGTGATCGTTGGGTGGGGTAAGTATTTAAATTCAAATTTTGGTGAGGGGGGGCAAAAATGGTAACATTTCTGGTGACTCAAAGGGGGTGCAAGCCTGCTATGCATAAGATCAGTGGCTTGGAACATCCATTGGGCTATAGAGTTGTGAAAGATGTGGATTAGTGCATTATAAAACCCTAACCCTACCTCTGTGATAGCAAAACACTGAAAATATATATCTCTACAACTGGAACTAGAGAACAAAAACCTTCAAAATTTTGAAACTGGCTATCTCAAAGAGAGAAAGTTGTGCTTGTGCACTTCTTCGAAAGTTGAAAACCAACGAAAAGAGAACTACTCTAATATATACATGAAAATTCAATCCCTATCAGAGACATGGCTTAAGGTAGATCCCATTAACTAGGATATAAAAAATTTCACCATTAGGCTTGCTTAATTGAAAAGCATTGCCCTGCTTGCAACTGACAATCAGATAGGGACCACTCCACAGTGCATCAAATTTTGAGTCTCCTTTGGTTTTTCTCTGTCTGTATCCCATTTCAAAACCAAATCACCCTCCCTGAAGGTTCTGACCCTAGCCCTTTTGTCAAAACTCCTTTTCACCTATTGCTGATGTATTTCTGGGGTCTACATGGCTTGACCTCTTTTCTCTTCTAGCTCCATCAACTCTGCCATTCTTATTGTCATGGCATCATCTTCAATTAGCTCCAGCTTATGAGCTAGTTCTAGGGATGGGAGTTCTAATGAAATTGGAAGCCTTGCTTCTCTGCCATATACCAACATAAATGGTGAATTCTCTATTGATCTCTTAGGTGTTATTCTATTAGCCCAGAGTGTAGTCCTCAACTTTTGATGTCAACACCTCTGGTTATCCTCTATAGTTATTTTCATAATCCTAATCAAGTTTTTGTTAGAGGATTCAGCCAAACCATTTCCCTGAGGATAGTAGTTTGAGGATGTGCTCAAGTAGATTTTATGGTCAACTACCCATGTACAAATCTAAGCTCCCACAAAAGATTTTGCATTATCTGAAATAATGGTGGAAGGGGCACCAAACCTAGTCACAATTCCGTCAAGGAACTCAACAACTGAAGATTCCATGGTTTCCTTCAATGCAACTGCCTTGATCCATCTAGTGAAGTAGTGTATACTAGCTAAAATCCATTTGTGACCAAAACTAGAAGGAGGATTAATAGGGCCTATGAAATCCAATCCTCATTGAGTGAAAGGCTGGTCCACCTAAATGGGATGAAGAGGAAGAGATGCAAGCTTTTTCTTACTAGAAAAGAAAGCACATTTTTCACATTTCCTCACATACCTATGAAAATCATGGAATAGAGATGGCCAGTAGTAACTAGCCCTCATGACCTCCATTGCAGTTGTCCTTGCTGAGAAGTGACCACCATCAGGACCATCATGAAGCTCTTTGATAATTCTTTCAGCTTGGTCTATGTTAATGCATCTTAATAGGGCTCCATTAAAATCTTTCCTGAAAAGGATACCATCAACTATAACATAAGGAATTGACTGTAATCTATACTATCTCCTTTTGGTTCTATCCAATCCTTGAGGGTATCCATTGCCTAATAAGAAATTCTTCATATCATCCATCTAGCTCCTTGGGTCATCACTTCTTGCTTCTTGTTGCTTTATTAGTATCATAGAAACTTCCTCATCAAGTTCTTGAGATGATATCATGTATTTACACAATCCTTTCCCTCTTACCAGCTTGGTGATCTAGATATCAACATCATATTCCATTACTTTAATAATCTAGCCAGCTCTCTTCTCACTAATATCTTTTCTCAAAAGGAAATCTTTCACACTGGCATGGAGTACTAACAGATGAATTTTATTATGAGATAGGAGGTGTCTAAATTTCTTTAAAGCTCTGATGAGTACAAGGGCTTGCTTCTCTACATAGTTGTATTTGTCTTCATACTCTTTAAGCCCTTCACTAAAGAAGGCTATGGGCTGCTCTTCATATTTATCATTTTCTTGAGTCAAGACAGCAAAAATGCTTGACTCACCACCTAGGGTATAAAGGATGAAATCCTTTTCAAAATTTGGATTAATGAGAGTGGAGACCAAGGCTATGGCTACCTTAATCTCTTCAAAACTTTCCTTCCCTTCCTTGGTCCATGCAAATACCATACTTTTCTTGAGCATAGCTGTAAGGGGTTTTACCATGGTAGCAAGATTAGGGATGAATCTTCTCAAAAAAATTATCCTACCAAGGAAACTTTGCAACCCTTTCTTATGTTTAGGAAGAGGGAGAGCAAGTATTGCTTTTGTTCTTTCTAGATCAATGGTTAAACCATCCTTAGATATAATGTGTCCTAATAATTTTCCTTGATTGGTAGCAAAGACACACTTGCTCGGGTTAAGGGATACCCCAAACTCTCTACACCTTGAGAACACCTACCTTAAATGATCAAAATGATCTTCGACATTCTTTGAATACACTGTAATATCATCAAGGTAAACTAATACAAACTTTCCAATCACATTTTGGAAGGCCATCTCCATTGCCTTCAGAAATGTAGCACCTACATTGGTTAGCCCAAATGGCATTTTACAATAAGCATAGGTACCCCACTTGGTAGTAAATGCAGTCTTGTACCTATCAGACTCTTTGATCAGTACTTGATTCTAGCTAGAAAATTCATCAAGAAATGAAAACCTCTTTGAACCACTAACCTTGGACAAAATCTGTTCCATGGAAGGGAGGGGATGGTGATCCTTAAGAGAAGCTTGGTTAAGGTCCCTAAAGTCCACACACAATCTAATTTCTCCATTCTTCTTCCTAATAGGGACAAGGTTTGCTACCCATGATGAGTGTTTGATGGGGAAAATTATATTGGCCTCAATCAATTTGGATAGCTCTTTTATCATTAAGGGTTCAATTTTGGGATTCACTAGCCTTTGCTTTTGTCTTACTAGTTTGACATTATCAATTAAATCTATGGTATGCTAAAACAACCTTGGGTCAAAACCCTTTAAATCATCATATGTCCAGGCAAATATATCATTAAATTCTTGATATAGATGAATAAAACTTTCTTGCTCAATCTCAGAACATACCTTCCCCATGTTTAAGGATTTTCCATCAGTGGCTAGGTTCATGACTCTACCTCTCGCTTGGTCATCAGGATTAAAAACACTTTCTAAAGTAATGAGACCCCTAGGCAGCTTTTTGGAACTAAGGTTAATGATTTGATCACCATACTGATCCTGCAGTCTTGACTAGTTCTTATCTAAAAATTCTACTTCATTCTACAAGAAGCTTACAATTTGTTCATCAAATTCAAACACTTGCCAATGGATGTCATTGTTAGGGATGTCAAGCCTTACTACCATTTTGATTTTTTTCTTCTTCTCCTCCTCAAGATTCCTTGGCGCATCATGAGATGCACCTATTGCTACAAGTCTATCAACATGTCTATTTTCCTTTCTAGGGATGCTTCGAATATTAAATGCATCGAAACCCTCAAGAAAATCCCATACCCTATGTTTATAAGACTTGAGAAAACCATTCTTCATGATATTCTAATTTCTCACTTGATTAACCACCAACTCACTATCTCCATATACACTTAAGGCTTGAATTCCTCTTTTTTGAGCAAGTAGGAGACCCTAAATCAAGGATTCATACTCGGACACATTATTAGTGCAACTGAACTGGAGCCTAAAGGAGAAGTAGTACCTTACTTGTGCAAGAGAAATCAACATCATGCCAGCCCCTAATCCATTCTTATTCCTTGATCCACCAAAGTACATACTCCATATCCCACTCACATCTTCTATAGTCTCCACAAGATTGGGGACTAGAGCATCCTTCTCTAATATACAATATGTACTAAGGCCTGTTTCAAGGGTTTCTAACATAGGATCAAATTGATATGCATTAGCCCATTCATCTAAGAGGAAATCAAGTATCTTTGCTAGGGAATTAGTGGGCTCATTACTTATGTCATTCTCATCCACTTCTAGGATAGTGCAATTCATGTTGATGAGATTAGGGGTGTAGGGTTTAGTATGATGGAGGGCTAGAGGCTCTACTCCGATCAAAGCTTTGGCCCCATATATTGTCCTAAAAAACATATATGACCAATCAGAAGATATGTAACCACCTATTTGGGCAGTGAAATCTCTTAACAGACAGATGGCAAAATGTGGCTTGACTTCAACAATGAATATATCTTGAGTTATAGTACAACCAAGGCATGCATGTAGGGCCATTTCCACATTCCTAAGGATCCCTATAGTCTTGATAGTACTACCATTCAACTATAACACATCCCTAACAATGGGTTCATATTTCATTCCCAAAGCATCAGCAACACACCTAGGCATCACTGAACTACTAGCCCCTGAATCAATCATGCAATTCTGGACTAGTCTATCCCCTATAATTAAAGAAACATAAAATGGAGGGGATCTAACCTTTTTACTTGTTTCTTCCTCCCTTGATGGCTATACTAGGCTTGTGGCACTTTTCATGCTAGGTGGCTGATCCTTTGGTTCAATACTTTCCAATTCTTGTTGCAACAACCTCTTTTGCATGGGTATAGTAGAAATGGCATCCCATATGGAAATATTCACATTTGTTTTCTTCATTTGTTCTACCAGACTGAATGAAATAGTAGGTGCTTTGGTAGAAACCTTGGGAGTTGGATTTGTAGGAGGTTAAGGTGGAACAACTTGAGGATCACTTACATTCTTTCTGCCATTATTTTGCCTCTACTACTGAAAGGCATTTGATTGATCATGAGATATTACAATTAAAGTTGAGGCCTGATTGGGAAGAGGAGGGGTAGCATCCTCAATAGCTCTTCTTTTGCTCCTGGTTTTGTGAGAAATGGAATCTTGGTTTACATTACAATGATCCTCCACTTAATGATTTATAAAGGAAAAATCACCTTGTCCTTGCATATATGAGGCATCTTTGAATTGTTCCTCCTTGTATGATTGTCCTATTGCAGGCTCTTGGATGGTCAAAGAAAAATAAGATTCATCCTTATAACACATACAACGAGCATAGGATTAGTTACAGGAGGGACAAAAATCCTAATCTTGGGCCATGTTGTTTTGAGGAACCATGGCCCTACTTTGGTTTACATTTGAGGTTGAAGCATGACTACTTTTCCTATTCTAATCAAAAGAATTGTTCCCATAATTTTGACTTGGAGTCCTACCACTGTTTAAATTTTGATTTTGCAATTGGTGAGCCTTACTACCTTGAACCTGCTGTCTCTCTAAAGTCACTACCTTGTTGCTCACTTTCTGCATCACAGAGAAGCTATCTTCTAGTTTCTTCTCTTGACCTTGCAATATTTTATCTATGTTCAACATCATAGATTACATCATCTCCTTGATTTCATCTATTCCATTTGAAGATGTGGAAGGTTGACAGACTAGGGCAAGGGATTGTGATGTGGAAATTGTGGGAAGAGGAGCCATTGTTGGTTGGTGATTTGGAACATCAGGAAAGAAAGGCATGGGAGGCCTTAGAGCTAGCTTACCTCCTTGTATTAGGATGTTCTTTGACCTTATTGCTATGTTATAAGCATTAGGAAAGGTATCTTCTCCCATATTTTTGATTGTAGTGGCAATGTCACTGTTAAGAGCTCTAAGGTAATGAAAGAAGGCATTACCAAGAGTAGGTTTTACTGAAGTAGGTATTCTATCCCATGTCTTTTGAAATCTATAGTTGAAATCAATCATACATTTATGGGAGGCTCTTTTTATAGTAGTCAACTATTCTAAAAGTAACAAATGGTCACTTTTGTCCTCAAAATATTTACATAGTCCTACTCCTAATCCATCCCAATCTATTATAGAACCATGAGCCAAACCTCTATACCATTGTAATGCTTTTCCTTTCAAGGATGAGGCTAGAAGCTTAACTACAAAATTATCCTTTGTAATTCCATGGATATTGTAGACATTTGCAACTTCTTGAATGTGTTTTGAGGGAGAGATAGAAGTTTCACCAGTAAACTCTGGTATACTTTTGAGTGCAGCTATTGGTATGTCATGTCTTTGGGCCAATAAAAGATGACTTCTACCATTAAAGGTGGCAAAGGTGTGGGCTCTAGGCTATGCCATATAGACAAGTGATCTATTGATATGTGTTGATGGCAATCTAGGCTGAGATCTGGCAGCAGGAGGAGTACAGATAGGTCTTGCTGGTGTATTTGTTACTATTGCACTCCTAACTAGTGATAAATATACTCTAGTCCTCCTTCTTCTAGGATTTGAAAATGAAAGCTCTTGGTACTAAAACTTACCTCTAAAAGATGCCCTTATTTCAGCTTTGGGCATGAATTACTGCAACTTTGGTCTGGAACCAGATGTATATGAAGCCTAGCAAAGTCACCAAGTACTTGAAGAATGAACCTCTTGAAGGCTTGAAGACTGAAGCTAGTATTATCTCCTCATTATTAATCTTGAAATCTCCCTTTTGACACCAGTAGACTTGAAATTTTCTTAATAGTGTCCCACCAGGCGTGCCAAAAACTGTTGTCACAAAGGTTTGCACCCACATCCAAAGTTTTTATCTAAGGACAACCTTGTGAAACATGGAAACAACCTCCAACCTATGGGAATTGAATTGTGAGGTTGAGTCTCTAGAGAAGGTCATCTTCCTTTACTATCAGGGTGCACCTAACTACTCTTGGAGAGGAAAAGGGAGAACGAATGCATAGAAGCAAATTGACCTATTCTAATCTAAGGGGGTGATGCACCAAAATAGAATGTTCTAACCAATCTCTGCCTATATATGCACTATTGAACCATCATGACACCAAAAGATATACACATTTAGACTTGCTTTAATTTAACAATCACATGCAGATAAGAAAACCCAAATGAATGACACAAGGAAAGAGAGGACTCACTTATATACCATTCATAGGCCAAAAGAGATATAGTCATGCAAGATTGTAGATCTCTACAATACACCAATGAGAGGAAAATAGTTCTTGCACTTTACATCAATGGCTGAAGGAAATAAGGTAGAATGCCATACATTTTAGAGGCAAAGGGAATTTACATTGAAGTTGCAAAGCAATATCAGAGAAATCAGAGAAGAGTTGACCTTTTCAAAATCTACAAAAATTGCCTTTATAGTTCAGGCATAACTGATATGTCCTCTAACTGAAGTTACTCTACAACCACTACCATTAAGCCCTATAGAGAGTAATCATGGAGATCTAAAGAAAATCTCATCTGAGCATAGATTCAGATGCAATGATATCTTATCTTTGTTGGAATAGGGCCCTGAGAAGATAGAAACAGTGCCATTAAACCATTGTAACCAAGGTAGATAGATAAATTGGGGAGGTGGAGTGTTTTCCTACGTTCACTAAGTTCAAAATTTATCCAAGAGTGGTTGGCATTGATCATAAGGATCATATTGTGCAACAAAATTCAATTCCCATCATTTTTATCTCGTAAATCAGTGAAGTCAGTAGGTTAACCTAACTTTGTCACCAGGATGAACCACATGGGCCAATAGTCTCATTTTATTTTTCCATCGAGCAAGATCTCCATGCGGTTGACCAACATCTTCTTTACAAACTGGGCCACCTCCTCAAAATCCTAACCTTGATAGTTACATAACCATCAGCCCAACTGTCAATGTTAACTGTTAATACCTTGGCCGAGCCTGCTGGGACACATGTCCTTCAGGCACTTTCCTGTATTGTTTAAAGTCCTCACATCTCCTTAATGTGGGAAAGTGTTGATCATTGATCTCCATGAGATCAAAAATTGTGAAATATCCTTATAATACCATGATTTCCCTTCAAAATTTTGAGGCCACGAAACACTCAGCATTCGACTCAGCCTGATCCAGCTTCATCTAGCATCACCCTGGCATACAACTAGCCCCATCTTGGTGACCCACATAAGAAATAGGTCCCACAAAGACACATGGTAGTGAGGCACTTACCCACATTCCTTAATCTCCTTGCAAATTCATAATTTGGCAAAGTGCCAACCCTTGATCTCATTACAATCTACGTCAATTAGAATCTCATATGATCGTACACCTAGTCAGCTGGACAAACCAATGAAACACTTCGTCTACAGTCCACCTCACCTCACAACTTCCATGGAAGATGAGCTATTTAATTTACCTCTAAGAAGGGTGGACCCATGATGTCAGACTATGCCATGCATCACAAAGGGGCTTGCCTACATTCCTTAAAACTCATGCACCTTCATATTGTGGGCAAGTGTTGATTGTCGATCTACACAAGATTGACGATCATCAAAAGATTTGTATTTATACCATGCTTTCCATCAAAGCTTCAAGCCCATGGACCACTTAGTATCCACCTCACATGACTTGGCCCAACAATGACACACAGTAGCAAGGCGCTTGCCCGCATTGCTTAATTTCATCATAACTCCTTAATGTGGGAAAGTGCCAACCCTTGATCTATTTGCATCAAACGGTGGATCTTTCTACTCAATAGAATACGACCTTTTCAAACCCACTTGTTCTAACAAGTGCCATGACAAAATTTATTTATTTCTCCTGAGAAGAGCGGGCCCATGACATCACACCGTGCCACGCATCACAAGGGTGCATACCCACATTGTTTAATTTCTTTGCAACTCCTTATTACAAGCATGCACCAGCCATTGATCCTAGGAGATCTGATGGTGGAAGGTACAATTGGGAACATGGGATGTCATGGGACATGTGTCATAAAGGGGCATGCCCGCATTGTCAGAAAGCCTAACAAAAGACAAAATGCGGGAATGCGGGCACCAATTGAACTGCCAACTCACCTTGCCACCTTGTCCACCCTGTTTGCGATGACTCAAAGAAGATGGACCCACCTACCACATGGCTAAAAAGTGCTTCCATACATTATTAGGAAGTCTAACAGAACTCATAATGCAGGAAAGTAGGCACCAATAGAATCGCCAACCGGGCTAACCTCTTCCTTTCTACGGCCTAGACAAACCGAAAGGACCCACTGATCCACATGTCACAAAGGGGCTTCCTCGCATTACATAAGGATCATACATTTTAAAAATGTGGGAAAGTGCCCACCGTAGATTTAAACAAGATTTGACGACACAAAAGGTTGTAGGTCGATGAAAATAAACTTGGAAATGCCATAAGTTTTAAATGTTTTATTTTTTTGTATTTCAGGGCATTTTAAATACTATTAAAAATGGAAGGTGACCATTTGGTGGGGTAAGTATTTAAATTCAATTTTTTTCTTGGGGGGGGGGGGGGGGGGGGTGGAAATGGTAACAATACTCCTTTGGGGGAGTATCCTAAGTGTTGGAGAGAATTGACATGATGCATTCATGACTCATTGATGTCGATATAGCAGTAATTCTATGTAGACTAGTAGAATTGCATATAGAGATCATAATTGTCTGGATATAGATTTGATGTACATGTGAAGCAAGGTTAAGGACATGTTCCACTTTGTGTCCTGATGATGAGGTTAAATGTGCCTAGTCTAAGTCAAATATGTATGGGATATAAGTGTTGGTGTAAATGTTGATGTAAAGTGTATGGGACATTTTATTATATCTTATAGTAGAGATATAAGTGTTGGTGTAAATAAGTATTCACTATTTACACTTTACTTAAGCTTACTTAGGTTAATGAATTATTTTATTATTTATCAGTTTGAAAATACTAGAGTTTGAATAATTAATTGAGTTGTCATGTTGACAACATAGTTTTTTGCACTCTAATTAAGCACATGGTGTCTACAACATAAATTTACATGACACATCTTCGTAGGATTATCCTCTCATCATTGCACTAACTCACTATTTACACTTTACTTAAGCTTACTTAGGTTAATGGATTATCTTATTATTTATTAGTTTGAAAACACTGGAGTTTGAATAATTAAATGAGTTTCCATGTTGACAACATAGTTGTTTGAACTCTAATCAAGCACATGGTGTCTACAACATAAATTTACATGACAGACCTTTGTAGGATTATCCTCTCATCATCGCACTAACTCCTGTGCTTAATGGAGGATAATTCACACTTGGTGGACATGTGCTCCATTGTGAGGCTTATCATATTGCTAACTCCTAGACATTCTAGAAGCATTCAAGAGGCCTTTATATTGAGGCACTCCTAGTGTGTATGTACATCAATTGAATATCATATTATTATTTCGATCATACTTTGTTTGTCCATTCTATCCATTGGAGACCATTTTTTCTTCACGTCTAAGAGGGCCACAATTCAAATCTAGAGTATCTCTAGATTTTTAATTTTGGGAGTTGTATTTTATTTCCAAAATTTTGTGACAAATTTGGCCTTTTAGACTAGTTGGAATTTTTTTTTGCAAGACAAGATTGGAGCTTGTTGGTGCAAATTATATATTGGCATCATATTTAGAAGGTCAAAAAAATCCAAAATCAACTTTTATTTAATCAAAATTAGACATCTAAGGTGAAATATAGATTCAATTGATTTTTGGAGGTGCAATGGTGGTGATTTAGGAAAAATAATTGTAGAGGTGATTTTCAAACAACAATATCTCCCTCATATTGACTCCTTTATTTGAGCACTTTTTTTGTTTTGAAGTAGAATTTCATGATCTACATATTAGAGTAGGATGTTTGAGATCTATGTTGCTAAAATTTTCTACAAATCACAAATCTTAGTTTTTTTTAACTTCAAAGGCTTAGTTCAGGCTCATCTGGGTAGATATTCAGGTTCCATTTTTTTTTAAGTGCATATTTTTTTGTCTACTTTCTAGATTTGCAACTAGATTATAGTCTTGTGTGGATAGATATACCATTTTTTGAAATAGGTCTTTTTTTTGAAATAGGTCCTTTTTTTGAAGAATAGTCCCTTCCTTATATTAATAAAAATACAATAAAGTTACATGTTCACAAAAGAAGGGGTCAGGGAAAACAAGATCACCCTATGAGTTCACATGACCAAAGGCTTGATATCAACTATTCATAAAAAAAAAACTTTAGAAAACACATAAAAAATCCTCAAGCTACTAGCGCAATGCTAGCTGAAGGAGGATCCTTATCCATCATTAGTAGCAATACCATTATCTTCATCTTTCTCTCCCTTAAGCCTAGGAGGAGAAATGGATAAGTCCAGCAAAGGAAACACCCACTTGGGGTCTAAGCATGTAGAGGGAAAACAGGTAGTAGGAGTAGTAAGAGGATCCATTGGGGACCACCCCAAGCCATACCTGTAAGGATGTAAGGGAAAGTGATGTTGACCACTAGATCCTCTAGAAGAGGGGCACTGACCAAAAGTACCATTGCTGGGAGAGCAGTTCAACTAAGAGTGAGGCATGTGAGAGTAGTGAGTATGACTACTCTATATTTGACAAGACGCGAGGAGGAGTATGATCACCAAAGGCCAAGTCTAGCAAAAAATGAGCTATCATATAGGGGGCACTTCTCCAATGAGCGAAAAGCTCCTATAGGTGAGCCACCTCCAAAGCCATTTTATTTGTTTGTACTCGAATTTGCAACATGACATTTTTATAAATACATACATCAGTGTACATAGCAACATTAATGTCAAGTGTGCTTTTAGCATAAATAACTACATTGTGATCTTTCCAAATGGTAAATAAGATCTCCAATCTGAAAGCATGCCATATCTAGGAGAACTTGAAGGGAATCTGAGTGTTGTCATCGAGAACAACCATATACCAAGAGAAAGGTTCTGGGTAGAAGGGGCAAAAGAGATCGTGGATCCATTGCCAATAACATTGAGCCCATCTATAGAACCAAGAAATGTGCAAAATATTCTTTGGTTGACCACAAATAGGGCAATGGTGGTTAGGAACACCCAAGTGCCATATCCTGGGGCCCAAAGGCAAGCCCTGGAAAAGAATAAACTATGCAAAATGCATAATTTTAGGCTCAGTAATGGCTTGCCAGATAATGGAAAACCTATGAATCCAAGTATGGTGATAAGATTTCAAATATAATCATTGGTTGATAACTTCAACCATGGATAGGTGAGGAACTAGCCATCGGTAGCCCAACCTAGACTTATAGCTTGTTACTGGGGTGTCTAGATATAACTTCTAGTCTTTCCACCAAGGGAAAGAGGATTGAATGCCAACTTTATGTAACAAATGTGGAGGTACTACAAAAACTAGAAGATCAAAAGTCTGTTGATGTGGAGGAGTGAACCAAAATTGCACTTTCATATCCTCCCATGACTGTAAGCTCATAGTAACTCATCAAAAATAATCTTTAGGGGTTCTTATGCCATGTTTAAAAAAACACAAAGCACTATCCCCATGCAGCTTAGCCAAGTGAGCACCTTGGATAGAAAATAATGATACCACTAGATATTGTGTTGGTTCATGGAGAGCCCATCTCTAGACCCATTACTAAGCCAATGAAGCTAGGGCTTAACTAATTCCTGAGCTTTCCAAATACTCTTGGCAACAAAATTACCCTAAATCTAGATAGGTTCAGTGGTGACAAGAAGGGTTAGAAAAGCCATCTCCTTCCAGGCTGGCCGGTGAACTAGAAAGCTTGAAGAAATGTAATGTCTTAAAGAAATATTCCAAGCTTCATTGCTAGAAAGAGCTCGAATTACTCATTTAGCACATAAAGAAGTACCTTTCTTCTTGGTGGATAGAAAGCCTAGCCCACTAGTTTCTTTGGGAAGACAGCATAAATCCCAGGCAACTCTATGAAAGCCCTAATGAGAAGCATCTAACACCTAGATAAAATCATGTAATAGGCACTTGAGTTTGAGATAAGATGTCTTTGAAGGAGCCCAATATGAGGAATAATACACATGGGTGGTGCCCAACACTTTGGAACAAATTTGGAATTTTCCTACAAGGGTGAGAGGTTTGGTGATCCAATACTCTAGCTTCTTCTCTATTCTTGCAAGAATGACATTCCATAGCTTGACAACTAAGGGTTGGAAGGAAAAATGGATGCCCATAAAATGAAAAACTTCCTTGTGCTAAACCCATTTCAATTGATATTTCCCAAGCCAAGTAGGATGGGGAAGGGAAGACTTCCTATAGCAAAGGGTTTTGTGCCACTAAATAGAAGACCCTGAAGCAAGATAGAATGTGTCAAGACATTGCAAAGTGGAGGCAACATTCTCTTCATCCTCAATGAGAGTGAGGAAGGAGTCATCTGTGAAATGGCCATTCACAAGCTAATTAGGGGAATCTAGGAGGGAAATACCATAGAACTACCCAAAACCTTCAACTGCCAACACATATAAAGAGGGTGCCAATAGGTAGCCATGAAGAATTTAATGATAAAGCCCAAAGGCTTGAGACTAGTGACCATTAATGGAGATGTAAGAAGAGGCATTCCCAACAAGCATTTGGATTGAATGCAACAAAGTAGAGCCAAACCCAAGCACCTAAAGTAATGCAAGGATGAATGGCTACTCAATCTGGTCATAAGCTTTGGCAAAATCAACTTTGAGAAAGATGGCTTGTTGCTTGGAATGCTGAGCCCATTTTGTCCCTTCCCACATAGCAATTATACTTTCTAGGATATAACTAGATTTTATAAAAGCTATTTGTTTAGGGTGAATAATCTGAGGAAGAAGATGATGGATTTTGAGAGAGAGAGAGAGAGAGCCTTGGAAATGATCTTGTAAGAGTCATTCAACAAAGTGATGGGCCCCCAATTGTAGATATTTTTAGAGTCACTTGCCTTAGGTATGAATTTGATATTCCCCTTATTAATAATATTTCCAAGAGAGTAGGCATTGTAGGCTTCAAGATAAACCTTATGTAGGGTTCGTCGAATCTTGTCCCAAAATGTTTTGTAAAATTCACATAGTAAACCATCACAACTAGGGGACTTATCATCTGCCATGAAGAAAATAAATTCCTTGAGGTCCCCTAAAGTGACTTTTTTCTTGCAGTATGCATTTTATTTGGAGTGAGTCTTTTAGAAGCGACATCCAAACAAGCCTGCAAGGTTTGATTTTGGGCTTTTGAAGGACCCTACGTAGTGAAAACTTTTTCATAGTGGTGAAAAAAAACTTTGAGAATGTCAAGAAGCTCACAAAAGGATTGTTGACCCTCCTAAACACATTTGATCCCCACTGCAGATTGGCAAGCCCTCAACATAGTAAAAAATTCCTTAGAAGCTTGATCTCCAACCTCCAACAAATGACGGTGAGCCTTGAGTTGAGCTCCCTAGGTAGTATAATTGTCTACAACCTATTTCTAGTGGCGAAGGTTGGCAAGATAAACGTGAAGATCCATGTCAAATAGATTTATGGCTAGAGCTTTAGTGGCCATAGAAAGATCTTTGGTAGTGGTCTCGTAGGATCTCTTGCGGTAGGTGGCCAACTACCTCCCATAAATATGAAGAAACCTTGTAGTATGGGTGATGGCATCATTCCACCCAGAGGAGGAATCGTGCCTAGGTTTAAGAGTCCAATTTTGTAAATTATGAGTAGTAGTGGGTGGATGTGACAGCACTGAAGTATTAAGGTAAAAATAAGTTTTACAATTACAAGGAGGGTTGGAATGCCAGTTGATGGAGAAGTGGATGGGAAAATGTTCAAAAAGAGTCACATCATAGAGTGTAGTGAAAGGTAGTAGACTCTTATGAGAAAAGGAAAAAAAGGACTTAGCAAAATTCATAGCATAGTTTAGCCTTTTAAGAACCCTATCAGATCCCTCTTCAAAGTTAGACCATGTGTACTAGATGCCATCAGTCTGGTGGTGATGAAAAAGACCCAGGTTGTTCTACATGTAAAACTAGGCTTCTCACTCTCTAATTGATCATCAAAAAGGTAGAAGGCCCACTTTATCAATAGCCAGCTCAAACATATTGAAATCTCATAGAATATCCAAGTGGCAGGTAGTAAAGAATTAGCTAGCCACCTCCCCAATTGTGAGTGCTCAACCACATCATTAGGGGCCTGAATAAGATAGAAAAATCCAAACAACTCTCTGCATGGGGTCAGAACCATGGGAAATAAAAAAATCAAAAAGCTAAGGGAAGAGGAAAGCTACTACCCCACCTTGACCAGTTTCATGTTGAGAAGCAAAGCTAACACCATCCAACCATATCACACGATAGGCTGAGTTGAGAAGAAACCCATAGACTTTGACTTCTTGAAGACATAGAGCATCAATATTGCCAAGCTTACACTTAGTATCGTGAAAAAAATATTTCCTAGGGAGGTCTACTAGCCCCAACACATTCTAGGAGAGAAAATTCATTATAAACCAGCTTGCATCTTCTCCTCATCCCCAAGCAAGGAATAACCTTTATGAAAAACCTGGAGAGTTCAAATGAGGGGTCACCCAAAGTAATGGCTCTTCATTTATCCCCAGTAAGAGAAATTACTTTCTATCCTTTAGGGTTGTGAGAGTGACAGAGAGACCGAGAGGAAATCATAGAAGCTACTTTAGGTGCACAAACTCAAGCAACTTGGACCTCTAGCTATTATGTCCCCTATGATACATGGTTTGAAATAGGTGGTAGCACAACCATGGGAACCTAGGGTGTTGTGGGAAAAAGAGGAGCCATAGTAGAGTTGGGATGGTTGGGTTCTTGAGAAAAGGGGCCTGGCTTAGCAATTCCCTTACCTTTATTAATAACCATTGTCCATTCATCTTTTTTTATATTCGGAGCTACCTTGGGTTCTTGAATCAAATAGTGATTACACTGAAGAAGAGGACAATATTTTGTCTTATGGCTAGCAGATTGATGGTGAAAGCAAGTATTTAGGTGATTCAGGTAAAGTTTCTTTTGGGTAAAGGTGGTAGCACCAATCTAAATTTTCATAGATTCTTTAGGTCCCAAGAGAGGTCAACCTCAACATAGATCCTCTACTAAGGTTAGGCATTGAAAAATTTGTTCGGCTCCACACAAATCACTTTGCCTACACTTTGGGCAATTTTTAGGAGGAAAGGCCAACAAGGGATGGATAGTATAGGGAACTCTAGCCAAACTAGAACTCTAAGTTTGCGGTTATCTAAGACACAAAAGTCTCAAGACCATCTCTGAATAGCAGGTAGAGATGAGTGAACTATCCATGGCCCATGGCTGAAGATGTTCTTAGCCTAGGAGGGGCTACCAAAATGAAACAAAAGAATCCCTTAGTGAGGCTTTGAATCCAGGCAAGGTGAATCCCTTGGGGGACCAAGCCTTGGTGACCCATTCATGCAGTGTGCCTTTAGATGGAGTGTGACCCAAAAAGTACCCAATAAGGGTTTGGGTTTCTAGCCATTGACAAGTAGATTAAAAAGAAAAAATATTCAAAACTAGATTGGGAGAGGAATTACCTCATGAAATACCTTGGGCACAAATTTGCATAGGCATTTGCTCAATGGGGTCATTTTCACATGTAGCAACAACTCTAGACTAGCAACAACTATTAGGTTGGATAGGGTCGAGGCCATTATATCCTAAAGTAAATTCCCACACTAAATGCATAATGACCAATAATGAGGTAGAAGGGCTTAGATGCAAACCGTACCAAGTTGTGGACATTTCAAAATAGGTCTATTTTGCATTGTATTGCTTTGATATAACTTGAAAATTATTGTACATTTGAGCTTCATTGCTAAGTACTAGATTTGAACTCCAAAAGAAGGTTTTAAATAGTAAAATTAGAAGCCCACTTTTGTCCATTTTGACAAGTGGCCTATTATAAATGCACTACATATAAAGTGCCAAAAGCATTTTTTTTTTTCCAGGCTGGGGGGGGGGGGGGGGTGGTTTGATTGAGTGAATAGGTGGGGTGTATCTTGTGTTCTTATGTCTCTCTTTCTCTCTTGTGCTCTTTTAATTCTTTCCATCATGGGTTCACCTAAAACTCCACTTTTAACTTCACACAATTATACTAGATGGAAAGATATTGTATGGAGTAGAGTAATGGAAAAAGGTTTAAATCTATATGTTAATGGTACAATTGTAAAACCAACTGATGCTATGCACAAGTTGATTGACAAGTTTAAGATAACCAAGTTTTAGGAATTATTAGGAGTTGTACTCATAGAGATCTCTTCTCCCACATTTCTAGCTTTAAGGATGCCAAGGTGCTTGGGAAAAACTTGAAGGGTTGTATGGTAAGGTGGATGAGGAAAAGAGATTCCAAATTAAGGATAATCTACTTCTATTGGATCCTAAGAATTTTGACACAATTCAAGACTATGTCAACAAAGCTAATGAATTGTGAGCACTACTTAAGGATTGTGCTAATCCCATGAAGGATGATAGATTGATTCATCACATCTTGAAGAGGCTACCTTCAAAGAATGCATCTTTTGTTTCAAGTTACAACACTCACAGGTTGACCATGGGAAGTGACTTCACTAAGCCTTCATTTGATGCATTTGCAAAAATGTTGATGTTGGAACAATCCAAGTTGATAGATATGGGAATTTTCAAATCATCCAAGTCTATAGCATTGGTGGCTAGTAATGAGAACCAAATAGATCAAGGTGGAAATTTTTTTTCCAATCGCAAGAAAAAGTAGTGGAAGGCCAAATCACAATCAAAGATACAACAATCTTCCTCCTCATAACAAGGCAATTCCTCTTCCAACAAGAAGGGAAACAACAACAAGAAGGATAAACTATTTTGTGCATATTGAAAGAAACCAATCATGATGAGTATGATTGTAAGACTAATAGAATAGATGAGTTGAAAAAATTACTTAGGAAGAACAAAATCAGTGTGCCAAATGCTTACAAGGATTCAAATCCATCCACTCTAAAGGGAAAAGAGCAAGCATTTTGGCAAGTTCAAGTTCTTTAGGGGAATAGATTCTTGACTTAGGTGCCTCACATCATATGGGTTCCTCAAAAGGAAACTTTTCTTCATTTAAGTAATCTAAGATACCTCACATCTTTGTATGGGATGATACAAAAATGGATGTTGAAGGGAAAGGAAAAGCGGAGATGGAAAATGGGGAGTTCAAAGAAGATCTCTCTATTCCCAATTGTAAGAATTTGGTATAGCTCTGATACCATGTAAGAATTTGGTATAGTTTTGATACCATGTAAGAATTTTTCTTTGGGAAAGAATCACCCAAGATCATAGAACTCAAACACAAGCATAAATATATACCAAAGAGAACTGACAGATCATCAAAGAAGTCTCCCAAATCTGTTGTGTGTGACTCCATGAACAAACCTAAAATGTCAGTCAAGAAGTCATCACCTGAGGCTAGAACTGGAAGATAAAGTGTACCTTGTTGCACTAAAGTACATGAATAATTCATTATGGCAGAAGAATTCATCTCAAAAAGAAGACAAATATCATCGATGATGTCTCCCACATCTTCAATGTGAGACTCCATGAACAAAGCTGCAATGGCTTGAAGGAAGTCATTGCATGAAGGTACAGTAGGAAGACATGAAGTGTCCTCCTATACTAAATCCAAAACATCTCTAGCTGAAATAGGATCAGTGGGAGCAACAGGAGTACCTGGAGGTGTGATCTCATCTAAAGAGGATGTAGCTACAACTGGAGGTAAAAGATCTTTTAGGAATGGAGGAATGTGTGTATCTCCATACATTTCCCAAAGATGAATCCAATAAACATATGAATCAGATGACTTAATGTCTTCAAGTGAATCCATAACCTCCATATCCATAAATAGAAAGAGAGATTTCCAAATAAGGGCACTTGTGTCCACATGGTAGGTTAGTCCTCTTGCATATGGTAGTGCATTGTGTTGACTAAGATATGTGATAACCAATTGACTCCATTCCTTATAGTTGTCTGGTGTCAAGATAATCAAATCTTCCTCTTCCATGATGGACTAATCAATGTAACCCCCAAAATGCAAAAAAAAACAATCAAAGAAACCTCCCTAATCTATGATTTAGGCACTTGGTAGTCACTTGCCAATATAGGGTCTATATTTGAAACAATTATTTTTGTCCATAGAACCTATAATATGACTATAGATCTAGAAAATAGACAAAAAAATTGCACTTTCAAAAAAATGGAACCTGATTTGGAGTCCAGATGACCTCGTATGGAGCATTTAATGTGGAAAATTTTGAGATTTGTGAGTTGTACAACAATTTAGGAATATAGATGTCAAACTTCTTGCACCAATGTGTAGATCACAAAATTTTACCCCAAAATGAAAAAATGCTCTCAAAAAGGAGTGCATATGAGGGAGATATTGCTATTTGAAAATCATCGCTACTATTATTTTTTCTGAATCACTGTCGTTACACCTCCAAAAATCAAATGGCTCTAGATTTTGCCTCAAATATCTGATTTGGATGAAACAAAATTTGATTTGGGGGTTTTTTGACCTTCTGATTGTGATGCAAATATCTAATTTATGCTAGCAAGCTTCAATCTTCACCTACAAAAAACTCTCCTATGGCCTAATGGCCAAAAAAAATTAGAAAATAATGCATATCTAAAAAAAATAGTAGAGATGCAGATGAAGAAAATGCAGATCTAAAAATTAAATGCACAAATCTGAGATGATCATATCAATTCTTCAAATTAGGCCTTCAGGTTGCTGGTTTGCAAAAAAAATTGCCTCGATTTTGACTATGTCTAGGTTAGGCAAAATTATACTCAAATTTTACCGAATCAGCATTCTAGATTCAATGGTGAGGTCCGCTTTGGCTTTAAACACTCCCAATGACTACAATACTCTAGATTTGAGCTGAGGTGCTAAAGCAAGAATATGGTCTTGAATGGCTATGTGAAGAGAGATTATCAAAGAGTTCTGATACCATGTAATAATTTGGTATAGCTTTGATACCATGTAAGAATTTGGTATAGCTCTGATACCATGTATGAATTTTTCTTAGTGTAAGATTCACCCAAGATCGTAGAACTTGAACACAAGCACAATTTTAGACCAAAAAGGAGTATGATCAATATATCAGAGTATGTCCTAATACATTTCTCTATATTGCATGTGATGTACAAACACACTAGGACTGCTTGTATATAAAGGCCTCTTAGAAATCACCTAGAATGTCTCTAGAAAGAGCCAAGAGATAAGATATGAATTACAACTAAGCACATATCTTATCCATCATTCTAAATGATAGGATAAGAATGACAAGGTATATCTCAAGTGGAGATGTTGTAGACACCATGTGCATAAAAGAGGTGTGAACTCTTGTGTTATCAACATGACAACTCACAAGAGTGTGCATACTCCTAGGTAACTAAATAAATAATTTTTTAAATAATTCATTAACCTAAGTAAACATAAGTGTAAATAGTGAATAATTATTTACACCAACACCAATCTTAGCTCCAATCTCCTTTCAATCTACCAAATCACTCACTATGGAGATGGCAATAAAGTTGAGTTCCTTCCTAATTCAGTAATGGTGCAAAATCTTAAAGATAATTCATTGGTTCTAGTGGGTAAATTCAATCATCACACAAGGCTTTATTCCTTCTCCCACTTTGTGCCTAAGTCTCCTTCACATGTCTTGTTGACACAGTCTCAATCACAAAGAAAATTATGGCATGAGCGATATGGTAAACTTGCCTTCCATTATCTTCATCAACTTAGCTCAAACAATATGGTCAAAGGCCTATCTACAATCAAGTTTTCTAAGGGTGAATGTTCAGCTTGTTCAATGGATATGCATCTAGAAGAGAAGATTGATAAAGGGAAGTCTTCAAGAGCATCAGTTGTTCTTAAGTTGGTTCACATATTTCTAGTAGGTCCTTTTGCAGTGACATTAGTGAGGAAGGGTTGCTATATCCTCACTTTAATTGATGACTTTTCATGCTACACATGGGTCTACTTTCTTGGTCACAAGAATGAAGTGTTTGATTAGTTTCTAGCCTTCAAGAGTCATGTTGAAAACCAATCAAGAAAAGCCATCAAGGTTCTTTGTATGGACAATGAAAGCAGATATGTGAGCTCAAGACTTAGAGACTTTTGTGAACTTGAGAATATTCATCTTCAGAATCTAGTAGCATTCAATCAACAAAAGTAAAATGTTGTAGCAATGAGGATTAGAACTCTTAAGTCTACAGCAAGTTCCATGATTCAAGCCAAGTCTCTTGATCATCACTTGGAGTCAAAGGTATAAGAAATGCCAGTCACATACTTAATAGGTCTCCTCATTATGTCCTAGATGGAAAGACTCCTTTTGAGGCATGATGCAGAAGAAAACTAGTTGTGAGACACTTTAGAGGTTTTGGTTGTCCGGCATGGGCAAACATATCTTCCAAGGAATGCAAGGCACTACTACCAAGGCCTTGTACATTCATCAAATATGAAGATGGTGTAAAGGCATATAGACTTATGGATCCCAAGACTCATAAGATTTTTATAAAGAGGAATGTTTACTTTGAGGAAAGTTCACCAAGCTTATCATCTAATCCTCTCCATACTTCATACATTGTGGAAATTGATAGTGACAATGGTGATAGTGATTCAACAGATTTAGATGTGTGGGATCCTATTGATAGATGCAAAATGAGGTCATAGAATTAGCACATTCCACATACATACATTGCTATAGTCATAGGTCCATGCAATTCCATATAGTTGGGTAGACCTTGTCTTCCATCTCTAGCATCAAGGGATGATTTCATGAAAGATATTTCAAGTTTTCTTGTGGACTCATACATAGCTGATTTGGGAGACATCATTGATGATATAAATCTTCTCTTTTATGAAGAAGATCCTTCTTCAGTTGTTGCAAGGACTCATTCTGACCCTCCTATCCATTCTCTACATGATCAATCTTACTAGGTTGATATGATTGTGGATCCTTATGTACAATAGTTGTAGGAGGTCTCTTTATCATTTGAGGAGACAATTGATTCTTTGGGACATGTTCTACATTCATCCTTGCTAGAATTGCACTTTTTCTTTTCAAGAGTATTGGAAGGGGCAACCATTAGTATTAACACAAGGATAGTTGAGCAGGTTTTAGAGACTCCATTCATCTATAGGATTCTTTCTACCCATTGGGGAAGCATCACATATGTACCTATGACATTATTTCTTCCAAAGGGGAGGAACATTATTCTATAGTCATGGATCAACTTCTACATTGGAGCAACTATCACTGATTGACATTCTTCATTTGGCAGGTGGGGGGGGGGGACTACCTTTTCTCCTTTCTTCTTCTTCTTCTTCTCTTTTATCGGGGAATTTTTCCTCTTATGGGGGTTTCATCCTTCTCATACTTCTCTATTGTATATACATGATGTATGTCATAATACGGGGGTCGTGATTACTCAATCCATCCATGCATCTTACTTTTTCATCTCTCTTTTTGGGGAAGGGTTTTTCCCATGAGGTTTTCCCTCTTTCTCTACTTTATGAGAGATTGCATTGCATTTTGTACATGGGTACCTAACATGGCCTAGTAGTCAAGTACCATCATGCATTTTCATCCTAGCTTTCATAAGCTTAAATGCATTCACCTAAGTTGTACTTATGGTAGGATTTTTGGTGTAAATAAGTATTCACTATTTATACTTTACTTAAGTTTAATTAGGTTAATGCATTATTTTATTATTTATTAGTTTCACAACACTAGAGTTTTCATAATTAATTGAATTGTCATGTTGACAACACAATTGTTTGCACTCTAATTAATCATAGGGTGTCCACAACATAATTTTACATGACAAACCTTTGTAGGCTTATCCTCTCATCATCACACTAACTCCTATGCCTAATGAAGGATAATCCACACTTGGTCGACATGTGCTTAGTTGTGAGGCTTATCATATTGCTAACTCCTAGACATTCTAGAAGCATTTCAAAGGCCTTTATATTCATGCACTCCTAGTGTGTGTGTACATCAATTGAATATCATATTGTTATTCTAATCATATTCTATGCTTGTGTAGTTCCTTGATCCTAGGTTATTTTTCCCTAAGGAAAATTCTTACAATAATCTAGTGATGCACAGTTAGAAAGTGATCACAGACAGTCTGATGGTTACATTAGTGAGTGTGTAAATCTTGAAGTTACACATGTGAATTATTTTATAGACTTAGAATTGGCAGTGCTATTGTAATTATGAATTAATTAATTATCTTATTATTGTTATTTGGGAAAGCCTCAAGGCCAACTCAAGGAATTATTTTGAAGATAGTGTATAAAGGAAAGATGTTTTCCTTGTTTTTAATATATGGAATTCAAGTGAGACATGTGAATGTGATCAAGGAACTATGAAATAGATAAGATTATTTTGGTGAATGTGAGTAAAGGATCCAAGTGATTATTGGATGCAAAGTTCATGATTTGGTATTAAGAATGGGAGTAGAAATTTGGTTGACAAGATAGAGAAAGAGTAAGGAAGTAGAATTAAATTCTATTATTTTGCAAGGAAAAATATAGAGATCATTTGGAGAGTGGGTTCCTTGGTCTTTCTCATGAAACTATTTGGACAATGGGTTCATTTGCCTTACTTTTCAAAGTCCTCCTAACAAGGACTAATATCTATTGAATATTTTTATAGACTCCTAATAGGGACCATCCTCTAACAAGGAATATTTATACTAGTATATTACCTTGTGGCTACCATACCCACTGGGGTTTTCCCTCTAGTTAAGGGTTTCCCTAGTTAACATATATGGTCATATTGTGTATAAATATTTTTTTGTGGTTTTTGATTATATTGTTCACATGATTAAGTTTTATAAAGGTTGATCATTGTGATAATTGTTAGATAATTGATTCACACCCCCCCAATTATATTTGTCGACTATATATTCTAACACTCATTTCATAGCATCCCAAACTACAATGATATTATCTAGAATATACTTATATTTGATAAGTCTACCATGTTTATGACACAGTATCTATGGTAGAACGTATCAGATCTTAAGAGAGACTGTCTTGGCACTAATATTGTAGGAGACATTCAAGAGAGTAATGGGTTGCGACTTGCAAATATCCCCTGGGACACCATATTTATGTATGAATTTAATATTACCTTTGTTAATTATGATCCGTAATGAATGAAATTTAAAGGCTTCAAGATAGAATTTGTGAGAATTGAGGCCACTAGCATCCTATAAAACTTTGTAAAATTTGTAGGGGAAGCCATTGGACAAGGGAGTTTTATCATCCACCATAAAAAAATAGCCACTTTAAGATCAGCAAGTGTAATTTTTTTCTCACAAACAGAAAGTTGCCTAGGTGCAAACCTATTAGGAATAACAAATATGAAAATTTTTGAAGCTTGTACTCATGTAGTGGAAAGACCTTGCATAATGAAAACCTTCTCATAATGTTGCACAAAAAGCCTGAAGAATATTAGGATGCTTACACAAAGTGTGATGACCTTCCTTGATTCTCTTGGTGTCAATAGAAGAATGGAAAGCTCGGAGAGCATGAAAATTTATTTTGAAGCTTGATCACCAACCTTGAACCAATGGGGATGGGTCAAATTTTCAAAATCAAATCAAAGGGCTTCATGGCTAGGTCTTTAGAAGTCATACAAAGATCGTTGGTGGTAGCCTCATATGATCTTTGATCGTACTTGTACAATTGTCTTCCATAAATGTGAAGAAACCTTGTAGTATGAGTAATGTAATCATTCCACCATTTAATCCATCCAACATTAATGTGGGTCAAGCTTTGATATTCTAGATACACAAGATTTGAGCAAGAGTGGAAGCATGCACCAATAAAGAAGTTTTGAAAAAAAAAATGTTTTACAAGTACGGGATTAAATTGTTTTCCAAGTGCTAAAAAATAAAATGGGAAAGTGATTTGACAAAATCACATCCATGAGAGGACTGACAAGTAATTCTCAATTTGTAGAGAATGAAAGAAAGACTAACATGTAAGCATTACACAATCAAGCCTTTCAAAAAACCTATCAATACCAACTTGAAAGTTGGACCAAATATGTCAAACCCCAGTAAGGCGGTGGTAGTTAGCATTGGCATAAAAAAGTACCCATTTTGTTGTCCATATAAAAATAGGCTTCTATTTCACAAGATGGCCATCAAAAAGATAAAAAGACATTTTTTGTTAATATCCAACTCAACCATGTTAAATCCCCAACATAAAACAAAGGTGGGAGGTGGAAGATGATTCAAAATTCAATGTTATAGGTTTTATTTCTTCAGCACATCATTAGGAGTATTGACATTAACAATACCAAATGAATGATTATAAAAATACAAAAAACATCTACACTATTCTCTAAATGGGATTTGAATCATGTGAAATAATTGAAGAAAGTAAATTAGGTGAGAGAAGCGTTATTACACCACCTCAACTAGCCTCATGTTAGGAAGAAAACATGGTGATATTCAGCTAAATAATACCGCATGCTATGGGAGAAGAAACCCAATAATTTAAAATTTGTCCAAACAAAGGAAATCCGCGTGACCAAGCCCATGCCTAGCATTACAAATAGAATATTTTTTAGGGAGGTTTGTTAGCCCCCACATATTTTTGGATTAAAATGTTCCTCATAAACCTACTTGCATGTCATCCTCATCCCCAAGAGAGGAAAATTTGTTATGCAAGGATATGGTGGAATTTTCGGAAGATGAATATCCAAGGGAGATGGTCCTCTATTTATCCTCACTATTAGAATGCTTTCTTTAGTCATCTAGGTTGTGAGAGTGAGAAACAATCTATGTGGAAATCATGGCTACTTCTTATGGTGCACATACCTAGTTAGGTTGAGGGTCAATACAAACATAACCTGACATCCCCAAAGATTCAAGGTTTGAAGGAGGCAATGGAAGAGAAAAGGAACTAGAGAGATAGGGAATTCCATGCTTGATGAGACATGACTATCATCTTGAGAGGAAGAAATTTCTTTGGTAGGAGTGTTGGTTTTACCTTTCTTGATGATTGTAGTCCATTTAAACTTTTTTTACAGCCTTGGTAGGCTTAGCTTCCTTACATGGGCTCTTGTTACACTTGAACTAGGGACAATCCCTAATTTTGTGCTCAAAAAATTGGCAATGATAGAAATTGTTTGGAAGTTTCAAGTAAAGCACATTCTAGGTAAAAGAGGTATTACAAATATGGATAGCCATAGTTTCCTTGAGGTATTGAAAGAGGTTGACCTTAACACAAACCCTATGTTGGAGGTGAGCATTGAAGAACTTGTTTAGTTTAAGGCATATCACCTTGTTGAATTTTTTTGCAATGGGCTACAAAAATGACTAGCATGATATGGGGAGCCAAGGAAATCAATCCAAACTAAAACTCTAAGCTTATGGTTATCTGAGATAACAATGTCTTAGGACCATTTTTGGAACACCAAGAGGGAAGACTTAATAGACCAAAGTCCAAATGAAAACACATGTTCAATATGGCTAGGGTTAGCAAAGTAGAACATAAAAACCCTTGGTAAGGCTTTGAACACCTTCAAGGTAGATACCTTGAAGTGTCCAAACCTTGGAAACCCACTCTCTAAGAATACTTTCATATGGAGTGTGGCCAAAAAAGTAGCCTATCAAGGTCTGTTGCTCAAGCCATGCACATTCATAATCAAATCTTTTGCATTCAGAACTGTAAGAATTTTTCTAAGGGAAAAATTCACCTGGAAACTAAGAACTCAAACACAATCACAACTATAGACCAAAAAATGTATATGATCAATTAATCAAAGTATGTCCTAATTCATTTCTCTCTTCAGTATGTGATGTGAAACCACACTAGGAGTGCTTGTATATAAAGACCTCTTGGGAAGCACCTAGAATGTCTCTAGAAAGATCCAAGAGATAAGATAAGCATCATGACAACTAAGCACATGCCTTATCCATCATTCTAGATGAATGGATATTAATGAGAAGGTTGTAGACACCATGCACTTAATTAGTGTGCTAACTCCTATGTTGTAGACAACATGTGATTAAAAGAGGCATAGACTCCTATGTTCTCAACATGACAACTCACAAGAGTACACACACTCCTAGGTGGATAATAAATATATATTAAAAATATGCATTAACCTAACTAAACTTAAGTAAGTGTAAATAGTAAATACTTGTTTACACCAACACCCTCCTTTAAGTACAACTTAGGGGAATGCTCTTAAGCTTACAAAAACTAGGATGAAATGCAAGTTGGGTCTTAGCTACTAGGCCATGTTAGGTACCCATGTACATAATGAAATGAAATCTCTCATAAAGTGGGGAAAGAGGGAAAACCTCATGGGAAAAACCCTAACCCAAAAAGAGAGATGAAAAGAGATGCATGGATGGATGGGGTAATCAAGACCCCCCCTGGCCCCCCTTATGACATAAATCTAGTAAATATATAAGAACAATGGAGAAGGACAAAAACCCCCTAAGAGGAAAAAAAGAAGACAAAGTGAGAAATGGTAGTCCTCCTCGAAAAAGAAGAAGGAGACGTGGTAGTCCCCCCCTAAAAGTAGTATGTCGACCAGTGAGAAATGCTCCAATATAGAAGCTAATATATGAACTTTGAATGATGTTCCTCCGCTTTGGAAGAAAAAAATGAAAGGGTACAAAGGAGATACATCCCTTATATGGAGAAGGAATCTCTAAGATGAATGGTATCTCTAAAACCTGTTCAAGTGTCCTTGTGTCGATACTGATGATGGCTTCCTCCAAAACTATTGAGAAGAAATGTAGATCAAACAAGGAGTGATGTAGAACCTATTTCAAAAAACCAATAGCCTTCTCAAATGACAAAGAGACCTCCTAGAGATATTGTACATAAGAATCCATAATCACATCAGTCTAGAAAGACTGATCATGTAGAGAATGGACATGAGGGTCTGAGTGAGCCCTCACAACAACTGTAGAAGGACCTTCCTTAGAAAAGAGAAGTGGTAGATAATCAAAGAAGTCTTCCAAATCTACTGTACGTGACTCCAAGAATAAAGCTCAATTGTCAGACAAGAAGTCATCACCTGGAAGACAAAGTGTACCCTGCTCTATTGAAGTACATGAATCTATCACTATGGCATTGAATGAAGAATTCACCTCAAAGAGAAGATGAATATAATCTAGGATGTCTCACACATCTTCAATGTAAGACTCCATGAATAGGCCTACAGTGGAAAGAAGGAATGTGTCGCATGAAGGTAGATTACAGGAAGACATAAAGGGTCCTACTACACTAAATCTAACACATCTGTGGCTAGAATAGGATTAGTAGGAGCAACAAGAGCATCTGGAGGTATGATCTCATCTGAAGAGGAATCAACTACAATTGGAGGTATGAGATCTTCTAGGAATGGAGGAATGTTTGGATCTCCATACTTCTCCCAAAGATACATCCAATAATCATGTGGTGGCCATATCTTGGCAACCAGCTTATGACGATCAAAACAAGAGAGAATAGGAAGAATGATACAAATTAGCCTACCAATAGGTTCATGTAATTCATCAGTGACCAAGTTTTTGGAACATAAATAAGGAAATACTTCCTTAAGCTCTCTTCTAAGATGATCAAGAAGTGTATCACTCCATGTGTGATAGTGTGATAGTTGTTGTTTGTCAACTTGGGTCTAATGCCATATTGACATGTGGAACAGTACTTCTCTTCCATGATGGACCAATCAATGTAACCTCCAAAAATGTAATGGGCATCCCTGGATGTCCCAAAAAACTAAACTAATTTGCTGAAAGGAATTTTGTCAAACAGTTTGCATGCAACCTCTTATTTCTTCGTTTAATGTTTTAAACCCCTTATAACTCCAAAAATCAAATGTTTATTTGTTTGTTGTGTTTTGTGCATGGAATTGGTATCCTATAACATAAAAAAGAAAGAAAATACAATAATATGCCAAGTGGAAATGAATTGCTACTAATAAAATGTTATTTTCAGAATTCTTAAAACCAAATAGATGGCAGATTTAACAACTCACTAATTACTTCAGCAGTATTGACATAATACTCCAGCCCATGCTTTCGAACTTGCTACTACAATACTTTGTCCTTCAATCAGTCCACTACCTTCATAATACCATTCCCTCAAAGCGGCATAAGCGTCGGACAAGTAGTGAAGAAGATATGAGCAAAATACCAAATCTGCTTGTAGCTGGAAATGCAACTAAACTGCCTGATAATGAAGCCGATAACAAAGAATTCCAAAGGCCAAACCCCAAGGGAATGACGTCTAGAATGTTATAAGAGAGGATAAATGTCCTCAAATGCCAAGAACAGAGCTGCAACTCACACACCAATTTCTTCTCATATTCAACCTGGCTAATGAAGCCACACATGTTTCTTTTTATTCTATTTCCAAGGGTCCGCTCAACTCATATGGGCAATGTGGGATAAAAGATGTGTAATATATAAAAAATATATTAAAATACCCCTTATGTCTCCCTTGGGTACACATCACCATAAAATAAATATTAAAGTAACACTTTAATATTTTACAATTAAATTAGACGTTACTTTAATAAAACTTTAGGCATTAAAATGTATTAGCAATCAGACTCCGAATAATGCGAGTGATAGCTCATCAAAAGGCTCTCACCGAGGAGTATCGAATCCAATCACCAAAATTGACCTACACTGTGTCCTGTCGACTTACTAAAAATAGTAAGTATGCTTGAAACTGAGTAAATCAACTTTGTTTTGGCCCAAACTAGAAATGACTAGGCCAAAACACTCCAGGATCCCATTAAACCCTTCGTTAGCCCTCGGGACCATGTAGAATAAGGCTAGCGCACACACACTTGGTCAACTGCTAAAATGGGGACATTACAGTCTGCCCCCCTTGAAATTGCTCGTCCTCAAGCAATCTCAGTCCAGCCTGTTGAATAACCTGCTCACTCTTCCATGTAGAATCTTCCTCCGGCAAGTCTTTCCATCTGACCAAATACTCCTTCACTATCCTATTTCTAAGCTTCCTCTCTCTGGTGTCCAGAATAGCCTTGGGTACTAACACAAGCTTCCCCTCCTCATCCAAAGGGGGTAAATCTGTAGAAGGCACTACACTCTGACCGATGGCTTTCTTAAGCCTAGACACATGAAACACATTGTGCACTCCATTGCCCTCTGGAAGCTCAAGCTCATAGGCGACTTTGCCCACTTTGCAAATCACCCTATAGGGACCATAAAATCTAGGTTTCAACTTTTCAGCTCCGCTCTTCTTGAGCGATGACTGTCTATATGGTTGTAGCCTCAAGTAAACCATATCCCCTACCTTGAAGCTACGCTCTATTCGGTGCTGATCAGCATACAATTTCTGTTGATTCTGGGCCTGTTGTATATTCTCTTTGAGCACTTTCAGGATGTCCTAACTATCCTGCAATAATTTTTTGGCTTTGGGCACTCTACTATCCCCCAAAACTAAATCCATGAAGCTAGGTGCTTCATAACCATAGAGTGCCATAAAAGGAGTCATCTTGATGCACATATGATAAGTGGTGTTATAACAATACTCTCCCATATGCAACCATTTGATCCAAGCCTTTTGTTGTGTAGTTACATAGTTCCTCAAATATCCTTCCGCCTATTTATTCACAATCTCTGTTTGCTCATCTATTTGCGGATGATAACTAGTGCTAGGTGTAAGATCTGTACCACACAACCTAAAAAAATCTTCCCAAAAAAACACTCATAAACTTACTATCCCGGTCGCTGCAAATGAATCTGGGCAGCCCATGTAACCTAAATATCTCTCTAAAGAAAAGATCTTCCACTTGTGCTGCTGTGTAAGTGGACGAAATAGCAAAGAAGTGAGCAAAATTCGTCAAGCGGCCCACCACGACATAGATGCAATCCCTTCCCTGTACTTGTGGTAAACCAGTGATGAAGACCATCGAAATACTTTCCCATTTCCTATCAGGAATGGGCAAGGGCTGTAATAAACCTGTAGGAAATGTGTGCTCTCCCTTATTCTGTTGACAAACCACACACTCCCTGACATACCTCTGAACATCATCCTTGAGCCCTTTCCATGAAAACCACTCTCGGATCTGCCTATAGGTCTTGAAGACCCCCGGATGTCCAGCTATGGGTGCATCATGAAATGCCTTCAGTATCGCCTCTCTCAAATATGATGATGGAATCAAATAAACCCTGTCCTGAACTCTGATCAATCCATCTATCACCTCATAGTGATCATCCTGTATGGTACCTGAAATCAATCCAGAAGCCCAAGCATCTCCAACATACTTTGCTATAATCCGATCTCTCCAATCTCCTGAAATCTCTGCTAGAGCACATAAGTGAGGTCTCCAAGATAAGGCATCAGCCACCACATTTTTCTTACCTTTGACAAACTCTATGTCAAAGTCATAAGCCTGCAATTTAGTCACCCATTTTTGTTGGTGGTCATTAAGATCACACTGGCTCATGAAGTATTTAATACTATTGTGATCAGTCTTGATCACAAAACATCCGCCTACCAAATATGATCGAAATTTGGCCAATGCATGCATTATGGCCAACATCTCCCGGTCATAGATAGAATAACTTTTCTCAACTCCCCGGAGCTTCCTACTCTCGAATGCAATGGGATGCTTCTCCTGCATCAATACTGCTCCAATCCCATCACCTGATGCATCACAATGAAGCTCAAAAGGCTTCATGAATTTCGGTAGAGCTAGAACTGGACATGAAGATATTACCTGCTTGAAATGCTCAAAACACTTCTATGCTGCCCCTGTCCACACGAAGGCTCCTTTCCTGGCAGGATCTGTCAAGGTTGTAGCAATCTGTGAGAATCCCTTAACAAACCTCCTATAAAAACCACATAAACCAAAGAATCCCTTAAGTTGTGTAAGGTTTGTGGGAGTAGGCCACTCTACAATAGCTCTAATCTTTTCAGGATCAACCTGAACGCCATCTGCACTAATGATATGCCCAAGGTAAAGGAGCTCAGTCATGCCAAACTCACATTTAGATTCCTTGGCATATAATGACTCTCTCTCTAGAATAGATAACACCTCCTCCAGATGATGTAAGTGCTCCTCCTAGGTCTTACTGAAGACCAAGATGTCATCAAAGAAGATCAAGACAAATCTCCTCAGCTGCTTCCTAAATACCTGGTTCATACAACTTTGAAATGTAGCAGGTGCATTGGTTAGACCAAATGGCATAACCATGAACTCAAAGTGGCCATAGTGACATCGGGAGGCTATTTCCTCAATGTCCTTTGCTCTCATCCTGATCTGATGGTATCCGGATCGCAGATCAATTTTGGTAAAGAAGCATGCCCCATGCAACTCATCAATCAGCTCATCAATCCTAGGAATGGGATACCAATTTTTAATTGTTTTCTTATTCAGTGCCCTGTAATCAATGCACATGTGCATCGTCCCATTCTTCTTCTTTACCAATACTACTGCTGAAGCAAAGGGGCTCTTACTGGGCCTGATATGCCCCATCTCCAACAAATCCTTAATCGTCTTCTCTATCTCATCCTTGTGTTTCTTAGGATGACGATAAGGAGTAATCATAACTGGTTTGGCTCACTCCTCGAGCTCAATAACATGTTCCATCTCTCTGTCAGGAGGAACCCCATGAGGAATATCGCTAAATACTTTAGCGTGTCTATCAAGTATCTTCTGGATATCTGGTGGATGACTCTTTTCTTGTGGCTCTGGTGAAGTTGGCATAATGTAGCACTCTGCCGCCCACTCAATGTCATCATGACAAAAAAGTCTCTGCATTCTCCTCAAGGACACTACTCTGAAACCTCCATCTGAAAGTCCTCTAAGTACCATAGTTCTGCCCTCATGCTGGAATCTCATCTCCAATTTTGCTAGATTGAGTGTGAACTCAACTAGTGAAGCCATCCATGTCATGCCGAGGATGACATCATAATCTCCCATGTCCACAACATAGAATTCATCCTCCAACTCATAGCCATCTCGAAACCTGATGCGAAGATTAGATATCTTCTGATTGCATAATAACTTATCACCGTTAGCCACCATGACTCTAAATCCATCATGCTCCTCTGTCTGTAGTCCTCTCCTGACTACCAACTGTGCATCTATGAAGTTATGTGTAGCCCCAGTGTCAATAAGAGATATCACTTTCTACCCTTGGATAGTACCCCTGACCTTAAATGTGATTTCCTTTTGGGCCCCTGTCAAGCATGCCAATGATCTATCATCCTTAGGAATGTTGCTCTCCTCTATAGTGTTACCCTCATCTAAATCGAAGTGTTGATCCTCCCCTTCCGACTCTAACTCTTCTGCTGAAAAATACTCCATTTGATTTGCCTTAGCCTTGAGAGAACATTTATGAGATAAGTCCCAAGGCTCTCTACAATGGAAGCACAACTTCTTCTTTCGAAGTTCATTCAAGGTTTCACTGTCTAGTCCTTTTGATCCTTCTTTGGGTTTGCTATACTCTTTCTGAAATGGTTTTTTGTCTTTGTCCTTGCAGTAGGAAGAATCTGTTGAATGGTTTTTTCCTTTGTATACCGAAGGGGCTAAATCTCGTGCCTTTTTAGTTGCTTCAGCTAAGGTGAGTGGATCATGTCCCTTCACCCAACCTCGTAATGGATCAACAAGACCATCACAAAATAACACCACCAATCTCCTAGGAGAGATATCAGTAACAAGTACAAACAAGCGTTGAAACTCGGCAATGTAAGCATCCACAGAACCTGACTGTTTTAACTGTGCTAGCTCCTTGAAATGTAACTCGGGATCCTTAGTGTCAAATCTCCCAATCAATGTTTTGGTGAATTCCTCATAGGATGTAATCTGATTATGCCCCAAAGTCACCATGCCATAATGCCACCATTCATGTGCAACACCATCCAAGTGCATAGCCGCATACTTGATAGCCTCCTCCTCAGGCATAGGATTTAGCTGCAAGTATGTATCTACCTTCTGCACCCAAGCTCATGCAGTCATCCTCCCTGAAGCATCATAATAAGGTAAAGAAATTTTTCCAACTTTCTTCCTCAACTCAAATTTTTGATTCCTCCCTCCTGCTTTAGGCATGTGTCTCATCCTCAAGTCCATATAATCTCTAAGAGAAATATCTGCCTGAAACTCCAGTCCACTAGCCTCCCAGTCCCTCCTGAATTGATCCTGTAACTCGGTAATCTACAGTTCATTTACTGGTTGAACCAGATCTCTGGGTGGGAAAGTGGGTAGAAGAGGTCTCGAGCTCGCAGTCCGCGCTGGGCGTGCAACATGTTTAAAGTTATCAGCCTCATTCCCATTGTTTCCGTGTCCATTATTACCATTAATGTTATTCTCAGGACCATTGTTGTTGCCTTGGCCTCCATGGTTATTGTTTCTCCCATTGTTATTGTTTCCCTCGTTGTTATTGTTTCTATTGTTAGCATCACCTAGAGTAATATTGACACCCACCTGTCTAGCCATGAGCTGCAACATCATGTCCATTCGCCTATTCTGCTCCTACTGCATACGCTACCCCTACTCTAATGTATCCAATAACTGTCTGAACAGTACCTCCCCTTGATCTGGACTAGCCTTTCCGCCTCCACCTAATCCTGTATTCCTGTCATCTCGATCACCCATATTATTGTCCTGATCAAAGAATATCTCCTCTGTGTCTGTATGGTTGGATTCAATGTCCACCTGTATGGATGTACTAGACTGTTTGCTTGGCAAGTCTAAAATCCTATTTTGTCTTGCTCTGGTATCACGAAAATTATAAGACCCCTGTCGCATGCTCAAACATAAATGCTTAGCTTGGGTTTTTTATTTATTTCCAATTTTAGTGTTTTGACATTTCGTCAAACACTTTTCCCTCTATCCAGCTGTTCCAAATTCCCTATAAGACCTCCATAGGATGGAAGGACTTATAGCTCTGATACCACTGTAATGGGCACCCCTGGATGTCCCAAAAAACTAAACCAATTTGCTGAAAGGAATTTTGTCGTTTAATGTTTTAAACCCCTTATAACTCTGAAAATCAAACGTTTATTTGTTTGTTGTGTTTTGTGCATGGAATTGGTATCGTATAACATAAACAAGAAAGAAACTACAATAATATGCCAAGTGGAAATGAACTGCTGCTAATAAAAATGTTATTTTCAGAATTCTTGAAACCAAATAGATGGCAGATTTAACAACTCACTAATTACTTCAGCAGTATTGACATAATACTCCAGCCCATGCTTTCAAACTTGCTGCTACAATACTTTGTCCTTCAATCAGTCCACTACCTTCGTAATACCATTCCCTCAAAGCGGCATAAGTGTCAGACAAGTAGTGAAGAAGATATGAGCAAAATACCAAATCTGCCTATAGCCGAAAATGCAACTAAACTACCTGATAATGAAGCTGATAACAAAGAATTCCAAAGGCCAAACCCCAAGGGAATGACGTCTAGAATGTTACAAGAGAGGATAAACGTCCTCAAATGCCAAGAACAGAGCTGCAACTCACACACCAATTTCTTCTCATATTCAACCTGCCTAATGAAGCCACAAATGCTTCCTTTTATTCTATTTCCAAGGGTCCGCTCAACTCATATGGGCAATGTGGGATAAAAGATGTGTAATATATAAAAAATATATTAAAATACCCCTTATGTCTCCCTTGGGTACACATCACCATAAAATAAATATTAAAGTAACACTTTAATATTTAACAATTAAATTAGACGTTACTTTAATAAAACTTCAGGCATTAAAATGTATTAGCAATCGGACTCCGAATAATGCAAGTGATAGCTCATCGGAAAGCTCTCACCAAGGAGTATCGAATCCAATCACCAAAATTGACCTACACTGTGTCCTGTCGACTTACTAAAAATAGTAAGTATGCCTGAAACTGAGTAAATCAACTTTTTTTTGGCCCAAACTGGAAATGACTAGGCCAAAACACTCCAGGATCCCATTAAACCCTTCGTTAGCTCTCGGGACCATGTAGAACAAGGCTAACACACACACACTTGGTCAATTGCTAAAATGGGGACATTACAGAAAAAAAGAAGAATAATGAATGAAATAACCCCACCTAATGTATGATTTAGGCACTTGATAGCCACTTACCAATTTAGAACCTATTTCCAAAAGTAGTATTTCTATCTGCATAACTTATAATATGATTATAGATCTAGAAAGTAGACAAAAAAATGCACTTTCAAAAAAAATGGAGCCTGATTATGTGTCCAGATGAGCCCGTAGTAAGCATTTTAAGTGGCAAAAATTAGGATTTGTGAGTTGTAGAAAAATTCAGGAATAGAGATGTCAAACTTCCTACACCAATGTATAGATCACCCCAAAACAAAAATAATTTGTCGCAAAAAGGAGTCTGTATGAGGGAGATATTGCTATTTGAAAATTGTTGCTACTGCTATTTTTTCTAAATCGTTGTGTGCCTCCAAAAAACAAATGGCTCTAGGTTTTGCCTCAAATGTCTGATTTGGATGAAACAAAATCTGATCTGGGGGTTTTTAGACCTTCTAAATGTGATGCAAATATCTGATTTGCACTAACAAGCTCTAATCTTCACCTACAAAATATCTCCTATGGTCCTATGGCCAAAAAAAATTGGAAAATAATGCAGATCTAAAAAAATAGCAAAGATGTAGATGAAAAAAATGCAAATCTGAAATTTAAATGTACAAATCTGAAACAATCATACCAATGCTGTAAATCAGTCGTTTGGGTGTTAGTTTGCAAAAAAAATTGCCTCATAGTCAACTTTGGCCAAAAGTAGCCGAGTTTATAGTCGATCTTCATTGAATCTACATTTTAGATGTAATGGTAAGGTCAGATTTGACTCTAGATGCTCCAAATTTTTGTAGTAATCTAGATTTGGGTTGAGGTGCTAAAGGAAGGACAGTCTCAAATAGCTATGTGATGAGAAAATCTCTAAGCTCTGATACCATGTAAGAATTTTCCTAAGGAAAAATTTACCCAGGAACTAAGAACTCAAACACAAGCACAACTGTAGACCAAAAAATGGATATGATCAATTAATTAGAGTATGTCCTAATACATTGCTCTATTTAGTATGTGATGTGAAAACACATTAAGAGTGCCTATATATAAAGGCCTCTCAAGGAGCACCTAGAATGTCTCTAGAAAGAACCAGGAGATAAGGTAAGCATCATGACAACTAAGCACATGCCTTATCCATCATTCTAGATGAGTGGATAAGAATGAGAAGGTTGTAGACACCATGTGCTTAATTAGTGTGCTAGCTCTTGTGTTGTAGACAACATGTGCATAAAAGAGGTGCGAACTTCTATGTTGTCAACATGACAACTCACAAAAGTATGCATACTCCTAGGTGGCTAATAAATAAATATTAAAAAATATGGATTAACCTAAGTAAACTTAAGTAAGTGTAAATATTAAATACTTATTTACACCAACAAGAAAAATATCATGAGAGAATTACCTAATTGAACACCTTGGGAATAAGTTTTGGGGGTGTTTGTTTAGAGGATTCATTAGTGCCAATACAAGAAACTATAACACTAGCATCAATTGATGGGCCAAAAAAGGTCAAGGCCATTATAAACCAAAATAATTTCCTATAGTAAATGTGGAGTGACATGTGGTGGAAATGAAAACTTTTAGAAGAAAGTTGTAAAAACCCTAGTAGAGCGTGTCTCAATCCTCTGCAGTTGTAAATTTAATTGATAATTTTTGAACTATTCCTATGTGGAGGGGTGATGCTATTTGATTTATTGATTATAAATCTCATATACGGGGATAATATTTGGAAGATAATGTTAAATTTAAGCGATAACTTCTTATCATAGTAGATGGATATTTTGTAATTTTTTAAAAGGCATTATTTTGCACCTTTGATCCTTTAACCTTTTCTAATATTACATGATAAAAAAAAAAAAAAAGATATATAGATGGATAAGTGACTTATAGTAATATAGGATTATATGTGATATAAATTAGACATATATACATTAATACTTGTGGGTTTTGAATTTGTGACATCTCTTTGACAAGCATAGATTCTTTACTAGTAACAAAATGAAAATGTTAATTTTTAATTCCCTATAAATAAAATGACCTAATCAACAAGAAAACTTTAAATATCTATCATCCATACACATCCATTAATTGAAACACTTAATGACTTTCTAAGTGCTTGACTATAACTTTAACTTCTTTATTTTGAAGTCTCTTTTATCTCTTATAACCCTAGAATATCAACTATTACAATAGAATTCATTACTTATTGTAAGATTAAATTCTTCCATGTTAGATAATATGAAGAAAAATGTTTATTATGATCACATTTATTACCTATGTGTTAGGAGAAATCAAACAACATGAAAAGTAATAAACTAAGATTTAAAATATGAAACCATAGAATTTAGAACACTAAAGAGGAAAAATAATTACATAATAGTTGACATATAGATTCATCATATAGTGGTTTGGAAGAATAACCATGTCAAGATTTTTCTACTAAGAAATTAATTTTAAATAAATCTTATTATATATGCTAAGTATGTAAAAACACAACCATAAAATACGGCAAAAATTAAGGTTGGAAAAAATAAGTCACAAAAGCATGGAAAAAATAAGTCAACTTTGAATATTTAAACACTTTTAGTGTTGGAATGAAGCTTAGTGTGTGATGTTTATGTTGTTTGATAAATTACAAACATAAAATGTAAACAAATATACTTCTCCAAGAGAGGAGAACACACACACACACACACACACACACACACACACACACACACACACACACACACACACACACACACACACACGCACGCACGCACGCACGCACGCACACAAAGTTTTGTATCTATCTTCACAATATTCTTAAGTGCATATATGAGATGGTTGATATTTATAAGAAGCAATAAATATTTATTTATAGACTTTCCATCTCAAAGAAGAAATAACTTGGTAATTAGAAAATATTCAAATGATAGAAGATGAATTTTTTCCAATAAATTCTTGCAAATCAACTAACATATAGATAATAAGATAATGTTATAAAATTATTATGCACAATTCTATAATGAATTGAAGTGAACCTTGACGATAGGATGTAAGTCAATTTAGATAATAATATATTATTGTGTAGTTCAATACAAATTAAATGAAGTTGAAAAGTCAATGTTCTTAGATATGCCAGCCAAAACAAATTGATCATAAATATTACTTAAAAATAAAAATATTAAGATACAAAAGAATAATATAACTTGAGCATAACCACAGCAGACCTATACGAATTGGATCCTAAAATTATAAAATAACTCCATGTTCCGTACTCTTCATCATGAAATTATAATAACATTTAACTTCCATGCTCAACATAACTATAAGAGACAAGTTCAAAATCGCAAACTTGAGCTCATTTTAAAATACACGAGCACATTGAATTCATGGAAGCATAATCCTCGTCAACTTTCTAAGATAATAGCCATGTAAAGTTATGTCAAATTTAGAACATTTTGAGATATCCAAAGACGAATTGGTAAACTCGACTCAGTTAAAGGGAGATAATTTATCGCTAGGGAGTGATGATGACAGTAAAATAGATGTAAAACCTAATACGAATAGAAAGAATTATAATGTTGTTTCTGCAGGAAATTAGAATTAGCAACACACCAATTCCAATGTGGGAAATTATTAACAACTAGAAATCAAACATTATAATGAATCAGATTTGAAGATATAAGATTCGATTCGGCTGAATATGTATATTCTTGACTTGATTACAGAGAGATTAATTACATATATGTTACGCAACCCAGATGGATGGAAGCGTTCTGCGTTTATAAAACATGTCAGTGAGCAATAAAAAAAAATCTAAAAGCTGTATAAAAGCCTCGCTTTTATCTTTTGTGACATTTGGGGTCTGTTATGTGTCCCCCACAATTGGAACCCGATGATAATATCTCCACAACTTCTACTAAATTATTAATTATTTTATTGTCGGTCATGCCCGCATTTCTGTTCACATTTTCGTTGATGAATTTCGGACGAGCAGATGCAGGGAGGGAAAGAAAAACGTTAAGGAGGAGCAGCACTGCCATAATTTTCACAAGTATTGTCGATCTCGCCATTCTGAACTGCCTGAACGATTGTTAAGCTGATTAGAGAAATGTGAAGAGAGGGAATCTTGGAGAATATTTTGGGTGATAGATAGCAAAGATGAGGAATGGCTATGAAGAAGGAAAGAATGTTGTATTTATAGAGAGCATATTGTGTTTGAAATGGTCAAGATTTAAACTGGCGGAGGAATGGTGATGATTTCAAAGTTAAAGAATGGCGCGTTGAATTGCAGCGTATGAATAGGTCAATATTCCAAGTTCGAATTAAAACTATGGCGCGTTGAAGATGTAGCGATTATGTATGAGGCAGTTAAGTTTCACGGTCTTCAAAAAGAGTGCTTATAAATTTAACAAGTGCCCTAAATTGTATTAATAGTTACTCAATAATATAATAATTCATATAATAGTAAATGAGGGGTTAAACGTTAGATTTATAATAAAATTAGTATTACATAATATTGTAGTATTATAAAATGTCTTATAATATAATACAAGTTTTTGATAATATAATATAAAAAATCTATATGTTGTTTTCATTTTTTAAAATGATTTTTTTATTTTATAGAAAGAATTAGTAGTGTAAATGATAGTCATCAATAAATTTATAAATAATTTCATTTAATGAGAGATATATTAACTATAACTAGTTAAAACACAATTGAAAATAAATGAAAATGGACGAGGCCTCCTAAAAGGGTTCCATAAGGCTAAATTAAATAGACCAATCATAGAAATAGTTATAATAATAAATTATATTAATGAATTAATATATAAACTTTTAAACTATTTCAATAAATTACAAAAGTAAATGCAATAAGCTACAAGGATCAAACATTGTATATGTGTTTTTTGCTTTGCCGTAAAATTATTTATAATATTAATATTGAAATTTTAGTTTTAGTGTTACATTAATTAATTAAGATTAAAAACTTAACATTAATAATACTATATATTAGAACAATAGTTATATATTCTTATAATTGACAAAATAAAAAACTATATTACTCAAGGCTTATATATAATATAATTTTTAAAACTTTTCTATTTTTTAATTATTTTTTTCATAATTAGTATTTTTGTATAATGATAAAAAAATTATTTTAGTATTATAAACTTTAATTAAAATTTAATATTAAAAATACAAAATTAAAATAGTAATAAAAGATATGTACTAAGAGTAAATATTACGAAATAAAAATTTAAATCTAAATAAACAAAATAAAAAAATAGCGATTTTGTATTAAATTAAGTTTTGAATTGAAATAATAAGAACTAAGATAATATATATATTAAAAATTAATAATCATCTTAAATTATTATGTTTAGTTTTTTAATAATGTGCATCTCAAAAATTATGGCTAAAAAAATGTGGTATGCTTATAGCTTCTGCAAAATGGGGTCCTATAAGACCCAACCAATTTAACCAATCATATTTTAGATAAATATTTTTTATAATATACAAGTTATATTAGTAAATGTTAAAACTTTAGAAATATGTCAATTGGAAAAAAATAATAGCCTATCATTACTAGAAACTAATTAGTTTTAGGAGGGAGTGAATGCAATATAAGGCAAATACAATAATTGGCAAACTTTAGAAAAATGTCAAATTTTTAGTTTAAGATATTAATGGATATTTCTGAGGCTTGTCTGATGGAAAATATGAGCAAGAATGCCTCCACAGTTTCTCTGTTGAATCTTGCAAGCTGCGTAAGGATAATCAATTCGCCAGATATAGAAAGTAGAATACCATCTTTATAATAGAAACACTGGCCTTTGTAGAATAGAACCGCCTTTGACAAGGCATCTGTATAGTTGTGCAAACCAGAAGAATTTTGTGTAAAACGGATAAAGATTGTTTCATATAAATTAGTTTGTCACATATGCTTAACTGTAATACAAATAAGAAATGGAAAAGAAAATAATGAATTTCACAGAATCTAAAATTTTGTATGGATTCCGGGAGTCTCTTATGAGGCTGAAGTAGCCTCTCAGCTAACATGAGGCTGAAGTAGTCTCTCGGCTAACAAGTACTAAGCACTCTTAGCTATGAAGGCTCGAATACCCACGAGAGTGAAGTGGCCTCTATAGGCTAAAGCATCTCAACTAATGATTTTTTGAAAAGAGTGGCATAAAAAATGAATATCCCTATTTAACCATAGTTTTAAAAAATGTTAAATATACACTTGTGAAATGGGAAATGATAAGAACTATATGTTTTGTTTAAATAAAGAAAACCTATCACAGCCCAGAAGAATATTCGATGTCAATAAAAACTTCTTTTCTTTTTCTAACTTTCTTGAAATAAAATTAATGACAATTAATTCGTTTGCCAAATTGTCTAACCGTTAACCAATTTTTCTTCAAATCCAAACAAATTTGTTCTGCAGAGTTATACAACGAAACAATAACATTTCTCACAACGTGAGTAAATTTCACCACCTCTGTTACAAGGTAAAGAAATCACTTGCCAAATATCTAGTGTCAGCAGAGGTGAGTTGTTTTTGAGCCATCATAATGTTAGGTTTAATTTAAAGTCATGCGAATGTAAGGTTTAATTTATTTGCCTGAAAAAAAATTTATAGCCATGAAAATTTTATAATATAATGGAAATCTAAAGTTCCCTCCGATTTGTTTTAGCATTTTGAAGTGTGTTTTGTTTATACGTTTTTCAGACTTTCTCACTATTAACAGATATGCAGAGTAAATTTTACTTATTTTCTGATATAATTACTTTGGATTTTGATGCTTTCTTAAGAAACGTTTCTTCAAAATAGGCACGGTGTTTTAAAATTCTGGAAGTAAACTTTATTCATGAGTTGAAAAAGCTCAAAGAAATAATTTATTTAAGTGTTGCACCCTCTCATAAGGAGTGGTCCCTGCACCATATGCTTTATCATAAGAAATTGGTTGTACCTCTTTCATAGAACAGTGTTGCATTGAGTACTGGACACTGCTTGACGGTTGATTGGAAGGTGGTGTATTGTTCCTTTGTAGCGCATACCACGGTGCGAGTAGATTGCTTTTGTCCACATACACACCCATCTATTAACTTCATCAGAGACTAAAATCTGATAGAGTTCATAGTGTGATAGTTTTATTTCACTTGAAAATTAGGTTTCCAGACAGTGGCAATTTCATTATCCTGTTGAATAAGATATATCTAAGAAAATCTCATTTTACAAATCCCATATAGTGATTTGAACTTCAAATCTTCATTTTTCTATAATCTACAGTCAAATCATTATTATTCTGTTTTTTCTAATTATATATAAGTTCATTGAATAAAGTTATTAGCTAAATTCAAAACATTAGATACATTAGTAATCACAATTTGTAAGATTAAAATATATTAAAAATACATAAATTTATATTAAGCTACTATTGTAATCAGTTCTACATATCTACTGATTAATTTTTTATATCTCAACCAATTAGATCTAACTATTTTTCATTCCGATTCTAAGTTTTGATTTTCATAATGTTTATATATAAGATTTTTAGTCAATTTTTTAAAAACATTTTACTTAAACTTGATTGGCTCTTATAGTTGAGGTTTTATAGGAGCGAATTTTTGGAAGCACTACCGAAATTTTAGCATTTTAAAAAATTGTATGAAAATGAATAATTTTGAGTTTGTAAATATTAATTTTATCACCTCTCACTTAGTATTTGATTTTATTAAATTTTAAATACTTTATTTTGTGAAAGATCACTATTAACTAATGTATATATTAAAATATAACATTTCAAAATTTTTATGTATTAATACTATTTCTTATATAAATGTTTAGTTATCTACAGTAAAATAAAATATTAGTGTATACTAAAAATAAAATTAAGTTATAAGTTAAAAGATTTTTGAAAAAAAAATTTATGTAATAAATTAAAAAAAAAAAATTTACAATTTTTAAATCTCTCTAAATAAAAATTCAGATTTTTAATTTAAAAGTTTCATCTAAAATATATATCAAATATAAATCAATTATTAATAAAATTATTAAGTCAAAAGGCTTCTAAAATGGAAACAGATTTGGTTGTAAACCATTGAACATTTTTAAAAAAATTGACAGGCAATGCACAGTTATACCTCTTTTCGCTGATTATTGCATTCATCCGTTCTGAAAACACAGAAAACCAAACGTCTTGCATAGATAAGACTAATGGTCAGCGTGGATGAAAGTTCGCATTCGCTGTTTTCTATTATTTTAATTGTTTTTTATCATCTCTATTCACAGGGAAGCGACAAAACAAATCCTTGATGTGGGTTTCGCGGAAGATGGAAATATTGCATCATCTTTGACATTTATAACTCATAATCACTGAAGCCGACGGATATAAATGTGTCGTGAGGCACCCTGGTTAGGTAACCAGCAGTCCGTTCTCTTCTTGATCAGTGACGAAAGAGGTTCAAATGGGTAGTACAGATATAGAGGCGATCAATCGTAGCAGTGTCATTCACATCGGATATGAGCTGGCAATGAAAGAAGAGCTGTTACCTAATGTAGACGAGGCTGTGATCTTTCGAGTGCCAAAGTTACTGCAAAAGTCTGATTATTTGTACAGTCTGCAATTCGTTTCCATCGGCCCTTTTCATTATGGGAATGGGGACCTGAAAGAATTGGAGAAATCCAAGTCTGAGGCCGTTTCGTGTTTCTCCTGCCTTGCATACTGAATAAACAGAACCTATTTATGTGGAATGTGCAGTGCTCTTACAATACGGGCTCTCATATCCTACAAGCACTCTACATTAACATACTTGGCAAAAATGTTAATCGCTACAGTTATAGGGAAGCGCTATAGTCGCTGCCTGCGTGCAACAGATTGCAGATCTACTTTAATAAAGGCCTTGATTTAATGAATCCTGTTTGTGGACTTCGGTGTAAACTCCATTCAAATAAAAAGATAGAGAGGTTGGGGGAAGATATGTTAGAGAGGGTAGAAGGAAAAGGGGAGAGATGAGGTATGAAGTGAAAAAGGATAACAATGGAGGGAGGGAGGGAGGGAGGGCACATGATAGAGAGAAAGAGTGAGACAAGGGGGAGAGGCTGAGAGACATGAAGTAGACATAGATAGAGCATTTTAGATATAAAGAGACATGAAGCTAGGGTGAGTGAGAGAGAGAGAGAGAGATCGCATGAGGTGATGTGGTAGAGAGAAAGAGTGAGACAAGGGGGAGGGGTGAGAGACATGAGGCAGACATAGAGTGATGTAGTGAAAAATAAGAAGGGAGGGAGGAAGGGAGGGAAGGAGGGAGTGTGTGTGTGTGTGTGTGAGAGAGAGAGAGAGAGAGAGAGAGAGAGATGATTAGAGGGGGCAGGAGGTGTACATATGTAGAAGGGGAATAGGGAGAGATGAGCTAAATAAGAAAAATAATAATTAAGGCCCAAAATAGATGTAGACAATGATGGGGAGAGGAAGAGTATGATGGACAATGATGGACAATGAAAGTAATTATGGAGGGAGAGATGTATATATGTAGAGAGAGAGAGAGAGAGAGAGAGAGAGAGAGAGAGAGAGAGAAGGGGGTAGGGGGAGTGGGGAGGGTGTACATTATGAGAGGGGGTGGAAAGGGGCAATGGAGTAATTATAGAATGGGACATGTGAGAGAGAGTGTGGTAAAGGGATAAGGGTGAGGCATGAAGTAAACACTATGTGATGGAGCAAGAGATAAAGATACACAAGACAAAGAGAGAAGATTATAATAATAAGAGTGGACACAATAAAGGGTGGGGGAGCATGAGATGCATGAGGTAGACATAGAAAGAATGTGAGAGATAAAGAGATATGAGAAGGGGACATGAGAGTGAGATAAAAGGAAATATGGTAAGGGACTCATGCAAGAGAGATTGTGAGAGATAAAGATACATGAGTGAGAGATATAGGGTAGATATAGAGGCTAAATAGGGGAAAGAGTTTGTGAGAGGAGGGAGAGAAGAGACTTAAAGAGATTAAGGAGAAAAGGAGGGAGAGAGATTATGTAGAGATAAATGGTAATATAGGATAAGATGTGGTAAGTACAGGTGGAAATAGGAGAAAGGGAGAAACGTGGGAAGTTATAACATAGAAAGAGACAACGTGGAAGAGGAGAGAGATGAGGTAGAGAGAAAGAGAATAATTAGTGCATCAAATGGATGGAAATGATGATGGGGAGAGGAATGTGTGTGTGTGTGTGTGTGAGAGAGAGAGAGAGAGAGAGAGAGAGAGAGAGAGAGATCACAATTAGGGGGAGGGGGAGATGGAAAAAGGGGTGGGGAAAGATTAGGTAACTAGGGTCCAAAAGATAGACTTAGATGTGATAAAGAGAGAGGAAGAGAGGGGAGTGTGGGTGAGACATGAATTAGACATTGTGAGAGAGGGTTAGAGATAAAGAAACATGAGATAGGTAGAGTAGACAATAATAACAAGAGGGGACATGTGTGTGTGTGTGTCTGAGAGAGAGAGAGAGAGAGAGAGAGAGAGAGATGAGGTAGATTAAGTTCTATTAAATGTACTTGATTTTATCTCTTAGAAATACAAATGAAATTTCTAAATTGGGACAAACTTTGGAAATGAAGTCAAATTTAAAGAGAGACAAATAACATGAGGTGACATGATTGAGAGAGAGAGAGAGAGAGAGAGAGAGAGAGAGAGAGAGAGATTGGAGGAAGATATTGTTAGAGGGGGTAGAAGGAAAAGGGGAGAGATGAGGTATGAAGTGAAAAAGGATAAAAAGGGTCAGTGGGAGGGAGTAGGGGGGGGGGGGGAGAGAGAGAGAGAGAGGGAGAGAGAGAGGTAACATTTAGTGAGAGGAAGGAGTGGAAGAGTAGGAAATGAAAACATGAGGGGACATGAGAGAGAAAGACCAAGATGTGTAAGAGAAGGTGATAAAAGAGGATGTACAGTAGGAGACATGAAGGGGGGTTAAGTAGGAGAACACATGCTAAGAGAAGGGTTGGGAGAGAGGGAAAGAGAGTAATTATGGGGGGAGATATATGTATGTGTATGTTTAGGAAAGATAGATGTGTAAGAGAGAGTAAGAGACATGATGTAAAGATATATAAGGTATTTAGGGGGAAGTAATGGCTAGAGGGGAAGGGAGATGAAAGAAAGGTACAAGGGGGAGTAGGGAGAGATAGAGGTAATTATAGAAAGGGGATAATTTAGGCCCAAAATAGAGAGAGAGAGAGAGAGAGAGAGAGAGAGAGAGAGAGAGAGGGGGGGGGGGAATGACATTAAGGTGTGAGGTAGAAATAGTGTGAAGGATGAGAGATAAAGAAATATCAGAGAGTTGTTGAGACTTTAATTTGATGATTAATAAACAAACTATGTATTGTAAAACTTGAAGCCTTAATAACTCTCTAGCTCTTGATTTCATTAAAGAAGCCCCACTACAACCTTTGCTCTATTGTAAATAACTATCTAGCTTGAAGGATGAAATTTATACTAACACTAATGCAAATGAAAACTCTAATTTCAATCCAAAGTTTAATTCTAATTACTTGAATAAAAAATATACATTTTGTTCATACTAATTATTGTATATGTGGTTATTTTAAATTTCAAAGAAAATCTATTACATTAAGCATATTTTGAAGTGAACATATAAAATATATAATGTATTATAAAATATAATATATTTAATAATAATTATTTATTCCTGTAGATTAATAAAAATTATGTCTTTTATTTTTTGTTGCTAGTGCTACTAGCCTATATATATATATATATATATATATATATATAAGCTAGTATTTAATATTATCATTTTTTACTTTATTATTCTAATCAATTAAACTTATTATAATCTACAGCAAATGCAAGCCGCTACGAGGCACTTGTTATTACATAAAGCTATTAAAAAGTAAAAATAAATCAATATACAACTAAAGATATGATATTAAATAAATTCTAATGCAAAAAATTTAAAAATAAATTTAATATTTAAGAAAAATTTATAAAGAAAATTTTAAAATTAATTATAGACTATCAAATATGTTCACTTTTATATTTGTTTTCTATAACAAAATTCATTTCCATGAAAATAGTAATAGATTTTTAAATTTTTTTTTTTAAGAAACTTATTTTCTTTTCAAATTTGTTAGTTCAGATTTAGAAGTAAAAAAATTTAAAAATAAATTTAGTACTGAAGACAAATTTACAAAATTATAAAAAAATCTAAATTAATTGTAGTCTTTATTTTTATATTTGTTTTCTATAAGAAATTTCATTTACAATGAAAAATTTTTAGAAAGTTTTTATTTTATTTTTTAACAAAGTTACCTTCTTTTCAAATTTGTTAGTCAGGTTTGGAAATTGATCTAAATTTTAATAAAGTTATTTTCTTCTAATCTTTGTCAATTGAAATAAAAATATTATTTTGAATTAGAAAGGGCAATAAGTCTAAATATGATCAACTATTCAAAGAAATCTCTAGATGGTTGTAGAAAATGTAATTCAATAAGAATATATATATATATATATATATATATATATATATATATATATATATATAAAATCTTAACAATTATTGTACTTTCATAAATATTCTTTTATATTTTCTAATAGTTTTAAGGTTAGTCTACATTCACTGTTGCTTTATACATATATTTAGATACATATACAAATTTATCAACTTGTAGAATAACTTACTCGAAATCTTTATTCTACCTTGTAATAATAATATTGATTGGTACTCGACTTATCATGTATATATTAATATATTTTACTCAATTTAATGTTATTTCTCTTCATTCCTGCATACTTTATCTATAAATTTATGATTGTTGTATTATTTCTCATGTATATATAAATATATGCTATTCACTAATGTTATTTCTCTACTAACTATAGTGTGACTTAGGCTGAATTTTAAATCTAAGGAGGCAAGAAGAGAATACCAAAGATAGAATTAGAAAAGTATCGTAGCCAATATCGTAGATGTCAACACCAACACACAATAATTGAATGAGAACTACAAAGAGTAACTAAAAATAAAATAAATAGACAAATATATGTTAGAGAAATTGAGATTAGACAAATGTAAAGAAAATTAATTGTCAACATAATTTTGAGGGGTTCCTATTTCAAAATGCAGAGAGGTGTCAAGTACAACATCTTGAAGCCCAACCAAGTGACATATAACAAAACCTTGCAAATACAACAAATCAATTTAATAAATTGAGAATGAAAGGTCACTATCAATACAACATGTACTAGAAACACCACAACACGAAAATAAAATCCACATGAATAAATAATTAGAAGGTGATATAAAAAAAATACCCAAAAAAAATGGTATGATTCAATCTTAATTTAGAAAATTTGAAATGTGGTCTAGACATCAGATAGATAGTTCAAAAATATGAAATATGTGTTATGTTTGTGAAGAGTCATATATGAGAATGAAAGTATATCACACTAGTGAGGGTCCTATTTGCAATAGATGTCATCACAAAAGAGGAATTCATAGGTTTTCATTTACAATAATATGAATCATGCCTCCCATCACAAGAGCTTTCAAATTTTACTCTAGTTGAAGAGATGTTGATCACAAGTTCTAGCAGTCAGTATAAGTACAAATGATACATTATTAGTTTTCTTCAACATGTAGAACAAGTATCAATAATCTTGCCTCATACAATTGATCATTTATCAATCATTATTTTTTGTAGAAGGGATCAATGTAGTACATGTTCTAAATTTACCATAAATAGGGATTGTGTCTATAGAGCATTTTAATACAAAATTGAACATGACATATTTTATGCAAATACCAGAATAGATGAAAGTTCTCTTAATGACTTGCCAAGAAATATCAATGAGAATATTTTTGGTTGATTTAAGATGGTGGATATGGAGTTTGATTATGATATAAACAAAGCCATATTCTTGGGTCCACTTGTGAAGATAGATTAAGGTAACACAATTGACCTCATGACTTCCATGGCTTCAAGACCACCTAATGCTCAAAGCGAAATAGAATTAATCCATGCTTGGGTTAATAATTCTAATGCAGCTCCATCTACTTTAATTGAATGGCCATTTGGGTCATTGGATACATGGCATTTCCAATATTATTTTCAAATGGAAGTTGTGATTAATTAGAGCCTAGAATCAAATGAGTATAATTACATAAAAGTCTAAAGAATTTGGTGAAGTATAGGGATCACTTCATTGAAAAATATCAAGGGTTTAGGTATTTTTTGATGAAGATGATAATGCAATAGCCTATCTCTATGCCTTTTTGCATATTAGTGTCTAAAGCTTATTCATTTTCAAGGCAGCATTGGTCAGTCATCACTGTAACTAGGTCATCTAGATAAGGACAAGCTACAAGGACTTGTTTATATATCACCACATGTCAAACAGGTTAGAGATCACCGCACATCCCAGTAGAGGCCAAGCTAGTATACACACCGAGTAAAATAATGGAGACCAAGCAATGTAAAGTTAACTTATCCCTAAGTTAGTTAGTATATGGAAAGCCTATAGAAGTTGATAGCCAGCATGAATTTTAGTTATGACTGAGTGTTAGAACATTAAATTGCTAAGAAAACTAGTTTTGGCATATGTGTGTTTGAAGTGGAACAAACATTTATGTAAATTTTTTTGACCAACTTCTATGTGACATCAAAGGATTATAGAGATAGTCAAGGAGAAAATTACACATTTTGTTAGAAGAATTAATCTCAAGAAAGTCTAATTAACCAATCAGAAAATTAGAAGGGATAAACAAAAAAAGGATGAATTATGGATCATTGGTTATGATCTATAACTTTCTTCTATTATCAATTTAAAGAGAGATCTAATGCTAAATTCTTACGAGAGATAAGAGAGAGTGATATTGAATCATGAAGCTGCAAATAAGATAAGGATAGAGCAAGGAAGGCTAATATTGATAGGGAGATCGAAAAGAGCAACCTAGCAGTGAAGGGCAGAACATAGAAGATCATTTTTAGACATTGAAGAGAGGAGACTCCTATATAGCTTCTAGAGAAAATTGAAGCATTAGGTACCAAGACATTCTTACAAGTGTATCATGGAAAATCTCTCAACAAAGTTGTTTTAGTAGACCTTGTTCAAATCTCCTAACAAAGTGCTTACTTTATTGTGAGTTTAAATCATTTAATCAATGTCAACTTAAAAATCTTATATTTCTTTTAACTAAGAAGACCCCTCACAAGGTAGATCATCAAAAGTGATCAACTTGTAGCCCTAACAAGAAATGTTTTTTGTTGTAGCAAAAAAGATTTGTGGGATTCATTCGCACCCCAATTTTACCTTCACCTTAGAGGGTTTCTTGGTTAGAAAAATCTATATGTTATGCGATTATATTTTCATAGGTATTATGCTTAGATATATTTCATTTTAACATTATACTTTATGATTATATTATATGAGATCTAAAATATGAGACATATTAGGGGTGAATGTTGTTGATCTTTTATATTGTTCAAATAGAGAAAAGTTTAATGGATCTTTATTTACCCCCCAACCTCTCAATGTCTTATTTCCCAACATGACTTCCAACAACTAGTATTAGAATATAGTTCTCTTGAAAGAAGTCTAATAGCTTGAGAGTTCATATCTTGGAAATGGAAGCTTTAAAATTGGGAAAGATTATTTGAGAATTATATGATTGAAATCTAGATGATAGTAAAACAACTTGAAGTAGAAAAAGAAGAGTTAAGGAAATCCTTAAAGAAAAGGAAAGATATGGCCATTAAGAAGAATGACACTCTTTATAACGAAGCTGACACCAAATAATTTCTTTATAGTGAAAATTCTAGTGCTAGGGATGCAAAATAACAAATCTATTGGAGAACAAAGGAATTTTAAATGAAGAAGTCTTAGGATTGAAGATAGAGCATGAAATTCAATGAGTAAGACAATGTGAAGTAACTAAACAAAAGAAGAAAGTTGAAGAAAATAAGATTATGGTTGAGGAAAAAAAAAGAAAAATGGTTACTAGACTTGAGAAAAGGTCATTTGATGTGAAAATAATGTATGAACAATCAATTGGACATGATGAATCAAATTTTAATGCAAATTGAGAGTTGAAAAGAAAGGACATGCAAATTATGAATCAAAGATCAAAGGGTGACCAACTAAGGAATGAGTCAAGATATAAAAAGGGACTTCTCAAAGCAGTAAATAGCCCAAGTGAAGCTATTATAAGATACATTGAAGAGTTGATAAGATCACCAAGATCATCAAATGACACATCTGGTCTCTGATATTTCAAGCATTCTTCATCTACCATGGAAGGAGATTCATCAAAGAGTGGAGAGAAGAGAAATAAAAAATCAAAGGACAACCCTACATGCTATCATTATGGAAAAGTAGGACACACAAAAAATAGAGAAATATTGATTTGGAGGATATTTTCATCAAAAATTGAAGTATCTCCTTATCACCCATAATCAGCACCATGACAAAATTCTCAGAATTCTAAATCTGACACAACTCAAATGGGTGAAAAAGGAGCATGTACGCTTGAGTTATGGCCACTCAAAGTTGGGTCAAACCCTCAACCAAAGGCCATAAAAAAAGGTGAAATTCGGAACTCTCCTAAATTGGTTGAGGTTGACACCAATTTGAAGATCTCATTGAGAGGTTTCCAAAAATGTTTTTTTCATCAAAATCAAAGCACAGACACAAAAGTTATGCTTGATCAAAGTTGTGGTCAAATAGGCATATCAAAGGTTGACCAAAAATTAGTGTGAAATTTTGACCATCTCCAACATGGTTGAAAATAAAATAAATTCAAAGGTCTCATCGCCACGATTCCAATGCTGTTCATTTTGTCAAAAATGAAGCTCAGATGCAAAAGATATTCTTGGTCAAAGTTGGTTGACTAAAATGACCGATGACATGGCAAGTTTGTACGATGATGTTAGCTAGCCAATTGGTATTTGACACATGGCATTACATTACAAAAAAAATGTGGTGCCCTGTGTATGGCAAGGAAGCTCACGTGGTAGCTTGGATTGTATGGAAGGTGTACACGTGGCAGTCCACGTGGCGGAGGAATGTACAATTTTGTGCCATGTGGCACCTATGTGGTAGAAGGGAATATTTATTTCACCAAAAACCTTGTTTGGACTTGAACCTGTGACCTCCAAGCTATAAGCCTCTGGCCAGTGGCCATTGCACCACCACTTGTCTTCAAAACTACTCCGGCACACATCCTATTTAAGGTCTTCCCACCAGAAATTGACTAGTAAAAGACCACTAGCCTGTCTAAAACAAGGCTTGCCATTGTGCTATTTTGGCACTTTGATATACATATGACACAAATATTATTTGAATGTTAACAAGCTACCACCAATCTTAGTAAATAAGGTTTTCCTATTATTTTGTTAAGATTTGAATCCCCCAAATTTGATGTAAGCCAAGTTTATTAATTGGCAAAGGGTTAAATTCGAATAGGTACTTTTTTTAAGGGGCCTGTCTAAAATAAGGCTTATCATTGCTCTATTTCAGCACTTTGATATACATATGGTGTAGTTATTATTTGAATGTTAACAAGCTGCCACCAACCTTAGTAAATAAGGTTTTCCTATTATTTTGTTAAGATTTGAATCCCCCAAATTTGATGTAAGCTAAGTTTACTAATTGGCAAATGGGTAAATTCAAATAGGTAGTTTGTTTAAGATGCCAATAATTAATTATTATTGTTTTGGCCTACTTTAGGAAATTTTTTATGTATAAAAGAGAGGGGGTATTTCTCTTTCAAGCCATTCTAGAGAAGAGATTTTTCCTGTTATTTTGTTAAGATTTCAATCCCCCAAATTTGATGTAAGCCAAGTTTATTAATTGGCAAATGGGTAAATTCGAATAGGTAGTTTGTTTAAGAGGCCTATAATTAAATATTATTGTTTTGGCCTATTTTAGGAAAATTTTTATGTATAAAGGAGGCGGGGGGGGGGGGGAGGGGATTTTTCTTTCAAGCCATTTTGGAGAAGAGATTTTTGGAGCAGCCATTCCAGAGAAAAGATTTTTAGAGGAGCCATTCCAGAGGGGCCATTCTAGAGACCAGACATTCCAAACAATCTAGGGAGGATTCTAGAGCATCCTAGTGAATTCTAAAGGAAATTTTCAGAGAGCATTGAAGAAAGCCATTCCATGATGCTGATGTTTTGTGTCTGCAGTCAAACCTTTTCAAGCAAAGTCTTCCCTACTTTTTAGTAACTAGTCTTGCACTTTGCGAGCTTTCATACAAGACTATTTGAGTCAGGATATATGTAATGACTTTGTGGATGGATTGTAGCATGTTGTAAATCAACTTTCAAAGCATGAATTATACATAAGTCACTCAATTGAGCTAGACTTGGAGATGTATTCTATTTAGCTAGATGAACTCCAAAATCAAATTGGTTCTCTCTCTCTCTCTCTCTCTCTCTCTCTCTCTCTCTCTCTCTCTCTCTCTCTCTCTCTCTCTCTCTCTCTCTCTCGCTCTCACTCTCATTCTCTATTTTTTGTGCTTATATGTGCTATTAGTGTTACTTAAGTATCATTTAAGTTCTTTATTTCACATTAAACTAAATTGAAGTGGTTAAGTAAATTGGCATAGAGCTTGGTGTTTTAATGCACTGCACTAGCACATTGGGTTTCGAAATACTCATTTCTCTATATTTACCTTTCATGTGGTTCATGTCATTCTTAATTTTTAATGTATTTTTAGCTAAACATTAGACATTAAGTATTAGTACACCTTTATGCATTTTCACTAGTATATAATTGCCTAGATCGTAATTAGATCAATTTGGCATCAAAGCTAGTTTGGAAAGTTGTATGCGAAGTGATTGCAGGTGTGCTTTGCCCAAGGACATCAGAAAAGGGAGAATCATCTAAGGTGGTATTGATTTCATCTATGGTAGCAAGCATTCACTCTATCACAAAGAAAGTGGAACTACACATCCAAGACCGTCAAGAAAAAGATGAGAGAGTCTAGAAATTGGAAGAAGCCAATCATCAACATCGATTAGAGAATGTCAATTTTTGAAGGCTTCTAGAGAAGGCTAATCGAGAAAAGTAGAGCTTGCATGAGATTTTCCATAGGGAACATATTAGAAGAAGTCCTCTTCATTCAGAATGTGTTGACATGTGGGCATTGAGCCTGCAATCAAAAGGAACTTCTTCGTACTCTTCGCTAACCCCTCTAAGAAGTATGGAAGCTTCATCAACCGTGAAGTCTTCACAAAAGCAATGATTCCCTTGTGGTTATGGAAAATGAGCTAATTATGGCTCAAAGGAGAATGCAAGCCATTGTGCTTTTTGTGAACAAATGGAGTACCAGAGATAGTTCCAAGCCCCTACCAACCATAGTGGTTGGATAGAGGAGTGTTCTACATCATAATAGGATCGGGAACCTAAACACCACTCTATTGGGAGCTTTGAGGAGCATTCTAAGACCATCGGTAAGAAACTAATGTCCAAGATGGGATATAGTGACAAAGGCTTGGGCATCCATGAGCAGGGCATGACCCATCCCATCAAGGCAAAGTAGAGGCCTTGAAAGCAAGGATTGAGATATAGAGAAACTGATAAGAACTCTGAAGCCTTATTGAAGAAAAATTCTTTGGACAATGTTGAGGCTGAGTCTTCAATGAAGAAGAAGGTCAAGATGCATGAAAAGATCTAAAAATTCTATAGCCATTGTCAGATAAATGGCCATTGGATAGAGAAGTGTTGGAAGTTGCACCTTGAACTTCAACACTTCCCTAAGTTCATTGCAGAATCCAGTCAGCCCAAAGTAGACAAGGAAGGAATCAAGGTGGTACCCAACACTACCATGCAAGAGAGTAAGGCACAAGAAATTCTAGTAGTTTCTAACACTCCTAAAGCAGCACTAGTAGTCTCTACCACTCTTGAAGAAATCCTAGTGGAAGCACAACAAAGAAAGGAGGTTCCTTTGAACAACTTCACAGAAGTTGGGAACAATTTTCAGCAAACTAGTGATATCTTCTTTGTGGGTATTACATTTTTAGTAGGGTAATTGTTGATAGGAAGCTAGTGTGTTTATGAGTATATGACTCTAAATAAATTTGTATGTAATGAAGTTGTGTAATCGTAGGGATGAGATGTTTGAATGGCTATTTAAAGCCATGTCTCTTATAATCTAGAAAGGAGAATACTTTGAACTTCTTATTGCAAAATTTTTTTGGTACGAGGCTCTCTAGAAGAAGTACCTGCTACAACTAATGTGATTCAAAGTTGCAGAGAACGACTAGCTAATGCCTTCTTTGCTTTATGACTCAGTTACAAATGGTCAGTTGATTACTAATGTTCCTATAGGACTTATTCATGACCTTGATGCATATGCAAATATTTGGAGCTTTTCTAGTGATGCCTTCAGTTAGCCATTCTGAAGTACAAAGGTGAAGGAATGTTTCAAGCTAAGGCTTTGTTACCATCACTTGTGCAGTTTGCAAGAAAGAAGGAGCATCAAAAGTGACTAGGTTGGAATGCAAATGTGAGCTACCATTGTAAGAAGCACCGAGTGATTGGTTTATCATGCTCAATTTTTCTTCTTGCTTTATGGTTTTTCAAGTTCTATTTGAATTGCATCCCTTTCTTTAGAAGTCCTAGAGTGACTCAAGTATGAGTCCCCCTATGGGAAAATGTGACGTGAATGTTTTCATGATATTGTCAAAATGTAAGGCCTTGAGAAGTCAGAATAGATACTATCGAGGCACAGGTGTATTTGACCAAGACCAAAGGCTAATTCAAGCATTGCAATGGAGCTTCAAAAAAATGGCAACAGATTTGATATCAGTGACAAGGGAGCTAAAAGTTCTACTATATATGCTTTTAGAGGACCAAAAGCCTTTTCAATGGTGAGGTTTGACCTAGAGGATATTTTCATCAAAAATTGAAGTATCTCCCAATCACCCATAATTAGCACCATGTCAAAGTTCTCAAAATTTTGAATCCAATACAACTCAAATGGGCAAAAAAGGAGCTTGTATGCTCGAGTTATTTCCAGTCAAAGTTGGGTCAAACCCTAGACCAAAGGCTATAAAAAAAGGTGAAATTTGGAACTCTCCAAAACTCATCAAGGTCAACACCAATTTGAAGATCTCATCAAGAATTTTTCGAAAATGTTCATTTTGTCAAAATCGAAGCCTAGATGCAAAAGTTATGCCTAATCAAAGTCATGGTCGAATAGGCATATTAGGGGTTGACCAAATATCGGTGTGAAATTTTGACTACCTCCAAATCAGTTAAAAATAGCATCAAGTCAAAGGTCTCGTCACCACGATTCCAATGCTATTCATTTCGTCGAAAATGAAGCTTGTATGTAAAAGATATGCTTGGTTAAAGTTGGTTGACAAAAATGACCGATGACATGGCATGTCTGTATGATGACATCAGCTAGCCAATCAATAGTTGACATGTTGAATTAAATGGAAAAAAAGGTGGCACCATGTGTATGGCAAGGAAGCCCATGTGGCACCTTGGATTGTATAGAAGGTGTACATGTGGTAGTCCATGTGGTGGAGGAGTGAACAATTTTGTGCCACGTGGCACCTATGTGGTAGAAGGGACAGTTTATTTCACTAAAAACCTTGTTCAAATTTGAACTTGTGACCTCCAGGCTATAAGCCTTCAGCTGGTGGTCATTGCACCATTGGTTGTCTTCAAAACTACTCTGGCACACATCCTATTTAAGGTCTTTCCACCAGAAATCGACTATTAAAAGACTACCAGCAGGGTTTGAACCCCCGATTGGCAGCCTGTCTAAAATAAGGCTTGTTGTTGTGCTATTTTAGTGCTTTCATATACATATGGCATAGTTATTATTTGAATGTTAACAAGCTGCCACCAACCTTAGTAAATAAGGTTTCTGTGTTATTTTGTTAAGATTTCAATCCCCCAAATTTGATGTAACTCAAGTTTATTAATTGGCAAAGGGGTAAATTTGAATAGGTAGTTTGTTTAAGAGGCCTATAATTAAATATTTTTTTTTTGGCCTATTTTAGGAAAATTTTTATGTATAAAAGAGGGTGGGGATTTTTGTTTCAGGCCATTCTAGAGAAGAGATTTTTGGAGGAGCCATTCGAGAGAAGAGATTTTCGGAGGAGCCATACCAAAGAGGAGATATTTTGGACGATCTAGGGAGGATTCTAGAGCATCCCAGAGAATTCTAAAGGATATTTTCAAAGAACATTTGAGAAAGCTATTCCATGATGCTTATGTTCTATGTCTGTAGTTGAACCTTTTTAGACAAAGTCTTCCCTGCTCTTCAGTAACTAGTCTTGTGTCTTGCGAACTTTCATACAAGATAGTTTGAGTCGAGATATGTGTAATGACTTTGTGGATGGACTGTAGCATGTTTTAAATCAACATTCAGAGCATCAATTATAAATTAGTCACTTAGTTGAGCTAGACCCAGAGATGTAGTTCATTCAGCTGGACAAACTCTGAAATCAAATTGATTCTCTCTCTCTCTCTCTCTCTCTCTCTCTCTCTCTCTGTTTCTTGTACTTATATGTGCTATTAGGTTTACTTAACCATCATTTAAGTTATTTATTCTGTATTGAACTAAATTTAAGTGGTTAAGTAAATTGGCATAGAGCTTGGTGTTTTAATGCACTACACTAGCACATTGTGTTTCAAAATACTTGTTTCTCTGTGTTTACCTTTCATCTGGGTCATGCCATTCTTAATGTTTAATTAATTTTTAGTTAAACATTAGAAATTAAGTATTAGTACACCTCTATGAATTTTTACTAGTATATAATTGCCTAGATCATAATCAGATCAAATATGGCTTTGTCCTTTTGGGAATGGTCACCCAACTGGAACTACGATGATTCTTTCTTCTAAGTATTTCCAGTTTGGGCTAGGTTTCTAGTCCTTCTCCTCAAGTTTTTAAACATGGAAGTCTTGAGAGGGTTGATGAGTTACTTTGGCGAACTCCTTTCCATTGACATAACTAACTTTGTAAAATCTAGAATCTTCTATGTAGGGATTTCTATGAATATTGGGAGTCTCAAGAATATTTATTGGTTATAGTTATTTACTCAAAATAAAGCTCTTAAAGTAGGAATTGGATTTTGAATCCCTTCCTTCCTCATTTTTTTCTATAAAAATAATAGTCAATGGGATAAAAGGTTCCCCAAAAACAAAAATGAGAGTGGTTTGGAAGGAAGCCCCTTCCCCCGTTCATCCTCCTTCCTTTGTTCCTTTTTCCAAATTGGTTTGGACTAAGAATTTATTATATCAATGAAAAGAAGATATTGAATCTCTAGTAGAGAACCACAAGCAAGCGGAAAGGATGTTCCATTCTAACTTGTAGGTCTTTATCTAGTTTCACTCGAACCCCTAATTTTTGACTTGGTTGTGGGGAAAAAGGACATGTTGGCTCTTTCTCCCAACAAACTAGACCTGGTTATCCCCTTGGTCATGTTTCCTCCCATGGAGTTTGAGGTATTGAAAGACTCAAGGGTTGAAGAAATCTTAGTAGAAGATCTTGATGAAGGAGAGGTTGGGAAGATTGTATTAGAGGAAGGCCAAAGTCAAGGATGGAAGATTTATAGAAGGGGGGGATGATTGAACCTAATTCTCATTCTATTTTAGAGGGTTCAAAGAGATTTACTTTTGTTTATCATAAGCCTCTTCACCCATTTACTTTGAAAACCATGATTTATTATATATCTAAGAAAATATTGGAAATGGAAGATGGATCTCAAAGCCAATGGCTAGTGGTCACCAAGAGAAAGTAGAATCTTCAAGCATCCAACTAGTTATTTAGTATGGTCTGAAATATTTAACCTAAATTAGATGTTGGTTTTATGAATCCTTGCTTGGGAATGAAGAACAATAAAGAAACTAGAGAAGTGGCTACTAAAGTTGATATTGCAAATGGAAACCAACTGATCATCTAGGAGAGTTGCATGAAATGTTATAAATTAATATTATTTCTTAGAACATAAGAGGAGTAAACTCTCCTAAAAAGAGATATATTCTAAGAAATATGGTTCAAGATCACAAGGAAAATATCATTTTGGTTCAAGAAACTAAGATGCCAAGAGAAAAAATTAGAGTTTCTCACTTTTTTTAAGAAAAGAAAAGTGTTTGGATATAGTTCTCAGGGATAATCTAGAGGAGTAGACATTTTCTAGAATGAGGATATTGTCCAGGGTGAGTTGATATTGTCTAAGAAAGATCTTTTGTATATTCATTTTTTTCATATTAGAAATAAATTCTCTTGGTTACATTTCAATGTATTTACTCGCAACTCCAATGTACGGAGACTAGGTTTATGAGAGAGCTTGTTTGTCTCCAAAAAACTTTGTCTCTTTGGAACATTGGCTTATTATAGGTGACTTTAATACTTCCTTTCAAAATTCTAAAAAGGTTGGTGTGCTATTGACTCTAATCCATCTCGATGGTAGATTGGATTTGATGAGATTAATTGATTCTCAAGCCCTAGTGGATGTTGACCTATAAGGGCTCAATTCTATTTGGTCAAACCATAGATATGGGAAAGGAACATTGAGAAAAGAGATTTTATATTTTGTTTTTTCATATTATAAATAAATTCTTGTGATTACTTTCCACTATATTTTCCTGCAACTCAAGTGTGGGGAGATTAGGTTTTTGGGAGACCTTGTTAGTCTTAAGAAACTCTGCTCTTTTGAACCTTGGCTTATTATAGGTGACTTCAATACTAACCTTCATGATTCTAAAAAGGTTGGTAAGATATTGAATCTAAGCCATGTCAAGGGTAGATTGGATTTAAGAAAATTAATTGATTCTCAAGCCCTAGTGGATGTTGACTTGCAAGGGCTAAATTTCATTTGGTCAAACCATAGATTTAGGAAAGCCATGATAAAATTTAAGCTAGATATCATTTTTTTTCATTTGAATGGTTAAATTTGTTTTGTTTCTCTCATGTGGCCCCTCCTAAAGTTGGATATCATCCATTTCCTGGTTATTTAGTTGTATAACTCTCTACAATCAAAATAAATTCCCCTTTTGGGTTTGAAAAAATATTGTTGTAACATCTTGATTTAAGTGGAATAATTTAGAAATGGTGAGACATCTGGATAGATGGGTTTACTATGTTTAGGGTCGCTGATACACTAAGCTATATTAAATGAAAGGAAAAATTTTGGAACAAAGAGGTCTTTCAGGACATTTGCTAGGAAAAAGTGACATCAAATATGAGCTAGATGTGTTCCGAAAGACAATAGACAATTTAGGGGACTTCCAAGGATTGTGGGAGAATGAATTTTTTTTCCTTGTCTATTTACCATGGCATAATTAAAAAAGAGGAGAAATTATGGAAACAGAGGTATAGGGAATTATGGTTGAACTCTAGAGATAGAAACTTGAGGTTCTTTCACATCACTTCTAAACATAAGGTACCCAACCATATCACTAGAATTGTTTGTGAATCTCGAGTAAACATGTCTAAAAAAGAGATATATGAAGAGTTTATTGGATTTTTTTCTTCCCTCATCTCTTAAGATAATTCCCTTGCATTGCAATAACAAGACAACTTATTCAGGTCCATCTTTGGGGGACATCAAGAAAGTGACCTTCTCTCTTCACAAGGATAAGTTTCATAGTCCAACTAGTTTTTCAACATTCTTCCACATTTTTGGGATATTGTTGGACTAGACCTTTGTAATGTTTTTAAGGAAGTTTTTGGTTCCATATATCTTCTCAAGGAAACCAACTCTACCTTCATTTCCTTAGCCCCAAAAAAATATTAGGCCTCCCCAAACAATGATTTTAGACCTACCTGTTTATGCAACTCTATGTATAAATTGATCTCTAAAGTGTTTCAACTTTGCACTAGTAATCATCCTCTCTTCGCTTATTTCTTTGGAGTGAAATGAATTTATTCTATGCCATAAAATTCTTGATTCTATTGTTAAATACCATGAAGTTATCCACTAAATTGAAGCCTCCAATACTAAAGTTTTCCTTCTTAAAATTGCTTTGTCTAAGGCCTATGACTATGTGGACTAGGATTTATTCTCAAAATCCTAAAATCAATTTTATAATCATTTTGTTCATCTTTTTTTTCATCTCATATCAAATTCTTTGGCTTTAGTTCTTGTGAATGTCTCTTATTCTTATTTTTAAAGCCTTCTAGGAGCTTAGGACAAGGAGATCCCATCTCCCCAATCCTTTTTTTCTCTTATGGATGAATGTATAGGACACCTTTGTGAAGCTAGTGTTGCTTTATATTTTCTTAAGGATCTAAAACCTTCTTCGAAGGATCTATCATTCTCTCATGAGTAGTTTATTGATGATATTGTGATAATGCGAGAGTATTCTAATAATGAGGTTAATCGGTGTAAAAATATCCTTCACTCTAATTCCTCAACTACTAGTCAAGTAATTAATTATGAAAAAATATTGATCGAATTCATTAATACTTCAATTAGAAGACAAGGAAAAATAGATAGAATCTTGGATTATTGAATTGGGTGCTTTCCTGCAATCTAACCTAGATTGCTTCTTGGAACTAAACTCCATGACTCCTTTTGGGCCTCTCTAGTATATAGATTTCACAAAAAAATTCCAAGTTCGAAAGGCTCACTTCCTAGTCGAGCTGGTAAATTTCAACTTATCAAGTCTTATATTCAAAGCCTTCCTATTTATGCCTTAAGTTTGTTAAAAAAATTGTGTAAACCCTGAGAATCTAATTAAAGAAAGGACTAGAACAATATAATGAGGAGAAAATAATTTAAAAATATTTTGTCTTTGGATAATTTCCTTTCCAATCATGATACCATGTTGAGCTCAACTTTTTGGAAGGGCATTCAACAAGCTAAAGTGGTGGCCAATCTTAATCTTAGATGGAAATTGGGAGACGGTAAGTCTCTTGAGTTTTGGAAAGACTATTGGCTGATGGAAAAATCTCTTTCATTGAATATGGATAATGTTCAAGTTAGAAGGAGATGTACCCAACTTATTGGTTCTAAGGTGGAAAATTATTGGAGAGGTGACAAGTGGGTTAGAATTTTTGATCTCAATTTGATCCTAATTATCATTCAATGGCATCTCAATGTTGTTATCATTCAGCATGGTACAATTGATTCTTTGATTTGTGATAGAGAATCCTTAGGATTTTTCTCTATTTCTGAAGTTGTCCATGCTATGAATAAGACATATAGTCTGCTCATGGATGGGATTTTGTATGCAACAAAAAACTTATTCCAAAAATTATACATTTTCTAGTAAAATATGACATTTTAGAATGAGTACCATAAAAATTGAATATTTGTATTTAACCAAAGTTTTTAAAAATGTAAAATATTCACTTGTTAAATGGGAAATTATAAGAAGCATGTGCTTGTTTTAAATATAGAAAACATGTAGCAATATAAGTCATTCCATATGTCATTTTCTTTACTAACCTCAATCGATAAATGCTTTTTAGTTTGAGAGGTGTTCCTACAATTACAACACAAAGGAATATTCAATATCAATTTTTTATTTTTTATTTTAATTTAAATAATTTTTTTAAAACTTTCTCATTTTCCTGAAAAAAATTATGTTGGAAATGATTGAAAAGATCATAAGGAAGATTGTTGGAATGATCATATGGAACTGGTAAAGAATGTTCTCAATCATTTTTTTGTCATTGATGTCAAACTTGCTACTTGCAGGAATGACAATTGCTTTAGCGATCCAAATACTATCAATTAGTTGATTAACAAGGAGGAGGAAATCAATAAGATGTAACTAGAACACCTAGAGAAAAGTTGAAGTTATGATGTTGGAATGAAGTAGAAGGATCAATCAAGCCATTGATGAAATAATGTATTGATGACATACTCTAAGACACAGAGAATGGGCACACTGAAACATATCAAAGATATAAGGTTTTAGCCAAGACATCTGTAAAGCCTAACTAAATTTCATTAGAGAGAAGGAGTCAAGCAAGCTATTAGGTGCTAAACAGATTCCTAGTTGAAGCCAAGAAAGTTCAACTTCAAGTGCCAAGTGAACTTTAGATGTTGAGTGATATAGAGTTTATCAAGTGCCGAGTGATATCAAGTATCGAGTGATCCAGAGTAATCAAATGCCAAGTGATACAATTTTATTTAGGTGTCGAGCTATCCAAGAAACAGAAGCCAAGCATAAGAAAACCAATAGTGCTGAGTAACATAGAGATGTTGAGCATCAGTAAACCAATAATGGCGAGTTGCTGCATTATTTTGATAATCAAAGATTTTCCATATCTAAGCCAACAAGGTTGTTATCTAGAAGAATATGAATTAAATGGAAGATAAGAATGATGAGCTGGTGGCGCAGAACACCATGTAGAACATTTTTGAGGTTACAACTAGACCCTAGACGAGGTCTTTAGATAAGAATAAGATATGAGGTAGACACATTGTATCCTACCTAATCCATTTGAAACCCTACAAATTGGAGAGGGAGATTTGAGCGGTAAAGAAAAATTAGATTTCTATTTAAGGAGTCATAAAGTCATGAAGGAAAGAGAGAGAGGTGGTCAAGCATGAAAGCATAATTGCTGAAGAAGGTGCTAAGGAGAAGAAAGCACATAAATACTATTTGGATAGATGACCACAAGGATGATTGCATTGGCATGATGAGTAAGAAGACTCAAAGAGACAAAGCTTGAGAGGAAGACAAGCTGTCAGAGCTGAAATGATTAAAGCCAAGCAATATGACTGAATTGAAGAAGTGATCTAAAATCTGCAAAGTATGTTGTAAGTTGTATCAGATCATAAAGCCATTATTGTTACTCTCTAGCAATTGTAACAGATAGTTTAAATCCTATGGACTTAGGTTGGTTTAATAGCCATGAGGTAAATCCTTTAACAGGGTGACATTCCAAGTGAATGTTCAGAAGTCCTTTAGCCAGGTCCATTCCTAATAGTTTGGTGAAATCCTCTAACAAGGTCACATTTAAGAGTGTGTTGTAAGCCTTTAACAGGGTAGGCTTTTAACAGGGCATCACTTTAGAAGAGTGAAAATCAAGTAGCATGTTACTGGTGGTTTTTCCCAAATTGAGTTTCCATGTAAATCATTGTGTCATGTGTTGATCTTGGATGTTTTATCTCTGCATGTTGATTTACTATAACTTGCTAATATGGTTGATTTAAGTTTGGATGAATGAAAAGTGTATGGATTCATTAAAAGTAGTGAAAAAGTTTTATTAGAGCATTTGGACCTTGGATAACTGATTCACCCGCCCCTCAGTTATTCTAAAAGAATTCTAGCAATTGGTATCAGAGCTAAACTACTGATTTAGTTTAAAGGGACTACAAGCAGAAAAGATCAAAATGCCTAAGAGAGAAGTTCCCAAGCTCAACAAAGACAACTTTTTTGCATGGAAAATTTTGATGAAGCTACATCTTGGATCCATAGGAGATTATGCCCAAAATTTAATTGTTATTGAACATGTTGATCCAACAAGTACTCTTACTGTAGAAGATATGAAAAACAAACAGGTACACAATCAGACAATGCTGGAGATTGCTTCTGCACTCAACTATGCTGAATTTGATGATATCAAAGGATGTGACACTACATTCAAAATGTTGAAAGCCCTATCAGACATCTATGGAGGAGATCAAAATGTACAAAGAGCAAAATGAGAAAGTCTAAGAGGAAAGTTTGATGATATGAAAATGGAGGAAAATGAGAATGTTGCTTAGTATGGCGCAAGAATAAAGGAAGTGGTAAGTGCAATAAGATGCTTGAATGGTCAATTGGATGAAGATATTGTTAATAGTAAGTTCTTAAGAACCTTGCTCCCTATCTATGATATTAGAGTATCAGCAATACAAGAGTTAAGATGTGTACCAGGAAACAATCTAAGTTTTGAAGGTATAGTGGGTAGACTCACTACATTTGAGTTATCTAATTTTGACAACTATAGACTTGAGAATGTTGAATCTGCATTCAAGGCCAAGCTATCATTGAAAGATGCTGAACATATGAAATCAAAGAAAGGAAGAAAGATGAAATATGTATCCAGTGATAGTAGCACTGATGAGGAAGATGTGGAAAAATTGGAAGCACTACTTGCTTGAAGATTTCACAGAGGTAAAGGAAAATTCAAAGGTAAGATGCCTATCATTTGTTTCAATTGTAATGAAGTAGGTCATATTGCTGCCAGGTGTACATAGAAAAAGGATTACAAGGAAGGCAACAAATTTAGAAGAGAAGATAACAAGAGAAATTATAAAGACAAAGGTAAGAATTATTATATTGTTGAAGAAAATTTTGATGATAATGATGATGAAGTTGTTTATGTAACTATGAAGGACCAATATGATGAAGAAGAGCCCACAACACTGGTAACATGTATGAACAAGAATGACAGGTGGATCATAGATAGTGGATGCTTACATCACATGACAGGAGACAAAAGTAAGTTTGTTAACTTTACTTAGTATGATGGAAATAGTGTTAGATTTGGTAACGATGCTCCATGTCAAATCAAAGAAAAAGGTTCCATTAAGCTCACAGAGAAAATTTCATGTGATAGTGCATACTATGTTGAAGGATTAAACTACAATTTGCTAAGTGTCTCACACTTAGGCAATATAGGATGCAAAGTAGAATTTGGAAAAAAAATTGCAAAAATCTATGATACTGATGGTAAACTAATAGGAAAAGGAGATCAAACAAGAAGTAATTTGTTTTACCCTGATATGGATGATGTTTCTTGTCTCATTGCAAAATTTGATAATGAAAGGTTATGGCATAGAAGGATATGTCATTTCAACTTTGAAAATCTGGTCAATATCAGTAAAATGAAGAAAGTTAGAGGTTTACCAAAATTGAAGAATCCTAACAATATCATGTACAAATAGTGTCAGCTAGGAAAGATGACAAAGTCAAGTTTCAAAAGAAAAAACTATACATCTAGAGAAGTACTTGAGTTAGTTCATACTGACTTATGTGGTCCAATGGAAGTACAAAGCTATAAAGGAGATAAGTACATAATGTTGTTTGTTGATGACTATTCCAAGATGATGACTATTATTTTCTTTAAGAAAAAATCTGATGCTTTTCAAATGTTTAAGTGGTATGTGGCTAGAGTTGAAAAGAAAACAGGAAAGAGCTTGAAATGCCTAAGATCAGACGGAGGTGGTGAATTCACATCAAATGAATTTGAGATATTTTGTAATGATAAAAGAATCAAAAGACAAACATCAGCTCCTAGAACTCCCCCACAGAATGGAATTGCTGAAAGAAGAAATAGATCTGTGATTGACTATGCTAGAAAATTAATGATGGAAAAAGACCGTTTCTCTAAAATACTGGAGAGACGCTGTAAGTGTAGCTGTTCATACACTGAACCGAGTACAAGTCAAGAAAGGTAAAAATACAACACCTTTTGAATTATGATATGGTCACTCACCCAATGTAGAACATTTTAAAGTATTTGGTTGCAAATGCTTTATCCTTAAAGATGCTAGAAATAGAAAATTTGATGCAAAAAGTGATGAAGGCATATTCCTTGGTTATTCCACTAGAAGTAAGGCATACAAGTGTTTGAATACTAACACTAACAAAATTGTGGAAAGTGCAAATGTAAACTTTGATGAACATACAGAAGTTCAAGCTAAAGAACCAAAGAGAATGGATGAATACAGAACCTTTGTGTATTCTTATGAAGGAATGACTGTTGATGAGGATGATGACAATCAAATTGAAACTCAACAACAAGTTTCAGTTTCAGCCGACTCACAACCAGTGAATGCCAAGTTGCAGAATGAAGGAATTACGCAATTTGATTCTGAAGTTAGTGTACATGAAAGAGATGAAGAACAACCTGACAACTCAGTACATAGTGACCTTGAATTAGAAAGATCAAACATGGAAACAAGTATAGAACCAAGATTATCCAAATATGAAAAAAGACATCACCCTACTGAACAGATAATTGGTGACAAAGATGCAAGGCCAATGACAAGGAACAAAATCAGACATGAATAATGTCTGATTAGAAAATCTAAACCTAAGACAATATATGGTACATTACAAGATGATGACTGGTATAAAGCCATGGAAGAAGAGATTGATCAAATAAAGAAGAACAAAACTTGGAGTTTGGTTCCCAGACCAGTTGACAAGAATGTGATTGGCACCAAGTGGGTATTCAGAAATAAGCTAGATGAGAATGGTGAGATTACCAGAAACAAAGCTAGACTAGTATGCAAGGGTTATGCTCAAGAAGAAGGACTAGACTATGGGGAAACATTCACCCATGTTGCTAGAATGGAAGGAGTAAGAACTTTACTTACATGTGCTACATATAAAGATTTTAAAGTCTATCAGATGGATGTAAAGTCTGCTTTTTTAAATGGAATACTAGAGGAAGAAGTCTACATTGAACAACCAAAGGGATTTTTTGATGAGAACAATAGGGATATGGTTTGTAAGGTACATAAAGCACTCTATGGTTTGAAACAAGCACCTAGAGCATGGTATGAGAGACTTCACAAGTATCTAGTGCAAATAGGATTTGAAAGAACTGATGATAACAACAACATGTACATCAAAGCAGAAGAAGGTAAGGATATTATTGTATCTAAAATCTTTGTGGATGACATAGTGTTTGGCGGAAAGGAAGTGCTTTGCAAAGGCTTTGCTGACAAAATGAAACATGAATTTGAGATGTCTATGTTTGGAGAAATCAAATTTTTTGTTGGATTGCAAGTATGTCAACTCAAACATGGTATATTTGTGACAAAATCAAAGTACATCAAAGAGATTCTTAAAACATTTGGATTGGAGGATTCCAAACCAGTCAATACACCAATGGCAACAGGAAACAAGCTATCCAAAAATGATGAATCGGCTGAAGTCAATCAAACAATGTACAGATCCATGATTGGAAAACTAGAATATGTTGTACATAGCAAACCAGACATAGCATTAGCAGTTGGAATAGTGGCTAGATTCTCTGCTAATCCCAAAGAAAATTATCTCATAGTAGTAAAAAGAATAATGAGATATCTTAAAGGAACTGATAACTTTGGTCTATACTATAAAAAGAATGGAAAGTTTGAGCTCAATGAATATACAGATGTAGATTGGGGAGGCAACATTGATAACAGAAAAAGCACAAGTGGAGGTGCATTATTTCTAGGCAAAAGGCTAGTTACTTGGACTAGCAAGAAACAAACATGCACATCCCAGTCCGTTGCAGAATTAGAATATGTGGCAATAGCAATCAATTGCACAAACATTGTGTGGCTCACACATCTATTGAAAGGAATGAAAGAAGAGGTAAAAAAACCTATGATCTTGTATTTTGATAACACAAGTGCTATAAACATATCCAAAAATCTAGTAATGCATGAAAAAACCAAGCACATCGCAATCAAGTATCATTATGTCAGAGAATTGGTAGAAGACAAACAAGTGAAGTTGGAATACATTCACACAAAGGAACAAACTACAGATATCTTCACCAACCCATTTCCCAAGGATGCTTATGAATATCTTAGAGGCAAGTTGGGGGTAATACCCCTAACTCAAGCAGTTTAAAGCAACAAGGATGCTGCCCTACATCAACAGCAACAAATCATTGAAATATTAGAAGAATGATGCAAAGGATGATAGCAGGAGCAGAAACTCCGAATCAGTCACAAGCATGGTGACAGAGGGAGAAGACATAAAAAAGCCAAAGCTTATATTTTACATGATAAAGATGCTACATCTTTGGCATTTATGACAAAGAGGGAGAAATATGCAGAAACCTGATCAATACAAAGAAAGAGGGAGATATATATGAAAGAGGGAGATATATGAGATCAGTATTAAGGATGTAGTAGCCAAGAAATGTAGTAGACAATGTATACAATCTTGGTGGTAACTAAGTTGATCAATTGATCAGTTTGCTTTGCCATCAATGCCAAAGAGGGAGATTGTTGGAAATGATTAAAAAGATCATAAGGAAGATTGTTGGAATGATCATATGGAACTGGTAAAGAATGTTCTCAATCATTGTTTTGTCATTGATGTCAAACTTGCTACTTACAGGAATGAAAATTGCTTTAGTGATCCAAATACTATCAATTAGTTGATTAACAAGGAGGAGGAAATCAATAAGATGTAACTAGAACACCTAGAGAAAGGTTGAAGTTATGATGTTGGAATGAAGTAGAAGGATCAATCAAGCCATTGATGAAATAATGTACTGATGACATACTCTAAGACATAGAGAATGGGCACACTGAAACATATCAAAGATATAAAGAGTTAGCTAAGACATCTATAAAGGCTAACTAAAGTTCATTAGAGAGGAGGAGCCGAGCAAGCTAGTAGGTGCTAAACAGATTCCTAGTTGAAGCCGAGCAAGTTCAACTTCAAGTGCCCAGTGAACTTCAGATGCCAAGTGATATAGAGTTTATCAAGTGCTGAGTGATATCAAATGCCAAGTGATACAGATTTTATCAAGTGCCGAGTGATCCAGAGTAATCAGATGCTGAGTGATATAGTTTTATTTAGCTGCTGAGCTATCCAAGAAATAGATGCCGAGCATCAAAAAACCAATAGTACCAAATAACACAAAGATGTCGAGGATCAATAAACCAATAATGCCGAGTTGCTACATTATTTTGATAATCAAAGATTTTCCACATCTAAGCTAACAAGGTTGTTATCTAGAAGTTTGTGAATTAAACGGAAGATAAGAATGATGAGCTGGTGGCACAAAACACCATGTAGAACATTTTTGAGGTTACAACTGGAACCTAGACGAGGTCTCTAGATAAGAACAAGATATGAGGTAGATACATTGTATCCTACCTAATCAATTTGAAACCCTACAAATTGGAGAGGGAGAATTGAGTGGTAAAGAAAAATTAGATTTCTATTTAAGGAGTCATAAGGTCGTGAAGGAAAAAGAGAGAGGTGGTCAAGCATGAAAGCATAATTGCTGAAGAAGGTGCTAAGGAGAAGAAAGCACAGAAATATTGTTTGGATAGACGACCACAAGGATGACTGCATTGGCATGATGAGTAAGAAGACTCAAGGAAATGAAGCTTGAGAGGAAGACAAGCTGTCAGAGCTGAAATGATTAAAGCCAAGCAATAGGACTGAAATGAAGAAGTGATATGAAATCTGCAAAGTATGTTGTAAGTTGTATCAGATCACAAAGCCATTATTGTTACTCTCTAGCAATTGTAACAGATAGTTTAAATCCTATGGACTTAGGTTGGTTTAATAGCCATGAGGTAAATCCTTTAACAGGATGACATTCCAAGTGAATGTTCAAAAGTCCTTTAACCAGGCCCATTCCTAACAGTTTGGTGAAATCCTCTAACAAGGTCACATTTAAAAGTGTGTTGTAAGCCTTTAACAGGGCATCACTTTAGAAGAGTGAAAATCAAGTAGCATGTTACTGGTGGTTTTTCCCAAATTGGATTTCCACGTAAATCATTGTGTCATGTGTTGATCTTGCGTGTTTTATCTCTACATGTTGATTTACTGTAACTTGCTAATATGGTTGATTTAAGTTTGGATGAATGAAAAGTATATGGATTCATTAAAAGTAGTGAAAAAGAGTTATTAGGGCATTTGGACCTTGGATAACTGATTCACCCCCCCTCCCAGTTATTCTAAAAGAATTCTAACAAATTAATCACATTTAATTTGTTTGCCACATTTTGCAAGCATAAACCAAATTTTCTTCAAATCTAAACATGTTTTTTTCATAATTATATGATGAAACAATAACATTTCTTACAATCTCAATATATGTCATCATCTCTGTTACAAGGCAAAAAAATCACTTGGCAAATATCTAGTGTCAAGAAACAAGAATAGAGGTGAGTTGTTTTTGAGCCATGATAATGTTAAGTTTTATTTGAAGTCATGAGAATGTTAGGTTTAATTTATTTTCCTTAAAAAAAATTATGGTGATGAAAATTTTATAATATAATGGAAATCTAAAGTTTTCTCTAATTTGTTTTATCAATTTTAAGTGTGTTTTGTTTACACATTTTTCATACTCTCTTACTATTAATAGATATGCAGAGTAAATTTTACTTGTTCTCTAATATAATTACTTTGGATTTTGATGCTTTTTTATGAATTGTTTCTTCCAAATTAGGCACTTTTAAAAATAATTATTGAAGTAAAATTTATTCATGTCTTGAAACACCACAAATAATTTATTTATTGAAGTTTTGCACTCTCTTAATAGGAATCTTTGTGGTCCCTACAATATTAAATGTGTCGTCTACCATATGCTTTAGCAATATGCTTCAATCTAAACTTAGAAGACTTCAAATGCAGTTTTAACATCAAATAGATAGTTCAAAAATACCAAATATGTGTTATGTTTGTGAAGAGTCATATATTAGATTGAAATTATATAACACTAGTGAGAATCCTATATGCAATATATGTCATCAAGAAAGAGGAATTTAAAGGCTTTTATCTTCAATAATATGAACCTTGGATCTCAATCAAAAGAACTTTCAATTTTTACTTAGGTTGAAGAGATGTTGATCACAACTTGTGGTCAGTAGAAGTACAAAGGGTACACTATTGGTTTTCCTCAACATGTAGAACAAGTATCAATAATCTTGACACATACAATTGATCATTTACCAATCATTATTTTTCATAGAAGAGATCAACATGGTACATGTTTAAACTTTACTATCAATAGTGATTGTGTCTATAGAGAATTAAAACAAAAAATTGAACATGGTATATTTTATACAAATGCTAGAATAGATTAAGCTTCTCTTAATGAATTGCCAAGAAATATTGATGAGAATGTATTTGATTTATTAAAGATGGTGCATATGGAGTTTGATTATGATGCAAATAAAGTCGTATTCCTAGGTTCACTTGTGGAGATAGAATAAGGTAACATAATTGACCACATAACTTTGATGGATTCAAGGAAACCTAATGGTCAAAGAGGAAAGGAATTAATCTATGCTTGGGTTAATAATCTTAATGAAATTACATATGTTTTAATTGAGTAGCCATCTATAGGTGCATCACCTATCAATGAGTATGTTACATTTGGCTTGTTGGATATAGAATTTCCAACATTATTTCCAAATGGAAGTTGTGATTAGTTAGATCCTAGAATAAAATGAGTATAATTGTATGAAATTGTAAAGAACTTGATGAATTACATGGATCAGTGCTTCAGAAAATATCTAGGATTTAGGTATTTTGCGATGAAGATTATAATGAGATTATTGATCTCTAAGCCTTTTGCCCAATTAATTTCCAACACTTAGTCATTATATAGAGAAAAAAATTGGTTTTTCATCACTATGAACAAGTCATCCAGAGAAGGCCAAGCTACAAGGACTTGTTCATAAATCACTACATCCTAAACAAGTCAAAGGTCACCAAGCACCAATAGTAGTCAAGCTAGTATACATGCTCAGTAAGATAATAGAGAATGAGAAATGTAAAGTTAACTTATGACTGAGTGAGTTGGTATATGTCAATCCTATAGAAGTTGAGAGATAGCATGAATGTTAGCTATGACTAAGTGTCAGAACATTCAATTGCCAAGAAAACTAGTTTTTGCATATGTGTTTGTAATGACACAAACACTTATGTAGATAGTTCTGAAAAAATTCTATGCCAAATTTAAGGATTGTTGAGATAGTCAAGGAGAAAATTATGCATTTTTTGATAAGGCATTGATCCCAAGAAAGGTAGATTAACCAATCAAAAAATCATAACGGATAAACAAAAGAGGATGAATTATGGATCACTTGTTATAATATAGAAGTTTCTACTATTATCTATTTAAAAAGAGATCTAACTCTAACTTTTTATGAGAGATAAAATAGAGTGAGATGAAAGCATGAAGTTGAAAACAAGCAAAGGATAGAAAAAGAAAGTCTATGATTGGTAGGGAGATCAAACAAAGAAAACCAACTTAGAGGGTAGAACATAGAAGATTAGTTTTAGATATTGAAGAGATTAGACTCATAAATAGCTTCTAGAGAAATATGAATGATGAAGTACTAAGACATTATAAAACATGTATCATGTAATAATTCTTAACATAGTGGTTTTAATAGACCTTGTTTAAATCACCTAACAAAGTGCTTAGTTTATTGTGATTTTAAATCCTTTAATCAAGGTATACTTAACAATCTTATATTTCATTTAACCAAATAGATTCTTCATGGGGTAGATCATTAGAAGTGATCAAATTATAGCCCTAATAGAAAAACTTTATTTTTGCAAAAGTAAAGATTTGTGGGTATCAACCCCACAAATGTTTTACATTCATTTTGGAGGGTTTCTAGGTTACCAAAATCTTAAACTTATGTGATTATATTTTCATGGGTGTAATACATAGAAAGATTTCATTTTTGCATTATAGTTTATGATTATATGATATTAGATTGACTAGGAGTGAATACAATTGATCTGTTATATTCTTCAAAAAGATTAAAGTTGTATAGATCTTGATTAACATCCCCATCTCCCCCCCTTGTAGTATCTTGTATCACAATAAGACTTCCAATAATTAGTATCAAAAAATAGTTCTCTTGAAAGAAGTCTAATAACTAGGGAGTTCAGATCTTGGAGATGGAGAATTCCAAATTGAAAAAGATCATTTAGAATAAGATGATTGAAATCCACATCATACTAAAAGAAGTTGAAGCAGTCAAAGAAGAGTTAAGGTAATCCTTTAAGAAAAGGAAAGATATGGCCATTCAATTTCTTAACTATGGATAGATAAGGAAGTTGACACCAAATAATTTCTTAACTATGGAAAGATAAGGAAGTTGACACCAAATAATTTCTTAACTATGGAAATTCCAGTGATACCAATGCAAAAATAGAAAATATAGTGGAGAAGAAAGGTTTTCTAAATGAAAAAGTTAGAGGACTTAAGAGAGAGGATAAAATTCAAATAGTGAGACTATGTGGAGTAACTATTCAAAAGAAGAAAGATAGAGAATATAAGATTATGGATGAGGAAGAAAAAAGAAAAAATCATACTAGACTTGAGGAAAGGTCATTTTGTGTGCATAAACATACAAACAACTAACTAGATGTGATGAATTAATTTTTAATTAAAAATCAATAGTTGAACAAAAATGACATCTAGATTACAAATCTGAAATCAAAGAATGACCAAATAAAGAATGAGTTGAGATTTGATAAAGAACTTCTCAAAACAATGAATAAACCAAGTCAAGATAGAGGATACTTTAAAGAAAAAATGAGATCATCAAGGTCATTTAGTGATACTTTTGGCCTATGATATTTCAAGAACTCTTCATCTACCAAGGAAGGAGATTCATCAAAGAGTTGAGATAAAATAAACAAAAAATCAAAAGGAAAACATAAATGCTATCATTGTGTCGAAGTAGTACACACACAAAAAAAAAAAAGATAGATTTTTCCTTTTGGAAATGGTTGCCTTAGTAGAAATATGATGATTCTTTATTCTCAACATTTCTAGTTTGGGTTAGGTTTCTAGTCCCTTTGCTTGAGTTTTGGAACCTGGAAGTCTTGAAAGGTTTTGTGAGTTTCTTTGGGGAAATCCTTTCTTTTGACCAAATTAACTTTGCAAAATCTAGACTCTTCTTTATAAGGATTTCTGTGAATATTTGGAGATTGGAGAATCTTGGCTTGGTTATAGTGATTAACTCAAAACAAGGAATATTAAAGTAGGAATTGGAGTACGAATCCCTCCTTTTCTCCTATATTGTATGTAACAAGACTGGTCATTGGGCTAAAAATTGTCTAAAAAAAAGGAAAAGAGTGGCTTATTAGGAAGTCTCTTCCTCCTTTCATCCTCCTTCCTCTATTCATTTTTCCAAATTGGTTTGGATAGAAATTTTTTTGGATCACCAAAAAGAAGAGATGGAAGCTATGGTAGAAGCCCAGAAGTAGGGAGAAATGATGTTCCCTTCCTACTTGTAGATCCTTAGCTAGTTTCACTCGAAGCCCTAATTTCCCACCTTGTTATGGGGAAAATGGATTTGTTGGCTCCTTCTCCCTACAAAGTAGACCTAGTGGTCCCCTTGTTCATGTTTCCTTCCATGAGGCTTTCGGTTTTGAAAGACTCAAGGGTTGAGGAAATCTTGGTAGAAGATCTTGAAGAGAGCGAGGTTAGGAAGATTGGATTAGAGGAAGGAAAAAGCTTAATTGATGTGTTGTTGTTAAGGTTAGTTGTTTCAAAGGAGAGGATGGATGAACCTATTTCTCATTCTATTTCAAAGCGTTCAGAGAGGGTTATTTCTTTTTTTAGGAGCCTATTCACTCATTTATTATTGAAATCCAAATTCTTTCTAGATCTAAGAAAATCTAGGAAATAGAGGATGGAGCTCAAACCCATTAGTGGTGGTCAAAAGGAGGAAGACGAAACTCCTAGTGTCCAACTAGTTCTTTATTATGGTTTGACAGACTTAACTTAAACCTGATGTGGGTGGTATGAAGCCTTGCTTAGGAATGAAGAAGAATAAAGAAACTAGAGAAATTCCTAGTAAAAATGATATTGCAGATCGAAAACAACTGAACATCTAGGAGAGTTGCACCAAATGTTCTAAATGAAGATTATGTACTAGAAAATAAGAGGGCTAAATTATCCTTAGAAGAAAGACATTTGAAGAAAAATGGTTCAATATCATAAGATGGATATCGTTTGGTTCAAAAAAACTAAAATGCCAAGAAAAAAACTTGAGTTTCTCTTTAAAAAAAAAAGAAAACTAAAGTGTTGGGATGTAGTTATTAGGTAGTATCTAGAGGAGTATATGTCTTCTATAAAGAGGCTATTGTCCAAGGTCAGTTGATCTTGTCTTAGAACAATATTTTGTATATTCAATTTTTGCATATTAGAGATAAATTCTCTTGGTTAATTTTCAATGTGTATGTTGCCAACTTAGATATGGGGAGATTAGGTTTCTGGGAGAGATTTGTTGTCTTCAAAAACACTTCTTCTCTTCAAAACCATTTCTTGTTATGGGTGACTTCAACACTACACTTCAAGATTCTAAAAGGGTTGATGGGATATTGACTCTAAGCCATCCTTAGGATAGATTGGATTTGATCAGATTTATTGATTTTCAAGCCTTAGTGGATGTTGACCTACAAGGGTTGGATTTTATTTGATCAAATCATAAATCTGGAAAAGCCATGATACAAGTTAAGCTCAATAGGGTTATCCCCTCATTTGAATGGTTAAATTAGTTTCTCCACTCTTTGATGGCCCTTCCTAATGTTGGTTATGATCATTTTTCTAGTTCCCTAGTTGCTTAACCCTTTACAATCAAAATAAATTTTCCCTTTTGGGTTATAAGAAACATGGTTGGAACATCCTAGCTTAAGATGCATAATTTAGAAATAGTGAGACATCTAGAGAGAAGGGTCTACTATGTTTAGGGGAAATAATAAACTAATCTATATTAAAGGAAATGTGAAAGGAAGTTTGGAATAAAGAGGTCTCTAGCAACATTTTCCATAAAAAATGACATCAAAATTGAGTTGGATATGATCCAAAAGAAAATAAAGAATTTAGGGTACTTCCAATGATTGAGGAACAAATAAAAAGTTTCCTTATCTAAATACCATGACATCATTACTAAAGAGGAGTAATTCTAGAGAATGAGATCTAGGGTATTTTGGTTGAATTATAGAGATAGAAATTTGAGGATCTTTCACATTACTACTTCTAAACATAAGGTATCCAATCATATCTCTAGAATTTTTTCTGATGCTCGAGTAAAAACATTTGATAAAGAGATATCAGAAGGGTTTACTAGATTTTTGTATTCCCTCCTCTCTGAAGAAAATTCCCTTGCCATAAAAGATGAAGAAAACTTAATGGAGTGTATCCCTAACATTCTAAAATAGGATAAAATTAAGTTTCTACTAGCTATTCTTTCTTTGGAGTGAATCAAGGAAACAATCTTCTCTCTTCATGAAGATAAGTTTCCTTATCCTAATGGTTTATAAAAGTTCTTCCATGTTTTGTGGGATATTGTTGGAGTTTACCTTTGTAATTTTGTTAAGGAATTTTTTGGTTCCATATATCTTCTCAAGGAAACCAACTCTACCTTCATTTCCTTAATCTAAAAAAAAAATTGGGTCACTCAAGCAATTATTTTAGATCTATTAGTTTGTTTAACCCTATGTATAAAGTATTCTCTAAAGTGTTGACTCTATGCCTGGTAGTCTTCCTCTCTTAATTTATTTCTATGGAGTAAAATGGATTTTTTCTAGGCCATCAAATTCTTGATTCTATTCATAATGCTCATGAAGTTATCCATAGAACTGAAAGCTCCAATACTCATGTTTTGCTTCTTAAAATTGGTTTTTGTAAAGCCTATGACTACGTGGACTAGATTTTTCTTCTCAAAATCCAAAAATCATTTGTTCATCTTGTCTTTCATATCATTTAAACTTCTTTAGCATTAGTTCTTGTGAAAGGCTCTTCTTCTAATTTTGGAAAGCCTCCTAGGGGATTAAAATAGGGAGATCCCATCTCCCTGATCCTTTTTTCTCTAATGGATGAATCTCTAGGCCATCTTAGGGAAGATGGTGCTGCTTTAAATTTTCTTAAGGGTTTAAAACCTTCTTCATTAGATCTATCATTATCTCATGAGTAGTTTGTTGATGATATTGTGATAATGGGACAGTCTTTTGTTAAAGAGGCTATTGAGTGTAAAAATCTCGTCACTCTTATACCTTAGCTACCATTGAAGTCATTAATTAGGAAAAAAATTTGATCTACTTCATTAATACTCCAATCATAAGAAAAGTAAAAATAGATGGAATCTTGGATTTTAGAATTGGGTCCTTCCCTACAACCTACCATGGAAAGCTTCTAGGAACTAAACCCTTTAACTCCTTCTGGGCTCTACTAGATAGATTTAACAAAAAAATTCCACGCTTGAAAGACTCACTTCTTAGTCGAGTTGGTATAGTGCAACTTCTTAAGTCTTATATTTACAGCCTATCTTTTTATCCCTTAAGTTTGTTCAAAACTTTGGGTAAATTCTGAGAATCTATTGAAAGAATTGAAAGAGAATTTCTCTTTTCGAGAGTGGAAGAAAATAAAATAGTTGCATTTGTCGCCTAGGACCTAGTTTATAAAAACAAAAAGAGTAGCTATAGACATCTTAGATCCATTACACTTATGAATTTAGTACTAATGGAATAGTATAAGGAGGAGACAATAGTTAAAATGTCTTCTATCTTTGGATAATTCCCTTTTGAATCATGATTGTGTGTTGTGCTCATCTTTCTAAAAGGTCATTCAACAAGTTAAAGTGGTGGCCAATCTTAAACTTAGATGTAAATTGAGAGATAGTAAGACTATTGACTTTTGGAAGGATAGTTGGCTGATAGAAAAAACTCTGTCATTGATTGTAGATAATGTTCAAGTTAGTGAAAAATGTAGTCAACTTCTTGGTTCTAAGGTGGTTGACTATTGGTGAGGTGCCGAGTGGGTTAGAATTTTTTATATCAATCCAATCCTGATTTTCATTCAATGCCATCTTAATGTTGTTATCATTCAGCCTCGTACAATTGATTCATTGATTTGGGATGGAGAATCCTTAGGGTTTTTCTCAATTTCTTCGATTGTCCATGCTATGAATGAGACATATAGTCTTCCTCATGTCTAGAATTTTGTATGGAACAACAAACTTATTCATAAAATTAATTACAATTAATTTTTTTTCCAAAGTTTGCAATCGTTAACCAAGTTTTCTTCAAATCTAAACAAGTTTGTTTCAAATTTATACAATAAAACAATAACATCTCTTACTATGTTAGTATATTTCATTATCTCTATTAAAAGGTAAAGAAATCACTTGCCAAATGTCTAGTGTCAGGAAACAACAACAAAGGTGAGTTTTTTTTTAGCAATGATAATGTTAAGTTTAATTTAAATTCATAAGCATGTTAGGTCTAATTTATTTGCCTGAAAATATTTTATAGCCATGAAAAATTTATAATATAATGCAAATCTAAAGTTCCCTCTATTTTTTTTAGCATTTTTAAGTGTGTTTTGTTTATACATTTTTCAGACTTTCTCACTATTAACAGATATATGCAGAGTAAATTATATTTATTTTCTAATATATTTACTTTGGATTTTGATTCCTTTATAAGAATTTTTTCTTCCAAAATAGGCACTTTAAAAAGAAATTGGAAGTAAATGTTTTTCATGATTTGAAGAAATGAAAATAAATGATTTATTTAAGTGTTGCACCCTCTCACAAGGAAGATTTGTGCTCCCTACAATAATAAATCTTCCCTCCACCATACATGTTACCAATATGCTACAATCTAAATTTAGAATATTTCAAATGTAGTTGAGACATCAAATAGATAGTTTGAAAACATCAAATACGTGTTATGTTTGTGAACACTCATATATGAGAATGAAAGTATATCACACCAGTGAGGGCCGTATATGAAATATATGTAATCAAGAAAGAGGAGTTCATAGGTTTTCATCTTCAATAAAATGAATCATGGCTCTTAATCATAAGAGCTTTCCAAATTTACTCAAGTTGAAGATATGTTGATCACAACTGGTGGTCAATATAAGATTAAGGGTAAAAGCACAAACCTGTGTCACCCTTTTGTAAAGGAAAAGGCTAACAAAAGTGCAATTGTTCACATTCAATGACATAAAAATACTATTATTATTTAGAATTTAAAAATGAAGTTGTAATCTGATTGAAATAGATCATTGTATGAAATATATTGATTAATGCTAATGTCAAACCTGCGATTTTTTGGAATGGCAATTGCTTATAAGATCCAAGCACTATCACTTAGTGAATTGATGAGGAATCAATAAGATGTAACAAAAGAACCTAAGCGAAAGGCTGAGTTATGGTTTTGGAATGAAGTGCAAAGATCAATTAAGACAATGATAAAGTGATGTATTGACAATATACGGGAAGATCAAGTGCCGAGAAAAAAGCAAGTGCCGAGTGAAGATCAACTGCTGAGTAAAAATTAAGTACCAAGTGAAGATCAATTGCTAAGTAAAAATTAAGTGCCGAGTGAATATCAAGTTTTGAGTAAAGATTAAGTGTCGAGTTGTGTTCATGTGCTAAGCATCAGAAAGTCAAAAGTGCCAAGTTGCTGCATTATTTTGAAAAGTCGAAGATTCACAAAATCTAAGTTGACATGGTTGTTATCTAGAATTTTGTGAACTAGATAGAAGATAAGAATGATGAGTTGGTGGTATAGAACACTAAGTAAAATGTTTTTGACAGATACAACTGGATTCTAGATGAAGTTTCTAGATAAAAATGAGATATGGGACAGATACATTGTATCCTACCTAATCTATGGAAACCCTAAAGTTGGAGAGGGAGAATCGAGCAGGAAAAGAATTCTAGATTTCTATTTAAGGAGTCATAAGGTCATGAAGCAAAGAGTTGGTCAAGCATGAAAGCATGAAGTGCTAAAGAAGGTGCTAAGGAGGAAGAGAGCACATAAACTCTATTTCGATAGATGACCACAAAGATGATTGCATTGGTATGATGAGAAATAAGACTCAAGGAGACAAAGCTTGAGAGGAAGACAAGCTATCAGAGCTGTAGTGATTGAAGCCAAGCAAAGGATTGAACTAAAGTGTGATCTGAAATTTGCAAGATATACTGTGAGTTGTATCAAATCAAAAGCTTTTATTGTTACTCTCTAGCAATTTTAACAATTAGTATAAACCCTATGGACTTAGGTTGGTTTAATAGCCATGTTGTAAATCCTTTAATGTTCTAAAGTCCTTTGACTAGGCCCATTCCTAATAGTATGATGAAATCCTCTAACAAGATCACATCTAACAGTGTGTTGTAAGCCTTTAACAGGGTAGGCCTTTAATATGCCATCACTTTAGAAGAGTGAGAATTGAGTAGCATGTTATTGGTGGTTTTTCTTTAATAGGGTTTCCATGTAAATCATTGTGTCATGTGTTGATCTTGCATGTTTTATTCCTGCATGTTGATTTGTTGTAACTTTCTAAGTTGGTTTTTTTAAGCTTGGATGGATGAGTAGTTTAATGAGCTCACTATAATTAGTGAAAAATTATTATTAGGGTATTTAGACCTTGAATAACTGATTCACACCCCCCCCCCTCTCTGTTATTCAAAAAAAAATCCAATAGAAGTAAACTAATGAAATGTGTAAAAATAGATGAAGTTTAGGATTTTAAATTTTAATAATTATTTGGAATAAGAATTGGTATATTTTCCTAATTTTTATAGATAATTTTTTACTTGCTGATTTTTTTTTGAAAAATAGGGGTTTAGTTCCCACCAGAAAACTATATGAAACTAAATTTATTTCTAATTGAACTCAGGCTATGTTATAGATAACATATAGAGCTAGAACAAACAAAACTAAAAATTGACTTTAGAGCTATATTTTATCTTTTATAATGATTCAAATTTCAACTTACCCGAAATCAATAGTTTTCATCTCCCACCACATTTTTCAATACAAATCTATTCTAACCAAAAGAAAAATTATACATCCTAGAAGAGGTTTCTCTCCTATAGAATGTCATTTAATTTAAATTTTTTTGATGTGATTTAAAAAAAAATTCTTTCTAAATATCAACATTTTTTCGAGTGTTAAAATATGTGATTGTAGAATTTTTTAATTATAATATACTATGTCTTATTAAAACTCTATAAACTCTATATGAGAATATTCTTGACATTGAGCTCTATAAAATGGTGTTTATATGTTACTAAAAAATATCACAAAAAATAGTAAGAGTTATTGAAACACCAATTTTTTGAAATAATTTTATTTGTTTAGTAATTGGGTACAAAGTAGTATTTAAAACATGCATTTAATAGACATTTCCAATTGGAAAAGTGTGAGACCATTTATAACTTAGCCAAAATGAATTTATCTAGATTATATGTTTGAACAAAATTAGTTTTTGGATAGAAATACTCAAATTCAGTTGTTCTGATAAGTTAGACTGAAAGGTGACATAGCTTTGTACTTTTACCCTTAAAGGATACACTATTAGTTTTTCTCATCATTTAGCGCACATATAATTAATCTTGCCACATACAATTGATGATTCACCAATCATTATTGTTTTCAAAAGTAATCAATGTGGTACATGTTCTAACATTACTATAAATAGTGATTTTGTCCATAGAGAATTGCAACACAAAATTCAACATGATATATTTTATACAAATGTTAGAATAGATAAAAGTTCTCTTAATTACTTGCCAAGAAATATGGATGAGAGTGTTTTTTATTCATTAAAGGTGGTGCATATGATGTTTGGTTTTGATGCAAATGAAGTCATATACTTGGGTCCACTTGTGTAGATAGATGAAGGTAACATAATTGACCACATGAATTCTATGGCTTCAAGGCCACCTAATTCTCAAAGAGAAATGGAATTAATCCATTCTTGGATTAATAAGTCTAATGTAGTTCCATCCACTTTAAATGTGTAGCCATCTATATGTGCATCACCTATTAATGAGTATGTCATGTCTTGGTTGTTGGATATGGAATTTCTAACATTATTTCCAAATAGCAGTTGTGATTACTTAGAGCCTAGAATAAAAATAAGTATAATTGAATGAAATTGGAAAGGATTTGATGAAGTATTATAGGGATCAATGCTTTGTAAAATATCCATGGTTTAGGTATTTTGTGATGAACATGATAATGTTACAATTGATATCTAAGCCTTTTTGCCTATTAGTATCCAACACTTAGTCATTTTCTAGGAAGCATTGGTTAGTCATCACTAGGATTGCATCATCTAGAGAAGTTCAAGCTACAAGGACTTGTTTATATATTAGTACATGTTAGACAAGTTAGAGGTCACCAAACACACTAGTATAGACTAAGCCAAGATACATGTTGAGTAAAACAATAGAGACCAAGCAATATAAATTTAATGTATGACTGAGTGAGTTAGCATATTCCAAGCCTATAGAAGCAGAGAGCTAGCATGAATGGTATTATGATTGAGTGCCAGAACATTCAATTGCTAAGAAAATTAGTTTTTTGCATATATGCTTGTAATGGGACAAACACTTATGTAAATAGTTTTGGCCAACTTCTATGAAACATTTAAGGATTGTAGAGATGGTCAAGGAAACAATTATGCTTTTTGTCAGAAAGGTAGTTTAACCAATTAGAAAATCAGAAGGGATAAATGAAGAAATGATGAATTATGGATGATTGGTTAGAATTTAGAACTTTTTACAATTATCTATTTAAAGAAGGTTTGAAATCTAAACTCTTATGAGAATAAAAGAGAGTGACATGAAAGTGTGAATGCATGAAACAAGATAAGGACATTACAAGGAAGGCTAAGAGTGATACTAGGAATATTAGACAAAGAAAACTAGTAGTGAAGGGTAGAATAGAGAAGATCATATTTAAACATTGTAGAGAGGAGATTCATAAACAACTTCTCAAGAAAACTAAAGGATTAGGTACTGAGACATTCTAACAATTTTATCAAGGAAAATATCTTAACATAGGGGCTTTAATAGACCTTGTTCAAATCTCCTAACATAATTATTACTCTATTGTGAGTTTAAATCCTCTAATCAAGGTAGACTTAGCAGTCTTATATTTCTTTTAACCGAGTAGACTCCTCACATGATAGATCATTAAAAGTTATCAAATTGTATCCCTAACAAGAAATTTCTTTTGTTGCAGCAATAGAGATTTGGGTGTTTCATCCCCACTCCAATTTTACCTTAACCTTGGAGGATTTCTGGGTTACCAAAATCTCTGTGTTATGTGATTATATTTTCATGGGTGTTATGCTTAGATAAATTTCATTTCAGCATTAATTTTTATGATTATATGATATGAGATCTAAAATATGAGATGGACTAGGAGTGAATGCAGTTGATCTATTATATTGTTCAAATAGAGAAAAGTTTTATAGATCCTAATTCATCCCTCTTCTTAGTATCTTGTTTCCCAATGAAACTCTGAACAATTGGTATTAGAACATTGTTCTCTTGAAAGAAGTCTAATAGCTTGTGAGTCCAAATCTTGTTGATGGAGAATTAGAAATTGGGAAAGTTCACTAAGAAATAGGTGGTTGAAATCTATATCATACTAAAACAATTTGAAGCAGTGAAAGAAGAGTTAAGGAAATCCTTAAAGAAAAGGAAAGATATAGCTATTCAACATAATTTGACTCTCTATATAAGGAATTTGACACCAAAGAACTTATTAATATTGGAAATTCTAGTGAAAATGATGTAACAATAGAAAATATATTTGAGAATAAAGGCATTCTAAATGAAGAAGTTAGAGGACTGAAGAGAGAGCATGAAATTCAATAAGTAAGACTATGCGAAGTAACTATTCAAAAGAAGAAATATAAAGAATATAATATTATGGAGGAGGAAGACAAAAAAAAAAAATGGCTACTAGACTTGATTTGTGATCAAAGAAAGAAATTATTGAACAAACGAATAAACAATGTGAAGCATTAAAATACTTTTAAGAAATGATGAGATCACCAAGGTCATCCAGTGATACTTTTGGTCTAGGATATTTCAAGAAATCTTCATCTACTAAGGAAGGAGATTCTTAAAAGAGTGGGGAGAAAAGAAATGAAAAATTGAAAGGTAAACCTACATGCTATAATTTTGGAGAAGTAGTGCACACAAAAATATAACAAGATGCCTTTGTCCTTTTAGAATGGTCACTCAAGTGGAACTATGATGATTTCTATTTTATTGACTAGAGTAACTTTGCAAAATCTAGAATCTTCTTTGTATTAATTTCTATGAATATAGGGAGATTAGAGAATCTTCACTCAATTATAGTGATTAACTCAAAACAAGAGATCTTAAAGTAGGAAGTGGAGTTTGAATTCCCCCCCTTCTGCTATTTTTTATATAACAAGACTAGTCATTGGGCTAAACATTGCCCAACCATAAAGAAGAGAGTGGCTTAGTAGGAAGCCCCTTCCTCCTTTAACCCTCCTTTCTCTATTCATTTTTCAAAATTTATTTGGACATAAAGTTTGTTGGATCAAGAAAAACAAGATGTTGAAGCTTTGGTAGAAACCAAGAAGAAGAGGAAAATGGATGTTCCCTTCCAACCTATATAGGTCCTTAGCTAGTTTCATTCAAAGCCCCAATTTCCCACCTAGTTGCGGGGAAAATGGATATGTTGACTCTTTCTCCAAAAAAACCAGTCTTGGCAGTCCGCTTGGTCATGTTAACTCCCAAGGAGCTCTGGGTTTTGAAAGACTCAAGGGATGAGGAAATTTTGATAGAAGATCTTGAAGAAGGAGAGTTTAGGAAGATTGGACTAGCAGAATGCCAAATCTTAATCAAGGTGATGTTGTCAAGGCTAGTTTCTTTAGAGAAGGAGAAGATGGATGAACTTGTCTATCATTTAGTGTCAAAGGGGACATAGAGGTTTGCTTCTAATTTTCAAGATCCTTGTCCCTCATTTATTCTAGAAACCCAGATTATTTCTAGACCTAAGAAAATATTAGAAATGGAGGATAAAGCTCATAGCCATGGGTAGTGTTCAAAAGGAGGAAGAAGAAACATCCAACGTTCAATTAGTTCTTTAGTGTGGTCTAAAAAACTTAACCTAAACCTGATTTGGGTGGTAAGTAGCCTGGTTTAGGAAGGAAGAATAATAAAGAAACTATATAAATGGCTAGTAAAGAAGATATTATAGATGGAAAACAACTAACCATCTAGGGGAGTTGCACGAAATGTTCTAAATCAAGATTATGCCTTAGAAAATAAGAGAACTAAATGATTCTCACAAGAAAGATATTCCAATAAATGTGGTTGCAAATCATAAACCAAATATCATTTTGGTTCAAGAAACTAAGATTCCAAGAATGAAACTTGAGATTGTTTTTTTTTAAAGAAAAGTAAATTTTTGGGACGTAGTTATCAAGGAGAATCTAGAGGAGTTGATCTTGTTTGAGAAAAATCTTTTGTATATTAATTTTTTACATATTAGAAATAAATTCTCTTGGTTACTTTACAATGTGTATGCCCCCAATCCAAATGTGGGAAGGCTAGGTTTCTTGGAGAGATTGTCTGTCTTCAAAAATCTATCTCTTTTGAACCTCAACTTATTATGGGTGACTTCAATACTTCCCTTCAAGATTCTAAAAAGGTTCGTGGGATATTGACTCTAAGCCATCCTTAGGGTAGATTGGATTTGATAAGATTTATTGATTCTTAAGTCCTAGTGGATGTTGATGTGCAAGGGCTAAATTTTATGTGATCTAACCATAGATCTGGGAAAGCCATGAAAAAAGTTGAGTTGGATAGGAATTTTCTCTCATTTGACAGGTTAAATTTTTTTTTTTCCCTCATGTGGCTCCTCCTTAATCTGGTTATGATCCTTCTCCTAGTTCTTGGTTGGAGAACCCTCTACAATCAAAATAAATTCCCCTTCAAGGTTTGAAAAAATATTATTGGAACATGCTAATTTAAGATGCATAATTTAGGAATGGTGTGAAATTTGGATAGATAAGTCTTCTATATTTATGGTGTGGGTAAAAGCACAAACCTATGTCGCCTTTTATAAAGGAAAAGTGATATCAGAAGTTAAAGTCTTCAACTTTAACAACATAAAAGTGGCATTTGTGCTTAGAATTTGTAGATGATATACACTAATGAAATGTGTAAAATCAGACGAAGTTTATGTTTGTAATTTTATTTTTTAATTGAGCTAAAATTTTATTTATTTTTGAATTTTTAAAGTCTATTTTTTAATTTTTTGAAAATACTGAAAATATAGAGTTTTTCTCCTGTCAAATAAATATATGTAAATATTCATATTTTTGTCTGATTTTGGAATATGTTAGAGTCAACATGTATAACTAGTGCACCAAAAAGGAAAAATTGAAATTAGGCTAATATTTTTCATGTTCTAACTGGTCAAATTCAAAGTTATTGGAAATTGATAGTTTTTTTCTCTCGTAAAACTTTTTCTATCAAATCTACATATTTTTTTTAAAAAATTACATATTCTTGAATAAGACTCTCTCCTCTAGTGCTGTATTAAAAAATAGTAAATTTTGAACATTATTTTCTATTTTTATCTATTTTTGAATAGACATCTTCCTGAATCTTAAAATACCTACCTGTAATATTTTAAAATTATAAGATATTATCCATAATCAAAATAATAAAAAATTTATATGATCATAATCTTGATTCCAAAACCTACAAAAGTATATTTTTAGTTTTAAAAAAAACTTCAATTTAGTAGGTCAACTTGGCCTTCAAAGTGAGAAGTTTGTAGAAGTTCTTATTGTTTCTTGTGTGGCTGCCACCTAGGGTGCCACATAGGTAGTTATGGCCAAACCATTTTGGCCATAATCATTCCAGCCAAAAGAGTTTCAGTCAAAACCCTTATCGACCCAACAAACTACAAGCCGTTAGTTTGGTGATTTCATGTAACAAATAAGATTTTTGTTTTCTTTATTTTAATAAATATAAAAGGTAATTAAAAGTAGAAGAACATTTTTAGAAGACAACAATTTTTGAAGCCATTTTCAGCAACTATTTGATGGAAATCCTCAGAATCGCAAAGGATTGAATATTTGTAAGGTGTTTTTTCCTGTCTACCTATTTTTATTTTTATGTATTCTAAATTGAAGCATTAGCTAGTATTTAGTGTTCAAAATCTTTGTTTTTTTTGTTTATATAGATTAAAGTATTCAATGAACAGTAAAAGGAAAACATCAAGGAAATATGATAGCAAAAGAGATGACAAAATGAAAGGTCATACAAAATGTAACCAAAATCAACCTCTTGAAATTCCTGAATAGGATGAGATTCATGAAGAGAATGAAAGTAATGAAGAGGAAGAAATTGACAGTTCTACTAATAGAAACAAATTAGAAGTCATAATAAATTTGATGGATTTGGATGAGGAACTACTTTTTAACCAAATTCCATCTAAAGATATGATAAATGATAACACTATGAGAAACCATTGTCATAACATGTGGGATGAAAATTTCAAAGATAAAAGTATATTTGGATAGGCACAATTATTTGTCAAGTTATTTAAGAGAAAAGAGATGAGACTTGTTTTAGAGTTGTTGGGTGTTGATAATAGGAAAAACCATGCACATAATATTAATATAAAAATAGTTGAAAACTTAAAAAATGCTTGTAACAAAATTGACAACACAACTTGAGGAGGTGATTTGAGTAATGCATGTAGAGCAGTACTATATCTAGTAGAAAATTGACACATAGAAAATAGGTATATGCAATTTATGATGTACTAAATATATCTAGAAGAACTATTCAGAGATGCATCAGAGGAGAAATATGCTAGATCATAACATTGAGAATAACTGGGTGAATATTTGTAGAGTTCCTTGAAAAGTCAAAATTTCTAAAGATCTGAAAAGACAAATTATTGAATTTTAGACCACACAATCTCATTTCTCTTCCAACAAGAATGATACTATAAAAATTAAAGATCAAGAGATAGGGGCCAAAATTGAACATCCAAAACATTTCATAGATATAACTCAAAGTGAATTATTTCAAACATCCGAGCAAAAATTTTCAAATGTTTAAATATTTCAGAGAATGTTGAATTTGGTCTGTACTTGCTATCATATAAAAAAGTTATGGTAGTACTTGATCCTAATTTGGTCATCCCTAGCAATACAACACAATTTGTGAAGTCCATATTATGTGATAAATTAGAAGATTCAAATGAGTTCAAAGTGTAATGTATCAAAAATAAGTGTGAAGATTGTGGAGATTTATGCAAATTTTATGAAATACAAATTGAGAATATTATTGAATCCACACTAGTTTCATGGATGAGATATGAATATGAGACATACCAAAATAAGATAAGAGATGAATCCAAAAAAAATGTATTTAAGGAGAGTGAATTGTGTTATGATGATTTTATGACCAGGTTCTATCCATTGATATATCCACATATCCAACATTGTCACGGTGTACGATGACAAGCTAAACAGTTTCGTGATTCCAAAAATTGTTTTCCACTTGGTTGTATACTTTCAGTTGTAGATTTTTCTAAGGATTATACATTTGCACCTCAAATAGAGCTTCAAGGGCAATATTATCATTATAAACAAGTTGCAATATTTGTGCAAGTGACCTATAAACATGCACAATTTGAGGTGGATCAGATAGAAAGGTTGGATGAAAATAAATGCATCATCATCAAAGAGGTTCATTTCTATATTAGTGATGATAGAGTTCATGATAGCAGTTATGTGGCTCATTTTTTTTGCAATGTTCTTTGAAGATCTCAAAAATTGTGGAATAAATGTTTCAGAGCACTAGATTTGGTCTTATGGATGTCCAGGTTAGTATACACAAACTTACACATTTATTTAACTTTATTTTAACTTATATTTATTTGTACATGCCTATTTCAATTTGATACATGCACATAGATAATTTTAGATACTTATCATGTTTCATGTTCATAGGACAATTCAAATATGCAAAAGCATTTAATTGGTTAGCAATGCAACATGCTAGAACCAATGTTAGGTTTTTATGAAATTTCTTTGAAAGTGGACATAGAAAAGGGGAGCATGATGGAGCAGGAGCATGTATAAAGTGTGCACTTCAACAACATGAACTTCCGGCTAAATATATGCATTTAATTTGCATGTTTAATACTAGTAGCTTATATACTTTTAAATTATATATATATGCATATTGTATATACATATAGGGAATAGGATAGAGAGTGCAAATCAAATTGTTGAATGGTGTAAAGTTTATTTTTCTACTTGAGATACTGAATACAATAAGCGTTACTTTTGGAAAGTGAAAAGTGAGCTAAGTTATATTTATTTTTAATGTATTTTTCAAATTGTTGAGTTTTTTACTAAATATAAATATTTTGAAATATGACAATTATTTTTTTAATTTGTAACCGATATAGATCTATCTAATCCTTGCGATTGTCAAACGATTCCTGGTATTAGAAGTTTACATCAAGTGATGACTATAGGAAAACATAAACCTCTAGTAACTAAAGCAAGAAAGACAACATATTTTTGTGATGACTGCATTAAGGACAATCTAGTGAATGCATGTGAAAATATTGTGAATTGATATGTTTCACATTGGGATTTGAAGGAGATAGTTAGAAAGCCTCCTTTTAAGATGCTAACATCAACATTGACATTCATGACCCTGTACATTCAACTGATTATGAGCGAATTTCTGATTTAGTTATGGAAGGTTTGTGTGCATATATACATATATATAAATTAATATACATGTATATTCATTTTAAAATTAATTTACATTTATCTATATTTTTATATACATGCGTGAGATGTTTTTAGTTCAAGCCTTACTAGATAATGCAAAAAATGTGGACTATTATTTTTCAAGATGCACAAAACCAAGACACAAGTTGCTAGAAGGAACTATAGATGCTAATCAATAGTCATATCCAATTGAATCAGTTGTTATTGGAGGAACATATTATCAAAAAACAAGGGTAACTAATAGTGGTATTGAATTTATTGAATACAAGCCTGGAGGAAAGATTTTACAATATAGTAACCATGTTATAGCAACCAAGTTACAATTTGAAGCAATACAAAGAAGAGGACATCATGGAAATAAAAAGTGGAAATTGTCTATTGAAGAACATGAAAAACTTCTAGAGATAATAAAAACTAGAGAGGATCCTAACAATACGTTGTTTGTGGAGCTCTAGTTTAGCTATGTCTATATAGCTCTTATACTTTGACATTGAATGTTGATAGGATATTTGTTTTATAAATTTGTATACATTGGGTTATTTATCTTGGATATATGAAATTAGACATGTTTTGTTATGTTTATTTAAATTAGACATGGATATCTCATTTAAGACAACCTCTTAGGACTTCCCCTTAAGACAACCTCTTAGGACCTCCCCTTAAGACCACCTATTAGGACATCCCCTTAGTACCACCTTTTAGGACCACTCCTTAAGACAACCCCTTTAGTATTTGTATGTATTTTTATACATTGTTTACATTTTCTTACATATTATTGTTAATGTTGTTATGTATTTATGTACATATAATCTTTATGTTCTTATGTGTATTAACTTTTATTATTTAAATGTTGTAACATGCATTATTTAGGTCATACTCTTTATATGCTCTTACATGTATATGTTATATTCTATGTTACATGTTGCATGTTATATTTTATTAATTAAATGTTGTAACATGCATTCTTTGTAGGTCATACTCTTTATATGTTCTTAAATGTATATGTTATATTCTATGTTATACTCTTTATATGTTACATGTACATGTATATGTTACCCCTACGACATGTCATTAAATATAGTTAATTATACTTAGATTAAGGCATTAAAAATAATAACATACACATATTTACATAAATATTGAAAACATACATGTCTACATTTAACACATGAACACAGTTACATACATCTTTGAAATAAAATATACATGAATATTGAAAACATGAATAAGGTATTAAGATGAATAACATATATAGAAACATGAATAACACATACATAAAAATAAAAGATTAAGATATTAAAATATCAATTTAACATGAACATAAGACATTAAGTTCTAGTACTCAAGTTATGTTCTTAAATATATATTAAATTTATTGATTAAATATTGAAAACATGAATAAGGTATTAAGATGAATAACATATAAAAAAACATGAATAACACATACATAAACATAAAATAAAGACATTAAAAGATCAATTTAACATGTTTGTACATAAGACATTAAGTTCTAGTACTCAAGTTATGTTCTTAAATATGTATTATATTTATTGATTAAATATTGAAAACATACATACATTCAACATGAACATAAGACATGAACATAATATGTAAATCTATGTAAAATAACACATCTATGAAATAATGTATACATACCCATGTAAACTATATCCAAAATACCATATAAAATGTCTCCAAAATACCACATCAAATATCTCTAAAATACCACATGCATAAATTTATCTAAAATAAGACATGTATCTAAAATAGCATACATATCCATATAAAAGTATCTGTAAAATAAAACATGTATCAGAGATAACATACATCTCTGGATAGAAAAGTATCTGAAATGACATCATGTATGTGTGTTTGTAAAAAAACATATCCTAGAAACATTAATGAAATAGACACGTGTAAACTAACATCAATCACATCCCCTTCTTGATCCTTGATCCCAAAAGGCTCTATGATCCGGATCTGTACCCTATGTTAAATGAAAGAAATTTGTAAAATTATAAAATCATACATATTCATGTGTATATGTACATGTATTAAATATCATATGTGTACAATATATATATCCATCAAATATATAATAAAAAATACATAACATACCTATAACTCATGTCATGGAGGATCCGTCGGGGTCTAAAGACCTCCAAAATACAACAGACTATCATTAAGACCCTATAGAACACACATGTACATGTACACAAGTTAAATTGAATCACTGAAGAATATGTATCTGTAAATTATAGTAACAAATAAATATAAAGATATATAAATTTACAATATTTACCATAGCATCATGTAATGCTCTGCCAATATAACTGATATTTGATTCATGTAGTGATAGAGTAATCTTTGAATAATGGAATGTAGGTGCTCTAAGGCTAGGTTGTGTAGGAGCAGGAGCAAGAGTAGGTGCTATAGGATCCCAAGTAGGTGTGGAGTTAGGTCCTATGGGGACAGGATCTGTATGGCCCTCTGTAGAAGTAGGTGTTTTAGAGTGTGCAAAGAGATCCTCTTGTCTTCATGTGGGTTGTGGTCCTACCATGCGTGACAAAATATGATTGATGTGTCCACCAATGTCATGAAGAGGAATCCCCATGATCGTTGACAATGCCTGATATGATCCATGAAGATCAAATACTAAATAAGATGCCATACAACACAATGCATCCACATCTAATATGGCCAAAACCTCTAGTGGCAATGGTATATTTGCCATCTCATATAGATCATCATCTCTTGTGCTAGAGGATGCACCTGTAAAAATGGTACCATGAGATCATAACATGTATTTTCCACATCTATCTAAAGATATTTCCTCTAATTATGTAACAACTATGGTAATGCTAAAATATATCTGAGTCTTGATTGTATCATCAGGAACACTCAAACCCACAACAATCATCTGTGGACCTCTCGACGTGAAAAAAAGGTTTGGACCCACCATTAACCATTTATTAATGGGCACAGGGGTGTCTGTAGGTTTAAATCTCTCTAAAAATTGGCCTTAGCCTTGTCCAACATGACCTAGAAAATCTGTATAGTTGACATCCTAATGTAAATGAAATTTTGCAAATAATTGTTTGCAAAAATAAAGGGGAAACTCATCCTTCTGTGACCACCTATGATGCACGGCTAACCATAGAGGATATATAAATAGAGTGACAAGTTGATCTGTACACTTCATCACTAAATAACCTTTAATCCTAGCCCTATCTGTATAAAAGGGAAACATGGTCTTCACCATAGTGGTGGAGACCTGACCATCAATTTGCGAATACTTCACAATGCCAGTGACACTATGAGAAAGGGAAGAGTAAAATTTCTCAATATTGATATCATCAAATGGGTTGTAACTAGAGATTGTCTCAATCATTTGGCACAACTCATCTCTAATAGAAACAACCTTCTCCCTATTAGGGAGAGTGGTAGAAGCTAACAATGTAGAATCAAGATATTTGAAAGCACGAGATAATCTAGCAATAGTATCTATAAATAAATGTTGTCTCTCCTCAGTAGATGATGTTAGTCTATGTGTTGTACCTGACTCAGCACTAGAACCCCCTCCATGAACACTAGCCTCCCTTGAGGATGCATGTGCTCCACCAGTATCGAATGCCATAATGATATATGTAAAGATCTAGATATCTATAAATGCAAAGTTAAGATATACATACATAAGTACATATAAAATTAAAAGTTAAATTTAATTTAAAAGATGTATGTATATAAATATGTACAAAGTTGAATGTAACTAAAAATATGCATACATGTTATTTAGTACATCTAGCTCATGTATGTGAACATCTAGCTCAAATATGCACATCTAGCTCATGTATGTGAATAAAAAATATGCATGTATATTATTTAGTACATCTAGGTTTACTATGTTAATTTTTTGAAAAATGTAACTAATAGGTTTGTTGTTAATATTTACTGTGTTAATGTTTTGTAAAATGTAACCAATAGGTTTGATGTTAATGTTTACTATGTTAATATTTACTAAAATGTAACTAATAGGTTTGTTGTTAATGTTCACTATGCTAATGTTTTGGAAAATGTAGCTAATAGGCTTGTTGTTAATGTTTACTATGTTAATTTTTTGTAAAATGTAACTAACCTATTATCAAGTACTTAAAAAAAACACTTAAAATATAATTAATTTAATTAATAAAACACTTAAAAAAATTCATTTAATTAATATTATCATGTAATAACTAAAATACATTAAAAAAATCAAAAAAATAAAAAATAAAAAATTCAACTACTTGTTACGGCCGAAAAACTCTAATTACTTGGTAGCCACTATAGTGAAATGAATAGTGAAAATGATCGTTGAGAGAAATTTTTGATTATTTATAAAACCAAAGGGGTTATGGCTAAAAATTACATTGCCACATTGACGCCAAAAAGAGCCACGTCTTTATGATCGAAATAGTTATAGCCGAAACCATTTTAATCAGAACCCCTGTAGATATCACCAAAGGTGACATAGGTTTGTGCTTCCACCCGTGTCTAATAAAATAATCTATATTATAGGAAAGGTAAAATATTTGAACAAAGAGGTCTTTGGTGACATTTTCCATTAAAAAAAAATGACATCAAATCTAAGCTAGATATGATCCAAAACAAAATAGAGGATTAAGGGGACTTCCAAGGATTGAGGGGCATGGACAAATTTTTCCTTATCTAAATACTATTACATCTTTACTAAAGAGAAGAAATTATGGAGATAAATATCTAGGGAATTGTGGTTGAACTCCAAAGATAGATATTTTAGGTTCTTTCACATTAATATTTCTAACTATAAGGTATCCAACCATATTTGTTGAATTTTTTCTAACTCTCAAGAAAAAATATTTAACAAAGAGATATCTAAAGAGTTTATTTTCTTTTTCTCTTCCCTCCTCTCTTAAGCTAATTCCCTTGCCTTGGAAGATCAAGACAACTTATTGAAGTCTATACCTAACATTATGAAATAAAAGAAAAATAACTTTCTAGTGCCTATTCTATCTTTTGGGGAAATCAAGGAAGTGGTCTTCTCTCTTCATGGGCATAAGTTTCCTAGGCATGATGGTTTTCCAGTGTTATTCTTCCATATCTTTTGGGATATTTTTGGATCAGACCTCTGTAATGTTGTTAAGGAATGGTTCCAAATATCTTCTTGAGGAAACCAACTCTACCTTCATTCCCTTAATCCCAAAATAAATTGAGGTCTCCTCAGACAATGAATTTAGACCTATTAGTTTGTGTAAAATTGGGGATAAAGTATTCTCTAAAGTTTTGACTTTGTGCCTATTCGTCATCCTTTCTTCACTTTCTTCTTTGGAGTAAAGGCCTTTTTTCTAGGCCATCAAATTCTTGATTATATCATTAAAGTGCATGAAGTTATCCATTGAACTTAAAGCTATAATTCTCAAGATTTCCTTCTTAAACTTGATTTTTCTAGTGTCTATGACTATGTAGACTGTAATTTTCTTCTCAAAATCCTAAAATCATTTTTTTTCTATGATCATTTCATTCATCTTGTTTTTCATCACATTTTAGCTTTTCTTGCTTTAGTTCTTGTGAAAGGATCTTCTTCTAGTTTTTATAAGGCTTCTAGGGTCTTAAGGTAGGGAGATCCCATCTCCCCAACCCTTTTTGCTCTTATCAATGAATCTTTAAGCCACCTTTGTGAAGCTTGTGTTAGTTTAGGTTTTCTAAAGGGTCTAGAATTTTCTTTGGAGGATCTATCATGCTCTCATAAGTAGTTTATTAATGATACAATGATAATGGGAGAGTCTTTTGTTAAGGAGGCTAATGAGTGTAAAAATCTCCTTCACTCTTATACCTCAGCTACTAGTCAAGTCATTACTTAGGAAAAAACTTGGTCTACTTCATTAATAATCCAATTAGAAGAAAAGTAAAAATAGTTAGAATCTTGGATTGTTCAATTGGGTCCTTTCCTATGACCTACCTTGGAATGCTTCTTTGAAGTAAAGCCCTCGACTCCTTCTGGGCCTCTCTAGTGGATAGATTTCATAGAAAAATTCAAGGCTGGAAAGGTTCACTTCTTACTCGAGTTGATAGATTGCAATTTGTGAAGTCTTATATTCAATTCCTTCCTATTTATGCCTTTATTTTACTGGGTAAAAGCACAAACTTGTGTCACCCTTTTATAAAGGAAAAGGCTAAAAAATTATAACTATTCAGCTTCAATTACATAAAACTAGTAGTATTATTTAGAATTTGATAATAAAGTAAACTAATGAAATATGTAGAAATGGATGAATTTTAGTATTATCATTTTTAATAATTATTTGGAATAATAATTGATATATTTTCCTAATTTTTAAAAACAATTTTTCACTTGCAAAAAAATGTTGAAAATTAGGGGTCTAGTTCCCACCACAAAATTATATGAAAATAAACTTATTTCTCTTTGATCTTAGATTATGTCATAGGTAACATATATAGCTAGAACAATAAAAAATAAAAATTGGCTTTAGACCTATATTTTATCTTTTATAATGATTTAAATTTCAACTCACCTAAAATCACCAGTTTTCATCTCCCATCACATTTTTGAAAATAAATCTACTCTAACCAAAATAAAAATTATACATTATTGAAGAGGAGTCTCTCCTCTAGAATGTCAGGTGTTTTAAAATTTTTTATATGATTTAATATTTTTTTCTTTCTCAAAATTGACATCTTCTTGAGTGTTAAAATGTGTAACCATAGAATTTTTTAATTACAGTATACTATCTCTAATTAAAACACAATAAACTATATATGAGATTATTATTGACTCATAGCTCTATAAAATGATGTTTTCATTTTATTAAAAATATATCATAAAAAATGGTAAAAGTTATTAAAACATCAATTTTTTGAAACAATTTTATTTTTTTAGTAATTGGATGCAAACTAGTATAAAACATGCATTTAATAGACATTTCCAATTGGAAAAGTGTGAGACCATATATAACTTAGCCAGAATGAATTTGTCTAGATTGTATGTTTGAATAAAATTGATTTCTAGATAGAAATACTCAAATTCAGTCATTTTAATAAGACAACCTAAAAGGTGATGCAACTTTGTACTTTTACCTTTTTACAAAATTTTGGGTAAATTCTAAGAATCTATTGAAAGAATACAAAAAGAATTCCTCTAATCGAGAGTGGAAGAAAAGAAAATAATTATATTTGTGGTCAAGGACTTGGATCTTAAACCCAAAAAGAGTAGTGGTAGAGCTCTTAGGTACATTAAAATTATGAATTTAGTGCTAATGGCCAAGTCAATTTGGAGGATTTATGGTGAGAGAAAAGAATGGAAAAATATAATGAGGAGAAAATACTTCTAATATATTCCTTCTTTGCATAATTTCCTTTCCAATCATGATAGCATGTTAGGCTAAACATTTTGGAAGGGCATTCAACTAACTAAAGTGGTGACCAATGTTAAAGTTAGATGGAAATTGGGACACATTAAGACTATTGACATTTGTAAAGATTGTTGGCTAATGGAAAAACCTCTGACATTGATTGTGGATAATGTTCAAGTCAGAAAGAGATGTACTCAAGTTCTTGGTTCTAAGGTGGCCAACTATTGGAGAGTAATGAGTGGGTTAGAATTTCTAATTTCAATCTGATCCTAATTTTCATTCAATGCAATCTCAATGTTTTTATCATTTGGCCTGGGACAATCAATTATATGATTTGGGATGGAGAATCCTTATGGTTTTTCTACATTTCTTTGGTTGTCTAAGCTGTAATTGAGACATATAGTGTACCTCCTTTCTAGGATTTTTTATGGAACAATAATCTTATCCCAAAAATACACATTTTCTATAAAATATGACTTTTTTAAAAGAGCAATGCAAAAATTGAATGTCTATATTTAACCATAACTTTGAAAAATTTAAAAATTCACTTGAGAAATGGAAAATTATAAGAAATGCAAGTTTCTTTTAAATATAGAAAACCTGTACCAATATAAGTCATTCCATATTTTATTTTCTTACCCAACATCAATCAATCAATGCTTGTTACACTGAGAGGAGTTCCTACAGTCACAACATAGAGGAATATTTGATGTGAATAAAAACTTGTTTACTTTAAATTGGCATGTTCTTACTTTCTCATTTTCTTGAAATTAAATTAATTACAGTAGATTTGTTTCCCAAATTCTATAATCGTTAACCTTTTTTTTCTTCAAATCCAAACAAGTTTATTTCATAGTTATACAATGAAATAATAAATTTTTTTACAATGTTAGTACATTTCAACATCTTTGTTACAAGTTAAACAAATCACTTACCGAATATCAAGTGTGAGAAAACAACAAAGGAGGTGAGTTATTCTTGAGCCATGATAATGTTAACTTTAATTTAAAGTCATGAGAATGTTAGGTTTAATTTATTTTGTTGAAAAAATGTATTGCCATGAAAATTTTGTAATATAATGGAAATCTAATGTTCCCTCTTATTTTTTTTAGCATTTTAAAATGTGTTTTGTTTATACATTTTTCAAACTTTCTCACCATTAACAAATATGCAAAGTAAATTTTAATATATTTTTTAATATAATTACTTTAGATTTTGATTCTTTTTAAAGATATTTGTCTTCCAAAATAGGCACTTTTAAAAAAAAATCTCGAAGTGAACATTTTTCATGATTTGAAAAAATGTAGTTAAATAATTTATTTAACTTATGCACCCTCTAAGAATGAAGGTTTTTGATTCCTGCAATATCAAATCTTCCCTCTATCATATGCTTTACCAATATGCTTCAATTTAAATTTAGAATGTTTCAAAAGCAATTTAGACATCAGATAAATAGTTCAAAAATACCAAATATGTGTTATGTTTGTGAATCGTCATATATGATAATGAAAGTATATTGCACCATGAGGGTCCTATATGAAATAGATGTCATCAAGAAAGATGAATTCATAGGTTTTCATCTTCAATAATGTGAATCCTAGCTCTTAAACATAAGAGCTTTCATATTTTTCTAAAGTTGAAGAGTTGTTGATCACAACTAGTGGTCAGTATAAGTACAAAGGATACACTACTAGTTTTCCCTAATATGTAGAACAAGTATCAATAATCATGCCACATACAATTGATCATTTAAGAATCATCATTGTGTTAATATCATATTGGTTTTGGCATATGAGTGAAAATATACTTAAATCATTTACTTTATTCATGTCGAACAAGTAATACATGATGAGGACAAGTTGTTAGATAGTATATACAGAGTGACAGATATTCAGTGCACATTGAGTAAATAGTGAGTGTCGAGCCACTCAAGTCCAGGGTCATTTAGATGTTGAGCAAATAGTATGTGTCGAGTGATTTAAGTGTTGAGCAGATAGTGCATGCCAAGTCATTTAGATGCCAAGTGCCAGCATTGAAGTTGTAGTTGATGTCGAACATCAGGGACTTCAAGTGCCGAGTTACATAGTTTTGATATAGTTGTTTGTAATGGCACAAACTTTTATGTAAACTATTTTTGGGCCAACTTAAGGATTGATTTATGATCTTTGTTGATAAGGACGAATCTTAATTATGATTCCCTATGCATTACATGGATCCAATCATAAAAATGGAAGGTTTAAATGGCAATATGGGTGAATCACTACCATTGATTCATAACTAACCCTAAGTCAGCTAGGTCTTCTTAAGGAAGGAAAACCCTAAACTTTGTAAGAATGCAAAGCATAATTGAAGTGAGTTTTGCATCCGCAAAAGAAGCATTCATGGTGATTAAGGTGTTATGAATTGTTTTACATTACAGAATCACTTAAAGGAAAATAGAGGAAAGGAATCAATGGACATAAGAGATACATGTAATCAATAAGGATCAAGCACACATTAGCATAGAGGTGATCTAACGTTAAGCAACAAAGTGCTAACTATAGGATCATTGCTAAGATATTCTAACATGTGAATCAGTTAAATCTATTAACAAAGTAGTCTTAATAAGCTATTGTAAATCCTTTAACAACGTGCTAACTTCATTTTAAGTTATAGTCCTTTTACCAAGTTCACTTTTAGTAGGGTTTTTTAATCCTTTCACATGGTAAGATCTAACAATCTTGTAAGCCTTTAATAGAGCATACCTTTCACAGGGTAGATCATGTTTCATGGTCAAATATTGTAACCTTCATTAGATACACTTTATTACTGTAGTAGTGAAGATTTGTGGGTATTATCCCCACCCTAGTTTTACCCTCTCCTTGGAGGGTTTCTAGGTAGCCAAATATCTTGTGGCATACATGTGTTAAATATTTTACTTTCATGCTATGGATGTATATTCTTAATTTGGTATTTAATTTTATATGTTTAGATTTTATTTCCAATCCTCACTTCCCTCCCCTCCCCTCCTCACTTCAAAATTTACTTCTCTATTGTATTTCCAACAATTGGTATCAGAGTGCTAGGTCTCTGAAAGTGAAGCTTTGCAACTTTGAGGAAACATCTTGGAGATGGAAGTCTACATATTGGAAAATACTATTGAGAGTTAGAAGATTGAAGTACAACTTTCCTTACATCAACTAAATGCAGCATGAAATGATTTGAAGATATCACTAAGGAGAAGGAAGGAGTTTTATTATTGAAGAGAATGACACACAATACTAAGAGATTGTCACTACTAAATTCTTTGTTTATGGAAACACAAATAAATTTGAATCAACAATTACAGATCTGATGAAAATGAATGCAACCCTAATTGAAGAAGTTGGAAATCTAGAGAGAGAGAGAGAGAGAGAGAGAGAGAGAGGTTCAATTATAATTGCTATCTTAGGTGATTGAGCAAAAAAGGAAAGTTGAAGAGGAAAAAGTCATGATTGAAGATCATAAAAGGATTTTGAACAATAGAATGGAAGAGAAAACATCAAAGGTAACTAGGATTGATAACATGTAATTGGAAACTTTGGGTTAAATGATGATTGCAAATCATGAATTGAATGCAAAGGATATCGAGATCACAATACTGAAGTTATAGAATGACCGACTGAGAAATGATCTAGAAAGAGAAAATGAGTTTGTTGATAGTTTCAACAAAACTTAGTGAAGCCATCGGGTACTTTGAACAATTGATGAGATCCCCTATATCCAACAATGATACTTCTAGATTGGGATACACTAGTACTAAAGAAGGAGAATCATCTAAAAGTGGTAAAGAAAGAAGTAACAATGGTAGCCACTCCAAACCTACTTGTCATAATTCTAGTACGATAGGTCATACTGCTAATGTTTGCAAGGGCAAGACTATAGATCAGAATCCTATGTAGAATTTCATGGGTCATTGCCATAAATGCAACAAACAAGGACATGAGGCACAAGAATGTAGAACCAAGACCTCAAGCACACAAAGATTTGAAGGATCCTTTTATAACTATTAGAAGTATAGACATATTGTGATGTGAATATCAGGATTTAACTATGTGATTTTGAGTCAAACTCGATGACCCATGTTTCATGAGTAGTGATTCAACATGAATCCATCTCTCATGAGAATAAATGGAACACTTAGCACTCATTGGATCTAGGTGATGCTCACAAAGGTAAATCACAATGAAAAATCTTATAATTTGGATTATAATAAAAGGTATAGTCATCACTACTATCAAGAGTATGGACATGTTGATGAAAATTACATAAGAACACATTTTAGAAGTGACTAAAATAGATGGTTTAGTCAAACAACATATTTTAGCTATTTGAAAATTGGTCACATAAGCAAAAATTGTCTAGCAAGGTCAAAGGCACCAAGCAATAAGTTCAATAAAGGCAAAGGAAAGGCAGATGTTGAGAATTTCAAAGATGAGATGAGCAAGACATGGAAAAGAAAAGAATATTGCAGCACATTAAGTTTAGGAGGGATCACTTCACCCAATGGGTTAGGTGATCACATCTCCTCCAATTACATAATCAAGAGTTATGTGGGATAGATATCTAAAATATTTACTATACATCAGTTCCAAGGATTTAGCTATGAAAAGATTACATATGTATGAATAAAGAAGCAAATCTTTGTTAATAATCTAGAAGAAATCTTTATGCTTTGCCAGTTTTCATGTTATTGCTGAGAATGATTTAAGTTTCACTGTAGTTAATGAGTGAAATTTTAGTAGATGCTTAGCTATCAAAGTTGTTAGTGTTGACCAAACTCGTAGTAGTTCCTGAGTGAAATGGGAACTTCATGGAAGCTAAGTGAGTCAAAATCTATATTGAAGCCAAGCTTATAGTTGTGTAATCACTAAGCATTAAATGCAAGGTTTTGAGGTCTATATGATTGATTTCCACTCATTTGACATCATTTGAATTGAAAAAGAGCACAAAGAGAAAAAGAAAAAATTGAAAAAGATCATACTAGTATTTTCAAGCCCAATTTAGTAGTCACTTGAAACCCCAACAATAGATTCAAAAAGGTATTTATCATGTGTCGAGTTACACAATTTGATTATTTTCAAATCCTAGTTTACATTATGGCATCTAGTTCTTCAACTACTAAGATTAAAGAGGGTAAAGAAGTTTTGAATGTGCAATTGATAAGTAATGAGATCAGATAACCAAACTTTAAAGCCATACGTAATATCACTTACAAGCGAGATCCATCTTGTGCTTTGTCAATGATACCACTAAAAGTTTTGATGGTTCAAGACATGAGATGCTTCTATACATGTAAGTTTGGTAGCATAGGAGACATGGAAATTATGGAAACTTATGAAAAATTGTGTAAAAATAGAGCATTGAAGGATGAAATCAAAATCATAGAAAGGAAAGGGTCAACCCCTACCCTAGATTTTCCAAATGTTTTCAAGACTGAATGGATTAAGATAGTCCTAAGTATAAGTCATGATAATTATATTTGATTGGATAATGGACCAGTGAAGATCACCAAGAAAATTGTACATAGAGTAATAGGGTATCCAACATTTGACTGACCAAAAATAATGAGAAGTGAATCTAAAGAGGTCATTGAAAAGAATATAGGGGTAGTGTGGAACAAGTGAGGGATGAAAATTGATACTATTTTAGATCCCCTAATTTCATTTGCAGTGACGATAATAGCACATAAGTTCTATCAATCAAGAAAGCTCAATAGTGTACCATGTATTACTATTGACATGGGCTATAAGATAGTAAAAATGGATCATACCTGTGACTTTTCTAAGTTGCAGATGCAACAACTATTAGAAAACATGGGAGCTATAAGGAAGACCAAAAGTACACAATGTATATTTGGCTTAATTCTTGTATATATTTTCTTTTATGTACATAATATATTACCTAGATTTGGTAAAGTGTCCTAGAAAACAAAAATATCTATTGCAGTGCAGATAAGAGAGTTTATTGAGCAACTTGGGAACAATTTTGAGTCAGTTATGACTAGCTATTTTGAGGAATTCAAACAATCAATGAAAAAGAGACTAAAGATAATAGTTTGACTAGATGAGAAACATTTTAATGATATTTTCTTTCTAGTTGATACTAATTATACTTATATTCAAGTTGTTGTTCCTAGGGTTAGGTGGCTAAGACCATTAGGCTATGACATCAATGTTGATGAAGCCTCTGTAGCAATAACAACATTACTTGTAGAAAATGTAGATGCTAAGGCTACTACCTTTGGAAATTATAACATGATGAAATCTAAGATAAAAATGGATTTTATGACTACCTCAGACATTAGGAAAACAAAAAAAATTGTGAAGAATTTAAAAGATAAATTTGGTGAAGGAGTAGATGAAGAAGAAGAAGAAGAAGAATATGAAGAAGAAAATGATATATGAGCTCAAGCACCATTGGCCTTAACTCAAGGTCAAGGAGAAGACCAAGAAAAATAAGTGGAAACTAAAGAAGGTGATGAGGAAGAAGAAGTCAGTGAAGCACCCAAGAAAAAGAAAAGGAAAGCTAAGGCACCAACTACTACAAAATTAAGGAAGATTGTAAAACCTAAGCCTACAGTCCCATCTACAAGAGCAAGTGTGAAGAATCACAAAAGAGATAGAGGAGAAAATATGTTGCTCTGGTTGAATCTAATGAAGAGAAGATTGAATCTGATAATGATAGCCAGTTTCAAGTGTAAAGTCATAGTCCTTCTTTAGATATAGACACTATATGTGAGAATATGAAGAACAATGTTGATTTATCTAGCTTCTTACATATTAAATTTGATACACTTGGAAAAGTTGAGATGAACCAAGTAGAGGAGTCAATTTATGCCATGATGGAAACATTTAAACAAACTCCAATTGAGAGTTCCAACTCTCTACCAAAGGAACTATTTGATAGAGTTGAGAAAAAGTGGCAATATAGTCTAAACATAGCAAGACAAATTAGAGAGACTACACTTGGTAGAGTAATGCTGGAACTGGATAGGGAATTAATGGCCAAGGCATTGAAGAAGCATGCTGGAAAATTGGTACCAAAATACAAGGCATTAAACATATTGCAGAATAAGATTGAGGATGTTGTACAAAACACAAATTTAATTTGGAAATCACTATATGGTTTAACAACACCCAAGTCAATAATGCAGGCACCTATTGATGTAGGAGCATCCTGGGTTACCTTGTTATCCTGCTCATTTTGTTCAACTAGTAGCTCTTTCATGTGCCTAGCAGTCCTTCATGTGCCTAGCAATTCCTTCATGTGCCTAGTAGTTCTTCATGTGCCAACTTACCTAGTGCATGCTGAGTGTTTCTTCATGTGCCGAGTTACTGTAGCATTCCTTCATGTGTCGAGTTACCTAGTGTATGTTGAGTGATTCTTCATGTGTCGAGTTACTCAATTTATGTCGAATGTTTCTTCATGTGTCAAGTTACTTAGTGTATGCCGAGTGTTTCTTCATGTGTCGAGTTACCTAGTGTATGCCGAGTGTTTCTTCATGTGCTGAGTTACTGAGTGCATGCCAAGTGCCAGTTTTGGAAATCTTTCTTTTGCCAAGTAATCTGTGTCTGGTTCCTATTTGGGCTGACTTTGCTTGCATTTAATTTTGGCATAGTTAGTTATATTTGCTGAGAGCTGACTTGTGGCTTCTCTATGTTCTAGAATGTTCTGTAAGCCATTTTGACAAGTATATATAGAGTATTTAGGCTTAGATTTAGGTAAGTTTCAAAGAGAGAACCTTCAGAGAAATAAGATTAGTGAATAAAATTGAAAGTGCAAATTTGCAGTTGGATCTTTGAATGTGAATGTATTTGTAATTGGTCATAACCTAGAAGGCCTCATAGCTAGGTATGTATGAAGATATTCTTGATGAATCAATAATTTGGATCAGTTGGTATCAGGGCTTGAGGTTCATCCTTGTGGAGATTGGATCATGTAGAACCATAATTTGGATTTGGTTGTAGGGTGGTAGATCTATGGATTTGACCTATAACTTGCAGAGGGTTATGATCATCTAGGAACTTGATTTGTAAGGATGGTTCATGGTAGAGGAAATAATGTTGATAATGCTATCTTGGATCAGTTGAGACAAATTGCATCCAGATTAGATGCTGTGGAGATAGCCTAGAGGAGAGGAGCACATCTTGATGATGTAAGTGATGATGAAGTAGCATCACCAAACCATAATCCAAAACCTAAAGAAGATCAAGATGAGGAAAGATTGTTGAGAGTATTGTCTAGAGTGAATTCAAAGCCTGCTATAGAAGTTGTTCCTTATGATGGAAAATTGGACACCGATTTTGTATTGGATTGGATCTCTGATATGGAGAAGTTCTTTGAGTGTGAAAACAGTCTTGATAATAGAAAGGTGAAGATAGTAGTCACTAGGCTGAAAGGTCATGCATCTCTATGGTGGGAGCACTTGCAAACTGATAGAGAAAGGAGAGGAAAGGAGAAGATCAGAACTTGGCCAAAGATGGTGAAAAAGGTAAAGAACAAATTCCTTCCTACTGATTACCAAGTTAGCTTGTTGAGAAAGATGCAAAATTTGAAACAAGAGGACATGATTGTAAAAGAATATACTAAGGAATTCTATAGATTTGACATCAGATCTAGACATGTGGATGATGATGTTGAGAAAATTGCAAGGTACATTAATGGATTGAGATTTGGAATACAAGATGAAATAAGTTTTGTGAAGTTAGAAAGTGTAGAAGAAGCTTATCAGTATGCCTTGAAAGCTTAGGAGATCTTGACAAAGAAGCATGAACAAAGACATATAGGTAGAGGTGGTAGATTCCAGAGAGGAAGAGGTGGATATTATGGAGAAAGTGACACATCTGATAGTTCTATGCAGGATAAAGGAAAATCTAAATGGAAGAATGATGACAAAGGCAAGACTGAATGGAAAAGTGGTAATTCTTACTAAGGAAGAGGTAATTCTTATTCTAGAGGTAGATTTCATGGTAATTATTTTAGATGTAGCAAAGAAGGGCATAGATCCTTTGAATGTAGATCTTTTGAAGGCAGGTAGAATAATAGAAATGTTATGATTCAAGAAGACATTGAGAGTTCACCAAGTGGACTTGAGGCTGGAGAAAATTTGATGGTGAGAAGAACCTTATGTAATAAGGGAGAGGATGAGGAACCTATTTTAAGAAGAAGTCTTTTCAAGAAAAGATGTAAGATGGCTAGAAAATGCTATAAAGTGATCATTGACAGTGGACGTTCTACAAATCTGGCATCAGAAGAGCTGATTACAAAGTTGCAGTTGCAGAGGCTGAAACATCCCAAACCTTATCATGTTTCATGGATCAAATATGAGCATAAGATATTGGTAAGTGAACAATGCCTTGTGAAGTTCAAAATTGGATATTACTTTGATGAAGTTTTGTGTGATATTATGCCCATCGATTGTTGTCATATTTTGTTGGGTAGACCTTGGCAATATGATAGATATGTTGTACATGATGGAAGATTGAATCAATATACCCTTTGGGTAAATGGGAAGAAACAAACATTGTTGCCTTTGATCGAAAGTCCAGATGAGGTTAATTGTACTGCTATAAAAATTTGCATGGTTAATGGGAAACAATTTGAAAAAGAAATGAAAAAGAATCAAGTTTGTTTTGCTATAATTCCAAGAAAAATGAGTTTTGTCAATGGAGGCCAAGTGTAGGAAAATAGTTCTAACCGAGTGCCAGTCAGTAGTGATCGAATGACAAATGGTAGTATTGACCGAGTGCCAGAAGAAATTGCAAAGTTGTTGAATGAGTATAAAGAAATTATTGCTGATGATATTCCTGATGGTTTACCTCTAGTAACAAGTATAAGTCATTGTATGGATCTGATCCATGGAGCTAGTTTGCCAAACAAAGCACCATATAGATTGACACCTACAGAGAATGAAGAACTTAATAGACAAGTGCATGAGTTGTTGCAGAAAGGTTTGATTAGAGAAAGCTTGATTCCATGTGTTGTACCTACTATATTGAACCTAAAAAGAATGGAGAATGGAGAATGTGTACAGATTCTACAACCATTAACAAGATAATAGTGAAATATAGGTTTCCTATGCCAAGGATAGATGACACGATGGATTGTTTGAGTGGAGCAAATTAATTTACCAAGATTGATTTGAAGAGTAGCTATCATCATATCAGAATCAGAGGAGGTGATGAATGGAAGACTACTTTCAAGACAAAAGATGGTTTTTATGAATGGTTGGTTATGCCTTTTGGTCTAACTAATGCACCTAGTACTTTCATGAGGTTGATGAATGAAGTTCTAAAAAGATTCTTGGGTAAGTTTGTGATTTTTTATTTGGATGATATTCTAATATTCAGCAAGACTAAAGAACATCTTGAGTATATTAGACAAGTATTCCAAAGGTTAAAAAAGGAAAAGTTGCTGATTAATTTAAAAAACTGTTCTTTTATGCAAGAGGAGATTGTGTATTTGAGATTTTTGATTTCAGCTGATGGATTGAGGATGGATCTTGAGATGGTTAAAGCAATTTTGGAATGGCCTATACCTGAGAATGCAAGCGAGGTAAGATCATTTCATGGTTTGGCTAGTTTTTATAGAAAGTTTATAAAGAATTTTAGTGCTATTTGTAATACTATGAATGAAACAATGAGGGGAGATAAAAAGGAATTCAAGTGGACACATGGAGCTGATAAGAGTTTTGAGACTTTGAAACAAAAAGTTACTGAATTACTTGTATTGGCTTTACTTGATTTCAACAAAGTATTTCAAGTTGAATGTGATGCAAGTGGTAATGCAATAGGAGTTGTATTAAGTCAAGAAGGTAAGCTTGTTTCTTTCTTTAGTGAAAAGTTGAATGATGCTAAAAGGAAATATTCTATGTATGATCAAGCATTTTATACCATTGTTCAAGCATTGAAGAAATGGAGACATTATTTGATGCCTAAGGAGTTTGTGTTGTATACTGATCATAAAGCTTTACAATAATTGGGAAGTCAACATAAATTGAATCAAAGACATATGAAGTGGGTTGAGTATTTGCAAAGTTTTACATTTGTGATCAAGCCTAAGAGTGGAGTTACTAAAAAATTTATTGATGCATTAAGTAGAAGATGTTCTTTTTTGACTAAAATGAATGTTAAGTTCTTGGTTTTGATGAGATGAAAGAGTTATATGATGTTGATCCTGATTTTTCTGAGGTGTGGAGAGAGTGTAGAGCACCTAATCTGATAGATCACATAAGTGAGTATGATGAGTATTTCATTCAAGAAGGTATGTTATTCAAAGGCATCCAGTTGTGTATTCCTAGAAGTCCTATGAGGTTGAATTTGATTAAGGAAAATCATAGTGGTGGATTAGCTGGACATTTTGGAATTGATAAGACATTGAGTTTGTTGAAAGAGAAGAATTATTGGCCACAAATATATAAGGATGTTCAAAAATTTGCAAAGAGTTTTAGATTTTGTCAAGTTGCAAAGGGAGTGAGTCAAAATACTGATTTGTATACACCTATTACTATTCCTAAGAAACCTTGGACTGACATTAGTATGGATTTTGTTCTTGGATCGCTTAAAATAGTGAATGGGTATGATTCCATATTTTTTGTAGTGGATAGATTTTCTAAGATGGCTCATTTTATACCATGTAAGAAGACATCAGATTCTGAGCTTGTTGCTAAACTTTTCTTTAAAGAGATTGTGAGATTGCATGGATTACCAAGAAGCATTATTTCAGACAGAGATAGTAAGTTTTTTTGTTATTTTTGGAAGACTTTGTGGAAAAATATGGGTATTGAGCTGAAGTTCAATTCTACATTCCATCCACAAACATATGGATAGACAGAGGTTGTGAATAGAAGCTTGGGAAATTTGCTGAGATGTTTAGTTGGAAATAAGTCGAGTAAATTGGAGATGGTATTGGTACAAGCTAAATTTGCATATAACAATTCTGTGAATAGGAGTACAGGGAAGACATCTTTTGAGATTGTTATTAGAATGTATCCTAGAGGTATATCAGATTTGAGAGATGTTGCTAGTGAAGAAAAAAAAGCGTTGCAGGAGAAGAATTTGCTAATTTCATTGAATCTTTGCATAAGGAAGTGAAGTTGAGGTTGGAAAAAAGCAATCAAAAGTATAAGGAGAATACTGATAAGTCTAGAAGACACCATGATTTTCAAGTTGGTGATGAGGTGATGGTTCATCTAAAGAAAGGAAGATTCCCAGTTGGAACATATAGCAAGCTAAAGATGAAGAAATTTGGACCTTGTAAGATCTTGAAGAAGTTTGACAGTGGTAATGCTTATGAAGTTGAGTTACCTAATGACATGGATATATCTTCTATATTTAATATTGCTGATTTTTATAAGTATCATGAGTCAGAGGATGAACTTGTTATACCAAATGATTATCCTAAGAAACAGATTGAGGAAGTTAAACATATATTGGATCGGAGAGTTGGTAAGAGTACAAGAGGAAAAGATTACTATGAATATTTGGTGAAGTGGAAGAATAGACCTATTGAAGATGCTTCATGGATTTCTCAATTTGAGTTGGATTCAGCTCAAGTTGGGACATCTCAATGATTTAGGAGAATCATTTCTTTCAACCCGATTGTCTGATGCAGGAGCATCCTAGATTTCCTTGTTATCCTACTCATTTTGTTAACCTAGTAGTTCCTTCGTGTGCCTATCAGTCCTTCATGTGCATAGCAATTCCTTCATGTGCCTACCAGTTCTTCATGTGTCGAGTTACTCAGTGTATGTTGAGTGTTTCTTCATGTGCTGAGTTATCCAGTGCATGCCAAGTGTTTCTTCATGTGTCGAGTTACCCAGTGTATGCTGAGTGATTCTTCATGTACTAAGTTACTCTGTGTATGCCGAGTGTTTCTTCATGTGCCAAGTTACTTAGTGTATGCTAAGTGTTTCTTCATGTGTTGAGTGTTTCTTCATGTGTCGAGTTACTCGGTGCATGCTAAGTGCTACTTTTGGAAAGCTTTCTTTTGTCGAGTAATCTGTGTCTAGTTCCTATTTGGGCCGACTTTTCTCACATTTAATTTTGGTATAGGTAGTTATATTTGCTGAGAGCTGACTTGTGGCTTCTCTATGTTCTAGAATGTTCTGTAAGCTATTTTGGAAAGTGTATATATAGAGTATTTAGGCTTAGATTAAGGAAAGTTTTCAAGAGAGAACCTTTACAAAAAGAACATTAGTGAGTAGAACTGAAAGTGCGAATTTGTAGTTGGATCTTTGAATGTGAATTTATTTGTAATTAGCCATAACCCATAAGGCATCACAGCTGGGCATGAATGAAGATATTCTTGATGAATCAATAAAATTAATTCACTCTTCTTCCTTCTTTGGTTGTTGTTCTTTGTGTTTTTTTCTATTTTGTTAACTCTTGCAGGGTGGTTTGGATAGCTGGGTGAGCCTTTGGCTCTAGTTATTCTTCCTCTTGCCTATGCCACCTATTGAAGTAGGTGAAAACAAAGAAGAGAAACACCATGTAATAAATGTAATAATAATTCATAATAAGACAATTACATAGGAGGAAGACATTGAAACAAATGTAGATACAGAGGAACCAGTTGAGAATGAGCATCAAATAGAATAGAGTGTATTAGATACACTATTGTTAAATGTCAGTCCTCCACATGAAGTAAATACAAAATGTGACAATATAAAGATTAAGGATTTTTTTTATTCTATCACTTAGAACATCAATCCCCTCACTGTAGATGACTTGAAAAAGATACCAGTGTAATTTACTACCCAGGCCAAACTTTGTGAGAATCCTATACTGGTGAGTGTTGATGAGATTGAGAAGGCAGATAAGAAATCTACAGGGGAGAATATACAAAAACAAGTTGTACCTACAAACCCTCCTCAATTTTATATGATACAACCTACATTAACCCTTGTGGTATATCAAAGGAAGGAGCTAGCTACTTCTACCATCAATTGATTGGCACAAATTATTCCAGTCTCAGTCACTATAAGGGTAACTGAACATGATAAGGGTGAGATAGGTAGAGAGCAGAAAGTTGAAATAGAGAAGACTAAAGGGACACAAGTTCAAATAGGTTAGGTAGATACTCTTGCATATACAACACAAGAAAAAGGTGTATCTATGAATGTAGAGAAGGAAAAGGATAAGACTGAAGAGCTAGGTATGACTACCAAAATTGAGGAGCAATTAGCAATACAAGCACTGGTAACTTTACCAAAAACTACTATTCCTCCTAGTCAAGCTCTTCATCTGTTGAGTATAGAAGCTATACCCCTAAAATCATCAACCAAGCCCAAGTATATCTAAGGTAAATAAAGTCACATCATTTGTCAATGCGAACTTGGATGAAGTGATTGAGTTGCCCAAATTTGATTTTGCAACTATCACTATTGAGCATATGGGCATACTACAAGATGCTTTATCAAATAAGAATAATCAAGAACTACTGAGGCAAGAGAATAGGTAGAAGGAAGCCTTGAAAGATATCAAGTCCATTTTCATTGATACATTCAGTTTGTCAACTCTATAGGAAAACAAGCCAATAATTGAACAGTTAACTAGCTTAGTGGAGAAGTTAAATGACACAGACCTAGATTCAAATGCAAAATTACTCAAATGGTTTGAGAGAAAGTTCCAACATAAGGTTGATGAAAAGATATCAAAAGATATTGCACTATCACAAGTTGAGTTAGCAACCAAGATAGATAGTGTGAAGAAGGTACTAGAGAGCATCTTCTCTTTGTACACCAAATTGTGCAATCCCACACTTTTCACTCAAGAAATAAGGAGTCATATTTTGAGTTTGGAGAGTCATATACAGTCATCTAGCATAACTCTATTATAGTTTCTAGCTCAAAGTGAGAAACATTTCAAACATCTCTTCAGCTCCCAAAGTTAGTTAGTAGTGTTACAAATAGATGAAGAGAATATCAAGGTTAAACTGATAAGCATTCGGTCAATTCTGACTCCACATATGGAGATATTGCACAATGGACAAGCATTTCCTAAAACACTCATGAAGAAATATCCACATCTTTCTACTCATAAAGGCTTAGTTCACCTTGCTATTGAGCTGGCCATCTAGATCAAATCATTGGAGGTAGCTTGTGATAACTAGGATGGAAAATTGAAAATCATGCTTAAGGTACACAAAACATTTTTGGACAAACACACTCTAAGTGTATAACCCTTTGACATCAGTGTCAAAATGGGGCTGAAATAAGGTATGGGAGAGACAAGATGTATGGGGGAGAGAATATTTTTGAGGGAGATGATAGAAACAAAATATATACAAATTTACTTAGCAGGAGGAATAATTTTTAGTTTAGACAGATATAGAGCAACACAATCAACTCAGGGGGAGTTATTTAATCTTGAGGTATGATTGATGAGTCATAGGCTTTTGTAATTTTTTGAAGTTTTGAAATTTTGTATATCTATGGATATTATCTAAGTTATGCTTGAAAGGCTAAATTTAGGTTATTTATATATGATCAAGTATTTTGCCACTCATGTCAAAGGGTGAGATTGTTAATCTTAGATTGGTTTTGACATATGAGTGACAATATATTTAAATCATTTAATTTTTTTATGCCAGACAAGTAATACATGTCGTGCATAAGTTGTTAGATAATATATTTCTAGTAATAGATATTTAGTGCATGTCAAGTAAACAATGAGTGCCAAGCTAGTCAAGTACCGAGTCACTCAAATGTTGAGGAGATTGTATGTGCTGAGTGATTGAAGTGTCAAGCAGATAGTGCATGTTGAGTCATTCAAATGTTGAGTGTTAGCATTAAAGTTGTAGTTCATATTGAGCATTAGATACTCCAAGTGTCGAGTTATGCAATTTTGATATAGTTGTTTGTAATGAAAAAATATTCTTTGTAAACCATTTTTGGGCTGACTTAAGGATTTATTTACAATCTTTGTTGATAAGGAAAAATCTTAATTGTGAATCCTTATGAATTACATGCATCCAATAAGAAAAAGGGAAGGTTTAAGCAAAAATATAGGTGAATCACTACCATTGATTCATACCTAACCCTAAGTCACCTAGGTCTTCTTAAGGAAGAAAAACCCTAAAATTTGTAAGGAGGTGAAGGAAAATTGAAGTGTGTTTTGCATGTGCAAAAAGAGCATTCATGGTGATTAAGGTATTATGAATTGAGTTACATTTTAGAATTAGTTAAAGGGGAATAGAGGAAAGGAATTAGAGGACAATAGAGATACATCTGATTAGAAAGGATCAAGTACACATCAGTATAGAGGTGATCTAAAATCAAGCAACAGAGTGCTAACCATGGAATCATTGTTGAGACATTCTAATTGATGAATCAATTAATTCTCTTAATAGAGTAGTCTTAATAGCCTATTTTAAATCTTTTATAGTGAACTTATTTCATTGTAAGTTAAAGTCCTTTTACCAGGCACACTTTTAGCAGGGCATTTAAATCCTTTAGCAGGGTAAGATCTAACAATCTTTTAAGCCTTTTATAGGGCATATCTTTCATAGGGTAGATCATGTTTCCTTGTCAAATATTATAACCTTCATTGGATACACTTTATTACTGTAGTAGTGAAGATTTGTGGGTGTCATCCCCACACATGTTTTACCTTCTCCTTGGAGGGTTTCTAAGTAACTGTTGTCACTTAGGTTTGCACCCTTGTCCAAGGCCTATGCACGAGGACAACCTAGTGAAACATGGAAACAACCTCCAAGCTATGGGACTTGAACTACGAGGTTGAGTCTCCGGAGAAGGCCGGCTTCCTCTTACTGTCAGGGTGCACCTATCTATTCTCAGGAGAAAAGGGAGAAAGAGAGCACTAAGGCAAATCTACCTAGTCTAATCTAAGGCGATGATGCACCAAAATAGAGTGTTCAGACCCATTCCTGCCCATATATGCACTACAGAGCTAGGGTAACATCCAAAATTCATATACGTCCAGACTTATATCGATCAATAATCACATACAGATCAAAAAACCAACTGAATGACACTAGGAAAAGAAGATTTCACTTGTATATTATCCAATAGGCCAAGATAGATACAGTATGTGGACCACTAATCTCAATAATGCATCAATGAAAGGCAAAATGAAGCACATACACATTGACCACTGAAAAGAATGATGCAGGATGCTATGTAGCTCAGAGAGATAGGGATTCTACACTGCAGGTCTGCAAGCAGTAGCAGAGAAAATTAGGAGGAGTCGACCCTAAGAACAAGTCACCAAATTGCCTTTATAGATCAGGCATAATTAAAGATTTCTGTGTCACACTCACTTCTTACCTACTGGCATTAACTTCCCATCTTGAGAATCCAATCGAAGATCTGATTGAGTCCTGGCTTGCATACCAAGAAATCTCATATCTTTCTGAGAAAGAGCCTGGAGAAGATAGAAACGATGCCACAACATTCCCTGACATGGTAGATGGATCGATTGGATAGATGGAGTGTCCCTCTGCACCTGATATTCACTCTGAGTTGGTGGCAATTGATTATGAAATAAGATCCATGGAAAAAAATAAATAAATGATTTCTATCCCTTCTGGTTCACAAAACAGCAGGGTCAAAAAGGTCAACTAGGTCCACATGTTGACTGGGCCACGTGGGGCAATCACTTTCCTCCCCTTTGCCACCCTGGCAGTCCTCTTCATGCACTGACCACACCTTTATGTTTGACTAGGTGCTATGTCGCTATGGGTGCCATGTCCTGAAGTTCCTAATAGCGACATAGCGCCCAACAGTTATCTCTATCCGTGGTGGTACCAAACTGTGACTGCGATGCCCCAACCAGACTGTATCATTGACTTGACAACTTAACTGTCAATCGTAACTGTGATGTTAACTACGCATCCCCCCCTGGGCCCCAAGGACATGTGGCAGAAAGGCTCCAACTCGCTATGGAAAACCTCGCGCAATTTCCCCATAGCGCAATGGCGCCTGCCCTTGATCTCTGCAGATCTGACGGCTCAAAATTCAACCCCTGACTGCGCTAGCCGCGTTGAAGATCTAGTGCCGCCTCATGCCTATGTTCTGATCTGGCATATGTGGCAGTCCTTCATTGGCCTGACGTAGAACCATTCTGGAAAATTCCCTAACACTTGGCCCCACTGACCTGGCTCATGGTACTAAGGCGCTATGTCGCTAACAAAAAAATTGTGAGTTTTTGGATGGCGCCATGGCGCCCCACCAGCATTTCTAAACTTTTTTGGCTGCCTAACTTCTTTTCGCCGCAAAACTGGCCCGTCGTAAACTTGCTTGCATTTAAAATTTAAACCTTTGGCGGGTGAGCGAAAGGTAACAGTAACCAAATATCTTGTGTCATACATGTGTTGAATATTTTACTTTCATGCTATGGATGTATATGCTTAATTGGCTATTTAAATTTATATGCATAGATAGTGAGATGGATGTGTGGTGAATAGTTTTAGAGGTTAAAAGTTTTAAGTGTTGATTCACCACCCCCTCCCCCTTTTAGAGTTTACTTCCCTATTGTATTTCCAATGTATTGTTTTTAGAATGGATCAACATGGTACACATTCTAACTTTACTATAAATCATGATTGTGTCTATAGAGAATTGAAATAAAAAATTGAACATGATATATTTTATACAAATGTTAGAATAGATGAAAGTTCTTTTAATGACATGCCAAGAAATGTGGGTAAGAATTTTTTTAATTCATTAAAGATGGTACATATGGAGTTTGATTTTGATGTAGATGAATTCATATTCCTTGGTCCACTTGTGGAGATAGATGAAGGTAACATAATAAACCAAGCATCTTTTATGGCTTCAAGGCCATGCAATGCTCAAAGAGGAATGAAATTAATCCATAGTTGGGTTAATAATCCTAATTTAGTTCTAGCTACTTTAGTTGAGTGGCCATATATAGGTGTGTCATCTATCAATGAGTATGTGACATCTAGGTTGTTGGATATGGAATTTCAAACATTATTTCCAAATGAAAGTTATGATTAGTTAGAGCCAGAAATAAAATGAGCATAATTGCATGAATTTGTAAAGTATTTAATGAAGTATAGGGATTTACTTTGCAAAATATCCATGGTTTAGGTATTTTGTGATGAACATGATAATTCATTGCTGATCTCTCAGTCTTTTTTCTTATTAGTATAAAAAACTCAGTCATTTTCTAGCAACATTGGTCGATCATCACTATGATTGATTCATCTAGAGAAGGTTGAGATACAAGGACTTGTTTATATATAACTACATGTCAAACAAGTTAGAGGTCATCGAACACCCTAGTAGAGAGTGAGCTAGTAAACACTTTAAGTGAAACAATGGAGACTGAGCAATGGAAAGTTAACTTATGACTGACTAAGTTAGTATTTTCCAAGCCTATAGAAGTCTAGAACCAACATGAATGTTAGCTATGATTGAGTTCTACAATATTCAATTGTTGAGAAATTTTTTTTTGCATATGTGTTCATAATGGCACAAACACTTACATAAACATTTTTGGTCAATTTCAATAAGACATTTAAGGATTTTAGAAATAGTCAAGGAAAGAAGATTAACCAATTATAAAATAAGAAGGCATTAATCCCAAGAAAGAAGATTAACCAATTAGAAAATAAGAAGGGATTAAAAAATTATGAATTATGGATCATTGGTTACAATATAGAACTTTCTATCAACTTAAACATAAATCTAACTTTAAATCCTCATCAGAGATAAAAGAGAGCGAGATGAAAGCATGAATGTGTGAACAAGTTAGGAATAGAGAAAGGAAGGCCAACATTGATAGGGAGATCAGACAAAGAAAGCCAGTAGTGAAGGGCATAAGAAAGTAGATCAATTTTAGACATTGAAGAGAGGAGATTCATAAACAAATTCTAGAGAAAACTGAAGGACTGTGTATTAAGACATTCTAACAAGTGTATCAGGGAAAATCTCTTAACAAAGTTGTTTTAGTAGACCTTGTTCCAATCTCCTAATAGAGTCCTTACTTTATTGTGAGTTTAAATCCTTTAATCAAGGTAGACTTAGTAGTCTTATATTTCGTTTAACCAAGTAGACTCCTCATAGCGTATATAGTTAGAATTGATCAAATTGTATCCCTACCAGGATGACTTTGTTCTTGCAGTAGTAAATCTTTATGGGTTTCATCCCCACTCTAGTTTTACCATAATATTGGAGGGTTTCTAGGTTACCAAAATCTCTGTGTTATGTCATTATATTTTCACAGGTGTTATGCTTGGATAGATTTCATGTAAGCATCACATTTTAAGATTATATGATATAACATATGAGATATGAGATGGCCTAGGAGTGAATGTAGATGATCTATTATATTGTTGAAATGGAAAAATGTTTTATAGATCTTGATTCAACAACACCACCCCCTCCCACCCCCCTCCCCCCCTCTTTCTCTATAATGCCTACCCCTAGTTAACTTTTCTATTTTATTTCCAGATTCTTTTAGGCTAGTTTTCTAATTGTGTTTTATGTTTAGCAATGTTGGGTTGTCAAAATTGATGAAGTGTATTTCATAGTCAATTAATATATATGTTGAGTTACTTTAGTACTAGTTATTTTAGTTATTTCATGGTTGTATCAATGATGATATATATGTTCATTTAGTGACTTTCAATTATTTAATGATGTTAGTTAGATGAATATTTTTTATGCAGTTTCTATGGATACTTACCCCATACTGGCATGTGTATGGTGCACGTGTATGTTTTCTTTATGTTTGACATTTCTAATGTGGTTGAGGAAGGGAGTCATGGTCACCTACTAATTGGGGTCTACATGATGACCCACTTCTTGCCATTTCCAATTTAGTTTGGAATATTGTGTTTGTACATGCATGGAGTTTATGTAGATTGTAGTCACCCGGTATCGACTTCCCTAAATTAGCAAGATGAGCATACCCTATCACATTATTTCAATGGTATAAGTCAAGAGATAACTCTTGAGTCCAAATCCTAACCTAAGCCAAATGTCCTAGAAAGTAGGACAAGTATCTAAGTTAGTTTATCCATCCAGATTTGTCAACTAACGTCAAGTTGTAACTTTGACCCTAGAGTTTGATTATGTTCTTTGTCTTGCAGTTGAGTTGTCGTATTTGGTTTTATGGGTATGTTGCAATTTTTGTTATAATTAAATCAAGTTAAAAGATAATTGAATGATTTATTTCAATGGAAATTTTATAAAGAAAATTAAATCTTTAATTATTTTTAAATAATTAAGAAATTAATTAAATAAAAGAATTAAATTTAAAGATTTTATTAAAGTACTACTTTTTGGCATATTTATATTTATTTAGTTTAATAATAATTTATTTAAGAGTTTTATTTCAATAATAAACTCTAAATAATATTATTAGTTGAATTAATATATATATTATTGAAGTGTCTCATAATTTAATAAGGGAGAGAAAACATAATTTAATAAATTTTATTTTAATTAAATTGCATAAAGCTTATACATGAAATAAAAATATAATAAATCAATTCAAGAGAGAAAGCTAATTAATTTAATAAAGATATTTTATATTGCAAAAAGCATGCATAAAAATGTAAAAAGATAATAAAATAATATAAGATAATTATCATTGAGTTCCCTCACAAAATTAAAGCCCAAAATTTAGGGGAGAACTATTTATCAAAGATCTAGAGCTCGTTGTTGTGGAAATCGGGTTATGGAGAAGCATTTTTCAGAGAGGGAATCTTTTCAAAAGGAAGGGTTTTCTCATGAGCATCACACATTTGTGTGTTTGCATGTTTGCTTGTTAGCATTAGATCTAGGTAGGATCTCATGGTATAATTGTATAGTGAATTTCCATTCTTTGAATTCCTATCTTCTTCATGTCTGGATAAATATGTTTTCAAACTTTTTAAATGTGTTTGAAAACCGTTGTGTTGAAATCTTCTCTGGCTTATTCTTAATACATCTTTGAGCAAAGTAATTTGATTGAAACCCTTGTATATTTTAATTGTTCTTTGTTTGATTATTAGTATATGATAAATAGAGATTTGGAACCCTCATTATTTTAAATTTTAATTAGAAGGCTTCGGATTAAAAACCAAATTCTAGAATGTAAACTTGAATTTTTTTTAGGGTTTCCCTATCAAAGTATTGTTCATAGTTTTGTTATATATATAATTACATAGTCATTTATAATTACTATGTAAGAACATTATAAAATATTTTTAAAAATAAAATTATGCAATTTTGTTGAGGCCACTATGATTTTCATTATTTATACTTTTTATTAAAAATAAAAATAAAAAATATCTTAGTAGGAGGTGGGGACCACCACCCCACCCCCTTTTCCTCCTACCTTCATGTCATCGATGTCTGGGCTATCGTGCGTAGTACCAATACTATCATGGGTAGGCCAAAGGTCTATTGCAGGTAGACTTGGTACTATTGTATTATTAAGGTGTAATTATTAATTTTATTTTTTATAATAGAATTTATATTATTATTAAATAATTTGGTTAATATAATTTTTAGTTATTATTAATTAATTTAATTAATATGAAATGTGATTAGTAATTTTAAAGTAATCTTTATTATATTATTAAATAATAGTTATAGTTATTAATAAATTAGTATAATTTATTTAATAATTTAATAATTATTATTTTAAAACATGCATTAGTGTTATTCAGTTAGTGGTAAGTTGTGTAGTTTGGTTGAAATGGAGTTTTAATGTTAAATCAACTAGGTTTAATTCAACTATTTATTTTGAACTTATTCATTGATTTATCTAAGTGGATCTAATGAACTTCTAGGGTTACATTGTTAAATGATGAATATAAATTGGAACTCTACTTGTATATTGAATTTTGTATTTTTGATAACAAATCAAACTATGAAAACTATGTTTAAATAAATTCTTTTGCTTTGTTGAGTGTTGAGACTCATGTAAATTTGAGAATTTTAGCAAATCTACAACTTCAAATAAAATAAAAATGTGAACCCTAATTGAGATTGAAAACATTATGAACTGCAATACTTGAAAATGAGAATAAGAACTTGAAAACCTATAAGTGAAAATTAAACCTTTGTTTTTTCAAAACCGTATGAATTATGAAAAGTCACTATTGCATGTATTGTATGTGATGTGTGATTTACTAATGTTGAGTTTCAGGGTTGACTTAGTACTTTGACCAGTCAAGATGTTTATCAAAGGCTTGGGAGTTAGTTTTGTGTTGTGATGTCATGATGATGTTTTGATCACAATATTTTATATTAAACCGTGGTAATGTGTCTTGTATGCTCCATGAGGTGTTCTAATCTATTGATTATTATTTCTTTCTAGTGTTCTTGTGTGAATCTGAGGTGAATGGTGTGACCTTTCTAATATAACCTTTGAGTCTTCAATCAGTTATATTTGGATTGTTTTCCAATCACTTGTATAGGACTAAGGTGTTTGTATGATTTTTTCTTGGTGATGTCATGTTATAATGTGGATTTCTTTATGTGTACTTTCTTGGATTAGTCCTATTAGGATGATCATTTTAGTGATGCTTGTATTTTGACTAGTGAATTTGCTAGTTGTCAGTTGCCTATTTTATAACTGATGTGTGGTTTATGGTCATATGAGACATTTTGATTTTATTGAGCTTAGGGTAGGTTATTTATATGTCATGTTGGGAAGTGGCTTACAATGGAAGCTAAAGCCCTAAAGAGGTTGATGGGTAATCCATTGTAGGTTATTTAATAAGTGATAATATTTCATTAAATGGGTCTAAAATGAATTAACAAGATATTGGTACTACAAAAAGTTACTAAGGGGTTGGAGGATTAAAAGACTAGCGAGGTAATATTAGAGTTGACTCATTAGTATACCTCATTAGTAGGAAAGGATAATAGTGCCGCATAGAGTTAGTAGGGCACTTGAAGAATTAAAAGAGTAACCAGATAACCTTAGAGTTGGCTCATGTGATGACACTTACCCACATGCATATTAGATTACCTACATGTCATTGTTGCCTCTAGGTTTAGATGTCTCTTGTGTCTTGGTACCTTGAGATAGTTTTCTTTCAGTGATTCCTTGAACCTAGTTGTTGGTTATGACTTTTGAGTATGTTATCCTGTCTAGTACTTGAGACTATCTCCTCAGTGCGGTGAGAATTGACCTTTTTGGTTTTCACAAGGTTGTGTGGTAGTTTTTTTTCTTATACCATTGAGATTCAACCATTGGATGTCGTTGTTGGATTTGTTTGTGAAGATGTTCCTTTCTATATTATCTTGTATATCTATGATGGATGGTTATACTCTAAGTGTATTGTGTTTGATTTCATAGATCTTACAAGATGATGTTATCTATTTCATGATGTATATTATTCAACATTTCATACCCTATGACCTATATAGCGGATGATTGTGTGTTTTGTTTATTTCCAAGTGGTAGCCTATAATTGTATATTATTTATATGGATTCGGGTGATCCCACAATAGTGGGTGCCATTTTTTTTACCAATTTTGACACTGAAATCAATATTTCGAAACAAGCCTCACATTCAAGTGACTATATCTCTAAAACTATGAATAATTTATAGATGATGTAAACTAGTGATTTCTAGTACTATTTTTGTACTTTGTCACCATTTCTTTTAATTTAAAAAAAATTATTGAAGTCAAATTTTTCTTCTCCTCTAAAAAGTGATACATATGAAATATCAATATTTTTAAAGAGTGAAAATCATTTTGAAAAGCATAACTTTATTTTCTAGAAATATTAATGAGGTAATTCTTTCAATGTTGGATTTGTAACATCAATATCTAGAGGATGCATTTGGTTTGATTCAACTTGGTGGAATATTGTATAGTTTATGAAGTTTTGAAGTGACATCAATTGTAATTCAGACATACGTTTAGTTTGACACAGATAACTTGAACTCAATTTATCATAAATCAAATTTTCATTTTTTAATAGAAACCTATCTCAGTAACCTATTTCCTAGATATTTTTCAAAAAAAATTGACCTAATTTACAAATTTTGCCGAAGTGTTGAAGTCAAGTAATGTTTAATCGTCAATAAATGTATAATGAGTTAAACTCATATTTGAAAGTCTTAATGAATATAATACATATTACAATTATAGTTGTTGGAAAGCTTTCTCCGAGTAGAACAAATAAGCATATTTTATTTTATAGTAGGAGATCATTTGATCTCAATTTTGGGGTTTAAAATAGCCAATTTCAATTATTTTTTAAGAAAACAACCCCAAAATTTTGAAAAATCATGTGTTCATTTGAACACATTCAACATGTTCATGTGAACATATGTTTGCATGAACATACAAGGAAAAACATTCCAGTGGTTGAAAATTTAATTTGATGGGTTCATGCAAACATTTAAAAAATGCTTATCTTCACCTGAACATGTAAGAAAACAAATGTTGATGTCACTTGGGAAGTGAGGACAAAAGCTTGAAAGTGAAGCTAAATTTTATAAAGTTACTGAAATTTTTTTTACAAAGTTATTGCGAATTTTTTAAGGCAGTGACAATTTTTTTATTTTTATGATTTTTTGATGGGAAACAAGAAAGGACGATAAAACAAAAATGTAAGGAAGAGATCTCATAAAGCAAAACAAAGAAATCTTTAGAAAACTTTGGCATGTTATCATCAAATTAAACAAGATCTGTAATTATATATATTAAATTTATTGATTTTTATGATCATGAATTTAATTATGCATTAATCTTATTTTTTATCTAATTTGATTTTGGACAATCAACAAGGTGAAGGTGAAGAAAATATTGAGGGAGGCTCAACATAAGTAAAAGAAGTACATATGGGAGAAGGGTTGCAATTGCTCCCTACAGAATCTCAAACAATGAATGTTGAAGAAGGTTAAAGATCACTCCCTATAGTAGTTGAAGTAACAGAAGTTAGAGAAGGGTTAGAATCTTTCTCTATATTATCTCAAACAATGAATGTTGGAGAAGGCTCAAGATCACTCCCTCTAAAAATTTCAGTAATAGAAGTCAGATAAGAGTTAGGATCAAGTGCAGTAACTTGTATGGACAAACTCATAAAAATTTCCCAATATATAAATAATAGAATTTCACAAAAAAAATTAGATCATTTACTTAAAATAGATGTGGATAAATTGAGAACACTTGTAGCTATTTTTCAATGCTTAAGTCTATCTAAGAAAAGGTTGATGGAAACCCTAGCAAAATTGTATGAAAAGCCCTCCACTTCAAATAAGGTATTTCTCATAAAGTGTTTATTTAATATCAAGATGGCAAAAGGTGGATCTCTTGTAGATCATTTAAATGAGTTTAATATTCTTACTAGTCAATTATTTTCTATAGGTATTAATTTTGATGAAGAAATTAGGGTTCTCCTTATTTTGTGTTCTTTTCCTAAAAATTGGAATAGTTTGGTAATGGTTGTGAGTAATTTGATTTCTAGATCTAGTAATCTAAAATATGATGATGTGATTGGTGTTATTTTGCATGAGAAAACTCATAGGAAAACCTCAAACAGATCTACATCTGGAAATTTTTTGAATGTACAAAGTTGAGGCAAAAGGAATGAGAGAGAAAGTAATTCTAGAAATTAAGGGAAATCAAGAGGAAAGTCAAAAGAAAAGAGGTCTCAATTGAGAGAACCAAATGACTATTGGTATTATGAAAAACTAGGGCATAAGAAGAAATATTGTTGGACTCGAAAGAGAAATGGAGGGGAAAAGAAAGATAGAGATAAGGAGGCAAATGTGGTAAGTAACAAATCTGAAGAGGATGCTTTTCTTTGGTCTTTAGAAAGTATTGATGATTCATGGGTTTTAGATTCTGGTGCTTCTTTTCATGCTACACCTCATAGAGATTATTTTATTGATTATGTCCAAGTGGATTGTGAGCTTGATTATTTGGGGGATAATAAACCCTATCAAATTGTTGGAAAGGGAAAAGCTAAGATTAAGTTGTAGAATGGGAATCATTGGCTACTACATGAGGTAAGACATGTTCCAAGCTTGAGTAGGAACTTAATTTCAGTAGGGCAACTTAGTGATGAGGGTTGTTTAGTTACTTTTAATGATAAAAATTGGAAAGTTTCAAAAGGTTTCATTGTAGTAGGAAAAGGTGTGAAATTAGGCACCTTATATCTTTGTATAGGTCAAATTTTTCCTTCTACTTTAATTGTTTCAGAGAAAAATGAATGTTCTAGAATAGTTGTTGCAGTTGAGCAGAGAGAACAAATAGCTATTGTAGATTCTAATATAGCATTATCGCACAATAGACTTGGGAACATGAGTGAGAAAGGTATGAAAGTACTTCATTCAAAGAATGTTTTACTAGGTCTAAAATGTTCTAATATGGATTTCTATGAAATTTGTGTGTATGGAAAAAAAAGAGAGTCAGTTTTGTGAAGACTGGGAAGAAAATAAAAGTGAAAAATTGGAGCTTGTGCATATAGATGTATGGGGACCAGATCAGGTATCTTCCCTTGGTGGCTTTCATTATTATGTTACATTTATTGATGATGCAACTAGAAAAGTATAGTTTATTTCCTTAGACAAAAATCTAATGTATTTCAAACTTTTAAGAAATAGAAATGGTTAGATGAAAATGAGATAGGTAGGAATTTAAAATGTCTCAGATTCAATAATGGTTATGAGTAATGCAATCATGAATTTGGAGATTATTTCTCCACTAATGGTATTCATAGACAAAAAACTATTTCAAGGACTCCATAGGAAAATGGAGTGGCTAAACACATGAACATGACTATAATGGAGCATGCAAGGACCATGAGGTTGCATGTTGGGTTTCCCTTAAAAATGTGGATAGAGGTTGTTAATACTACTATATATTTGATTGATAGAGGTCCCTCTACTCCTTTGGGTTGTGGTATTCCAGCAACATGGACTGGTAAGAAGGTGAGTTATTCATTTCTCAAAAGCTTTAGTTGTCAAACATTTTCTCATATAGATTCTAAAAATAAAACAAATTTGGAAGCTAAGCCAAAGAAATGTGTATTTGTTGGATATGGCATTGATGAATTTGGTTATAGGCTTTGGGATTTTGAAAATCACAAAATTGTAAGTGGGGATGTTATATTCAACAATAAAGTGTTGTACAAATATCTATTGTAGTAACATAAGAAGAAAGAATATGATTATGTAGTGTTGGATGATACTTCAAAAGATGATGTTCCAACAATTCCTCATGATGTGCAACAATTGCAAAAAAAAATACCACATAGCTTAGTGAATATTAGATAGTGAACAAGGCTAAGTAGAGCTCCAGAAAGATTGTCTCCTTCTTTGTACTCTATTTTACTAATAGACGTTGGTGAACTTGAATGCTATGATGAAGCTGTGCAAGTGGATACTAAGATTCAATTGAAGTCTATAATGAAAGAAGAAATGGACTCTTTGCTGCAAAATATGACATGGGATTTATACAAGTATCCTTCAGGTAAAAGGACTTTATAGAATAAGAGGGTTTATGGGTTTAAAGAAGAGGATGGATGTAAGAAAACATTTAAAGCTAGGTTAGTGGTAAAAGGATTTGCACAGAAAAAAGGCATTGATTTCGATGAGATATTCTCTCCTATTGTTAAGATGACTTCAATTTGCACTATCTTTAAGTATTGTGGCTTCTAAAGATTTGCATTCGGAGCAGCTTGATGTTAAAACAACATTCCTTCATGGTAATTTGGATGAAGATATATATATGTCTCAGCCACAAGGATTTGAGGTCAAAGAAGAACTTAGTGTGCATATTGAAGAAAAATTTATATGGCTTGAAGCAAGCACCTCGGCAATGGTATCTGAAATTTGACAGTTTTATGCATGAGAATTGATATACTAGGGGTTTCATTCAGATGATTGTGTTTACTTTAAAAGGTTGGATGATGATGGCTACCTTATTTTATGTTTATATGTTGATGATATGCTTGTAGATAGGTCTAACATGGATCACATTAAGGGGTTGAAGTGCTAGTTAGCACATGCATTTGCTATGAAGGATTTGGGGGTAGCAAAACAAATCCTTGGTATGAAGATTTGCAGAGATAGAAAGAGCAAGAAATTGAAATTATCTCAGGCTGATTATATTGAAAAGGTGTTGCAACATTTCTCTATGGAGAATGCTAAAGCTGTCAGCACAACTTTACCCAGTTATTTGAAGCTGACTAAGGAGATGTGTCCCAAGACACAAGTAGAGGAGGATAAGAAAACCAAGGTACCTTATGATTCAGCTATAAGAAGTTTAATGTATGTTATGCTATGTATAAGACTATATATTGCACATGTAGTGGGAGTCGTTAGTAGGTATATGAGTCATCCAAGGATTGAGCATCGGAATGCAATCAAACATGGATTATCAAATATTTGAGAGAATGATTGGGTCAGTGTTTACACTTTGGGGGGTTTGCTATAGATTTATAGGAATATGTTGACTCACGTTTGGTAGGGGATATTGGTAGCAAGTGGAGTACTACAGGTTATGTATTTACTATTGATCAGGCAACTATGAGTTGGGTTTCTCGATTATAGAAGTTTAATTATTTATCCACTATAGAGGCAGAGTATGTTGCTGCTATAGAAGCAGCCAAGGAGCTAATATGAATTTAGTTCTTCTTAGAAGAATTGGGACACTCTAAAAGGGATAATTATTTTTTAATAGATAGCTAGAGTGCCATTCATCTTGAGAAGAGTTTTTCTCTGTATTCAAAGAAAAAACACATATAGTTGTGGTACAATTTAATTCAGTCAGTTTTGGATGATGGACAATTAAAGCTAGACAAGATACATATATATGACAATCCAGTAGATATGTTTCCAAATGTAGTTACAAGGGAGAAGCTAAACTCCTCTACAACTTCGATTGGTCTTCTAGACCGAATAGGAATAAAAGAATAGTAGAGTCCAGGGTGGTTTGATCCAGTGGGAGACTTATGGAATATTGACATAGCTATAAGATCATTCTCCAAGTGGGAGATTGTTGTTTAGTGTGGAGCTTGATCAATCCCCAAGTGGGAGATTGTTAGATTGTGGTGACTAATCAGAAAAGTATTGTACATACTCCATAATTCTCTAATGGGGAAATTTTTATGGGGCTACTATAGCAGCATTTTAGGGTCAGCATGTTGTAACTGGTTTTAACCCTAAAGAAGAAAAATTACTTGTATAAAAGGGCTCAAGGTTAGGGATTGTTTCATTATTGTGGGTGATGTGAAAATTGCTTCTTGTGGTGGTATTAAGTTGTAAGGGATTACAGATAGTAATCAAGTTGTAATCATTGGATCATAATAATATTGGACTTGCTATTTGGTGGACGTAGTCCATGTATTTGGTGAACCACATTAAATCTTGGTGTCTTATGTTCTCTCCTATGTGATCTAATTATTTTTTATTATTGTTTATATTTTCGTGTAAATTTTATTTTTGTTTGTGGTTTTATCCTAACAGGAGTTCATACAAATGATGCACATGATGTTGTTGAATGGTGTAAGAAACATTTTTCACCAGATGAGGTCGGGACATCATCAAAAACAAGTCGACATGTATCATATAGAGTCTTTTAGGACATAACAGGTATGGATGTGTACATTTTTTTTAAGTTTATGCAATTAAGTTTTAAAATTTTATTTTTAAGTTTTATCTTGATTTGTTGAAGTTTAAATTTAATTTGTTCATATTTTTAATGTTATGGCCTTTCAGGTGTTAATAGAAAAAATATGCATGGTTGCAAGATGATAGAAAAGGTATGTTCCTTACATTCGGTCATGAATACTAATAATTGCAATTGGATATTGAAAACAAGAGAATACTCATGTTTTTGTGATAGTTGAATTGATCAAAAATATCAAGAATGCATCAATCAAACACGTGGATATATAGGTGCATGGATTTTGGTACCACTTGATGTTACCAATACATTTAATAAAGATGATGAAAAATTTGATGATATTCGATTGATTTCTGATGATTATAATCATATCTCTAGATTGGTAAAGTGGGTAAGTATCATAAAAATTAATCTCAACTTGTTATTTTATTATCAATGAACTATCTTATATATTGTACATGTATGTATATTTGTTCTATAGGAGATGTCTTTGCAATGATTGCTAAGTCTAAAAATCATGAAGATCGTCAGTTTTTATTTATTGTGATCTACAATAGAGAGTACAAAGTTATATGTTCTTAGAAAAAGTGATGAAATGTTATTCCCCATAGGTATTATACATACATGTGCACGTACATATATGAATTTATATATATCTAGGTAACTTTATATCTATCAAATTTTAAAATATTTAAATTTGTGGTGTAGGTTCTATTGTGATATAGGGAACATATTTCAAGAAAGAAAAAATAGTCCAACATGCAATACACTTTGTTGATTATCAACCTGGAAATAAGGTTTTACAATACAACCACCTAGTTGTTTTTGTTGGGCTTTGTCTACATCCAATCAAATTTAAGCATGTACATCACAAGTGGAGACTAGACAGTGGAGATCATAAGAAGATATTACATGGTAGGGTTAGATTAGGGTTTGAGTTAGGGTTAGGGTTAGATTATGGTTCTAGTTAGGATTAGGGCTAGATTGGCATTAGAGTTTGAGTCAAGGTTACAAATTAGGGTTTGATTTTAAGTTAGGGTTAGATTAGAGTTTGAGTTAGGGCTAAGGATTGATTAGGGTTACAATTAGATTAGGGTTTGAGTTCTAGGATTATAGTTAGATTAGGGTTTGAGTTAGGGTCAAGGTTAGATAAGGGTTTGAGGTCTAGGATTACAATTATAGGGTTAAATTAGGGTATGAGTTAGGGTTAGTGTAAGATTAGGATTTGAGTTAGGGCTAGGGTTATGGTTCTAGGGTTAGATTAGGGTTTGATTTCTAGGTTTACAATTAGATTAGGGTTATGGTTCTAGTGTTAGATTAGGGTTAGGGTTAGATTAGGGTTTTAGTTAGGGTTAGTGTTAGATTAGGTTTTGAGTTCTAGGGCTTGAGTTAGGGTTAGTATTAGATTAGGGTTTGAATTAAGGTTAGGGTTGGATTAGGCTTATAGTTCTAGGGTTAGATTAGGGTTTTAGTTGTGGTTAGTGTTAGATTAGGGGTTGAGTGAGGGTTAGGGTTAAATTAGGCTTACGATTCTATGATTAGATTGGGGTTTCAGTTAGGGTTAGTGTTAGATTAGGGTTTGAGTTCTGGGGTTAGATTAGTGTTTGAGTTAGGGTTAGTATTAGATTAGGGTTACAGTTCTAGGGTTAGATTAAGGTTTGAGTTAGGGTTAATGTTAGATTAGGGTTTGAGTTCTAGGGTTATCATTATAGGGTTAGATTAGGGTTTTAGTTATGGTTAACTAGTTAGATTAAGGTTAGAGTTTTCAAGTGATGGTTAAATTAGGTTTATGGTTCTAGGGTTAGATTAAGGTTTGAGTTAGGTTTAGGGTTAGATTAGGGTTAGAGTTTTCAAGTTAGGGCTAGATTAGGATTATAGTTCTAGGGTTAGATTAGGATTTCAATTAGGGTTTTAATTATGTCTATGGTTAGATTAGGGTTTCAATTACAGTTACCTTGCTAGATTAGGGTTAGAGTTTTCAAGTTAGGTTTAGACTAGGGTTATGGTTCTAGAGTTAGATTAGGATTTTAGTTTAGGTTAGGGTTAGATTAGGGTTAAAGATTTCAAGTTAAGGTTAGATTATGGTTCAGGTTTGAATTAGGGTTTAAGTTTGACTTAGACTAATTTTTTTTGTATTTTCTAATGTTTTTATAATATTTTGTAATCTTTTCTCTAATATTTTGTAATGTTTTTTTCAAATTTTTACTAAATTTGTTTCGTTAATGTTATATACTAATATTTTTCTAATATTCTATATTAACATTTTTTTAGTATTTTGTAATATTTTTCTAACATTCTACAATATTATTTTAAATCTTTTGTAATGTTTTTCTAATATTTTATAATGTTTTTTCTAATATTTTTCTAATAAGAATAATATTTTCTAGGATTGTCTCCTAATGTTATACTAATATTTTCTAATATTGTAGATTAACGTCAGGTAATATTTTTCTAATATTCTACAGTATTATTTTTCTTATATTTTGTAATGTTTTTCGAATATTTTGTAATGTATTTTAATATTTTCTAATATTCTAGACTAATATTTTTCCAATATTTTGTTTTTATGTGTTATACTAATAATTTTTATAATATTCTAGATTAAAATTTTATTAAAATTTTGTAATTGTTGTCTAATATTCTACACTGTTGTTTTTTAAATATTTTGTAATGTTTTTCTAATATTTTGTAATGTTTTTCTAACATTTTCTAATATTTTCTAGACTAATTTTTTTTTAAAATATGTTCTAATTTATTTCTAATAAAACTAATATTTTTCTATATTTATTTCCTAATGTTATACTAATATTTTTCTAATTTTCTAGATTAACATTTTTTCAATATTTTGTAATGTTTTTCTAATATTCTAGACTATTGTTTTTCTAGTATTTTCTAATATTTATCTAATTTATCACTAAATTTTTTCTAAATTTTTTTCCTAATGGTAAATTAATATTTTTCTAATATTCTAGACCAATTTTTTATAATAATTTCTAATGTATTTTCTAATAACACTCATATATAACTAATAAATACAAAAAATTATAAACTATAAACTAATAGAATTAACTAACATAAATAAAAAATAAAAATATTAAATTAAGATGGAAATATTCTTTGAAAACATAAAAAAGGATAAAAGAAATTCAAATGATAACATATAAACATACCTAAAATAGCGCAATGACCAAAAGTAGGAGGAGAATTATGCAAAGCGATGTAGGTCACTCAACAATCCAATATGTTTGCTCCAACATCTAAAGAAAATTCATCTCACCATAAAAATGAACAAGAAAAATGCAAAATGGGGGTTTTAATCTAAAAATTGCCATAATTTTATGTTTGCACGAACATAACTTATTTTAACCTTACATGTTTATGTGAACATTTTTAATATGTTCGCACGAATATAGGTAAAATTGAATTTCAAAAATTTCCATTGTTTTGTGATTTTCTTCTTGCAAAAAATGTAGTACCCAATATTGTGGGATCACCCATTCATACTTGTAGTTATTCTTTAATGTGGATTTGTGGTATAATGGATTTAATGTGAATTAAAATTAAATGTCACTCATCATCATGGGATCCTTAAGAATTGTAACTTGATTATGTATTGTTATTTGATTGTATGTTAATGCTTGGCAAACTTAGTTACACTCTAGGTTAATTTATTTTGGCTTCCCTAGTGGGACATTACACTCCCAATATCTTGTTTTCCAATAAGACTTCCAACAATTCATATCATAAAATAGTTCTCTCGAAAGAAGTGTAATAGGTTGAGAGTTTAGATCTTGGAGATGGAAAATTTAAAACTGGGAAAGATCATTATGAATTAGATAACTGGAATCTAGATCATGCTAAAATAAATTAAAGCAGTGAAAGAAGAGTATCCTTAAAGAAAAGGAAAGACATGGCCATTCACTAGAATGACAATCTATATAAGGAAGTTGACAACAAAGAATTTCTTAATAGTGGAAATTATAGTGACAATGATGCAACAATAACATATATCTATTAGAGAAGAAAGGTATTCTAAATGAAGAAGTTATAGGCCCAAAGAGAGAGAGAATGAAAGTCAACCAGTTGACTATATTAAGTAACTAAACAAAAGAGGAAAGATGAAGACGATAAGGTTATGGCTAAGGAAGACAAAATAAAAATGGCTACTAGAGTTGATGAAAGTTCATTTGATGTACAGAAACATATGAACAATCATCTAGACATGATGAATCAATTTTTAAGTGCAAATAAGGAGTTGAAGATAAAGGAGATTTAGATTAAAAATCTAAGATCATAAAGTGACCAACTAAAGAATGAGTTGAGATCTGAGAAAGAACTTCTTAAAAGGATGAATATATGAAGTGAAGCTACAAGATATTTTGAAGAAATAATGAGATCACCAAGGTCATCCAGTGATACTTATATTCAACTATATTTCAACCAATATTCATCTACCAAGGAAGTAGATTCATCAATGAGTGGAGAGAAAAGAAATGAAAAATTAAAAGGAAAATCTAGATGCTATCATTGTGGAAAATTAGGACACGGAAAAAATATAGAAAGATGGATTTTTTCTTATGGAAATGGTCACCCAAGTGGAACTATGATGATTCTTTCTTCTTAGCATTTCTAGTTTGGGTTAGGTTTCAAGTCCTTCTCAAGTTCTAAAACATGGATGTCTAGAAAGGTTTGGAGAGTTTTTTTGGGGAATTCCTTTGTATTGACCATAATAACTTTGAAAAGTATAGACTCTTCTATGTAAGGAATTTTGGTAATATTGGGTGATTGGACAATCTTGCCATGATTATAGTGATTAACTCAAAACAAGGGATCTTAAAGCATGATATGGAGCATAGTTCCATTCCCTTCTCCTATTTTTTCTTTGACAAGACTACTCATTGGGCTAAAAAGTGCCCAAACAAAAATAAGACAGTGGCTTAGCACGAAGCCCCTTCCTCTTTTCATCCTCCTTTCTCTATTCATTTTTTAAAATTAGTTTGGACATAAAATCTATTGGATCAAGAGAAGGAAGATATTGAAGCTTTGGTAGAAACCCAGAAGTAGGGGAAAAAGGATTTTCTCTTCCAATCTATAGGTCCTTAACTAGTCTAACTCAAAGCCTCGATTTCTCACTTGGTTGTGGGGAAAATGGATTTGTTGGCTCTTTCTCCTAGAAAATTAGACATGGTGGTCCCCTTGGTCATGGTGCCTCTTATAGAGCTTGGGCTTTTGAAAGACTCAAGGGTTGAGGAAATCTTGATAGAAGATCTCATAAGAGAGGTTAGGAAGATTGGATTAGAAGAAGATGAGAGGTTTATCAAGGTGGTGTTGTCGAGGGCAATTTCTTTAGAGAAGAAGGGGATGGTTGAACATGTTTCTCACCTCTTTCAAAGGGTTTAAAGAGGTTTGCATCTATTTTTCAAAAGCCTCTTCACTCATTTATTCTAGAGAACCATATTCTTTCTAGATCTAATAAATTTCTAGAAATGGAGGATGGAGCTTAAAGATAACGATTAGTGGTCAACACAAGGAAGAAGAAACTCTTTGCATCCAACTAGTTATTCAATATGGTGTGAAAGAATCAACTTAAACATGATGTAGGTGGTAAGAAGCATGGCTTGCAAAGGAAGAACAATAAAGAAACTAGAGAAATGGTTAAAAAATCTTATATTGTAGATGGAAAACTACTGACCATCTAGAAGAGTTGCACCAAATGTTCTAAATGAAGATTATGTCTTAGAACATAAGAGGACTAAATGCTCCTTAGAAGAAAGAAATTTTAAGAAATGTGGATTGAGATCACAAGCCGTATATCATTTTGGTTCAAGAAACTAAGATGCCAAGAGAAAAACTAGAGTTTCTCTCCTTTTTAACAAAAAATAAAGTGTTGGGATACATGTAGTTATTAGGGAGCATCTAGAGGAGTAGATTTCTTCTAGCATGAGGTTATTTCCCAAGGTGGGCTGATCTTGTCTGAGAACAATCTTCTGTATATTTTGTTTTTGCATATTAGAGATAAATTATCTTGGTTACTTTCCAATGTGTATGCCTCCAACTCAAATATGGGTGGACTAGGTTTCTACAAGATATTTTCAATATCTTCAAAACCTTTGTCTCTTTGTAACCTTAGATTATTAAGGGTGACATCAATACTACCCTTCAAGATTTTGAAAAGGCTAGTAAGATACTAACTCTAAGACATCTTGAGGGTAGATTGGATTTGATGAAATTAATTAATTCCTAAGCTCTAGTGGATGTTGACGTACAAGGGTTGAATTTTATATGGTCAAACCATAGGTATGGGAAAGCCATGATAAAATTAAATTATGAAAATAAAGCGGGCATTAACTATGAAAAGACATCTATAAAAAGAGGAAATAATTTATTTAATCATGTACAGAATGGAAGATTATTAGGAAATGAAGCATAATTATTTTTAAATATGCTTGGGCTAGAGTTATGTGGTTATCATTAAGTCACATGTTTTATGGCCTATTTTAGTTTTTTTCTCTTCTTGGAAAATTTTTGTTCAAATTTTTTCACTCTACAAATTTATCTAAGAATTTGGCTCTAAAAACTATGAGAATGGGTGGCAAGGTTAGGAATAAAAAACCAAACAATTGTGAGAAGTGGACAAAGGAAAAATATGTTTGTGATAAATTGGCAAATAGGTGGCTTACGCCATTCATGGGAAGCTTAAAACCAACAAAACCAAATGTGACAGGAGTGTTTATCAACTACTAGAACAATGGTGAGGTCAACCTTGTAGGGAGAAAGTTGAATCTTGACATAATAATAATGGAAGAAATTACTAGGTTGAGGGAAAAAGGTAATCTCTTCTTTTAGGATCTTAAGTACTTTGAATTAGATGTGAATAAATTTTCTAAGGAAATGGTTGGTCAAGTTATTAAACAAAAGGGTGGTACTTTTGTTACATCTTCCATTAAACTATTATGATATCATGTGTTAACTAGAGTGATGGAGTACACTACCTTAGACGGAAGACATGTCATGGCCCATAAATATCACTTTGTGTGATTAAATCATTTTAGATATAAGAAAAAGGTGTTTTTCCCTTTTCATCTTCTCTTTTCATTCTCTTACTATCAATGCTTTAAGGGACAACTCTAAGAATCCTATAATGCATGAGTGTTTGATGATCTTGATTCACACTTATATGAAAAGGGTTTTTTTTAATAAATCCTGTCCTGAAGAAAATTGAGGAGAAAAGTGTCAAAAAATTAGAAGCTAGGGAGAAAATAGGGAAGGGGGGTATAATTTTGGGGAAAGTAAGGATTCATATCTCTAGTTACAACAAAATGAAGAAGTTTAAGATCAATAAGGAACTGGTGTCAGATTATGAAGATAAGAGTGAGTATGAAGACAAGAAAGGGATGAATGAGGGCCTAAGGAAAATGAAGATGAAAATAGACATTTCTAAGGAAGAATATAGTTATGAATTTGTTGAATGAATGTTTGGTGGTGGAATGGAATCTGTGACTCTACTAGTTTTTGTGTATAATGAAATTATTTTTTTGGAAGATAAAGAAAAAGAATCCCAAATTAATCAAGAAAAGGTGAGCTAGCTACCCTAGTTAACAAGAAAAATGAAAAAGAGTCTCAAAAGATCAATAAGCATGAGGAAGAATTGAGAGAATCTATTAGGTCAGTCAACTATGATGAATCTATTGATCATGATGTGTACATTTGTCTTACTGATATTCAAATAAAGGGTAATGAATTCCAATTTTAGAAAAGGGATCAAAAATTCTTGTAAAAGAAAGAAATAAGGAAGGAAAGAATCCATATTCTCCAAATTTTGATGAGGATGAGCTTAATATAAAACTAATAAAGTATGACATGAGAGACCTATCTATAGATTCTCCTTAGGGGATATTGGAAATGGCCAAAGCCATGGTATTCTCTTAGGATGGAAATATGGACCTTCCACTCTATCAAAGTGCTTGGTTTGAAATGCAGGGCTTCTAAGGGGTGAATTGATGAGATGGAGATCAAGAGTGGGAAAAAGGAGACTGTAACAAAGTAGAAAGGGAATCAAGAGATCACTAAAGAGATGAAAAATAGAATAGAGAAAATGGAAAAGGACACTAAGGAAATATTAGACTCTGAATGTCACGGATTGATGGGCTCTTTGGTGGACTATTTGAATAGGGTTCTCAATGTCATGGAACAGGGCGAGGAGGTCAAATTGGTCTTGGAATTTGAGGAACTAGAAAAGGATGAGGAAGAAGTTGGACCTGGTAAAGAAAATTTCTCCAATACAAAAAAGAAACTAAAGAAAGAGGCTCAAATTGAAAAGCACTACATCAAGATGGTCATAGAGAAGATAAATTGTATTTAATAGGAGCTAAAATAAAAGTTCAAGATTTAGTTTAAGTAGCCTCTTCTTGTTGTGTATTTTTTGGTCTTGGTTTCTCTAGGTGGGTTATTTGTTTGTTTGTTTTCTTTTTGCATTTTGGGTATTAGCTTTAGCCTAGTTTAGATGGTATTGGTAGTGGGTGTGTATTTTGGTTGGTAAAACATGTTATTTAAGAATTTAATGCTCTTTTTATTTTTTGTAAAATAATTGGGATTTCAAATACCATGGTAAAAACCCTGTTTTAGCCTTAACAAAAAACATATGTAAATCTGATCACAAAATTTTAACATAAGAGAACATTATAAGATTTATTGAGATTGGTTTTCTTCATTGTAGGTGATTGTCGCAGAAGATATGCATTATAGATATTCAAATAATAAATGACAAAAAAGGTAAAAATAATCATTTAACAACCGTTATGTATTTGCAAAATAAAATTTACAAAATCTTAACATGAGTCAACCAATTATAGATTGTGATTGATTAATTCAATTGATCTTAAAAATAATATTATAATATCCTAAAGAAAAATATCATTGACAAATTTCTCACTAATTATACTTTTTATTGTCTCATAAAATATTGTAAAGTTTATAATTACAAGTACAACATTAGTCATCATTCCTCTCTTCCTTTTACTCTCATTTTGGAACACTCAAGATAATTCCATAAGTTGTATTGCATTTCATGAGATGACATCTTTTTAAAGTATTTTGTCAAAAAAAATTCATCTGCCTTATCCATGATCTATATTTTAGAAGCCAAAGCAATTGCAATGACAACTAGAAAATATTTTCTATTTTTCATGCTTTTCTTGGGGTCCCTTTTGTTGTCCAAACCTCTTATTTTCGCACAAGTAGGTAGGGTGTTTCATGATCCAAAAATCTTATTTTAGCACAAGCAGTTAGGATGTGAAATATTATGTAGATCCAATACTAAATTTAGAGAACATGAAAATTGCAATGACATGATTCAGATTCAACACATTTCTAATCCACCATCCACACAATTTGTGGTGAACTTTTATCTCATAAATATTTTTTGTAAAGTCAAAGGTCAATTATTTCTATAGATAAATTTGAGAAGGTCAAATAATAATAAAATATATGTCTAAAGTTAAAGTCAAAATATAATTTTACTTTTAGATGTTCTCTTTATCTATTAAATGATAATATTTATTTTTATTCTATCTAATTATGTTATTTTCCAACCATGGCTATGTACTAAGCATGACAAATGTGGATGACTTTCACCTTTAGAACTAATAAAGGCCCATTTCTTGGGCTACACTTCTTAAAATATTAAAATCAATGCCAAAGTTTGTTTACCTCCCCTTGAAATGCTACAATTCAACATGCCATACTTTTACTTTGAATGCAACCATTTTTCAGCAAATTTAAAGTTTGACTATTAACTTTTGGAAAGACATTTGGTTGATGGAAAAATCTGTATCATTGATTATGGATAATGTTCAATTCAAAGAGAGATGTACTCAACTTCTTTTTTCTATGGTGGCAGACTATTAGAGAGTTGGTTAGTGGGTTAGAATTTATGATATTGACCTGATCCTAATTTTTATTCAATATCATCTCAAGTTTGTTATTATTTAGCATGGTACAATCAATTCTTTGATTTGGGATGGAGAATTTGTAGGGTTTTCTCTATTTCTTTGATCATTCAAGCTATGATAGAGACATATAGTCTACCTCCTATTTGGGTTTTTGTATGGATAACAAACTTATTCCCAAAATACACATTTTCTAGTGGATAAGTCTCCAAGATAAAATTCTAACTATGAACAATCTCAACAAAAGAGGTATGTATTTTCCTAACAGGTGTTTTCTTTGTGCACCATAGTCAGAATTGGTCAACCATATTTTTGTAGCTTTCCCTTATGCTTAGAAGACATCGATGAAAATCTTAAGGTTGTGGAATCAGAGTTGGAATATGCTACAAAAACTAGAAATTAGGGAGAAAATAACTAGTGATTGATATCTTCGATTCCAAAAAAATGAAGAAATCTCAAATCATTAAGGTACTAGTGTCGATTAATGAGGCTAATAATGAGTATGAAGAGGAGAAAGAGGAAAATGAGGGTCAAGGGAAAATGGAAATGGAAATAGACTTTCCTAAGGAAGAATATAATTATGAATCTATTGAAAGAATGTTTGGTGGTGGTATGGAGTATCTAACTTTGCTAGCTTTTGTGCAAAAAGAAATTATTTCCTCAGTAGATAAAGAAGAAGAAACCTAAATTAATCAAGAAGAGATGAGTACCCTATCTACTCCAATTACCAAGAAAATTGATAAAGAGTCTCAAATGATTAATGAGGATGAAGAAGAAACAAGAGAGGTCATTAGCCTAGTTGACTATGATGAGTTCATTAATCATGATGTGTACGTTTCTCTTATTGATGTTGAAAGAAAGGGTACCAAATGCCAATATGAGAAAATGGATAAGGAATTCTTGAAAAAGAAACATATGAGTAAGGAAAGAATCCCTATGCTCCAAATTGTGGATGACGATGAGCTTAATGTAAAACTAATAGTAGATGACATTAGAGACCTAACATTATATCCTATTTAGTGAGTGTTGGAAATGATCAAAGCCATATTACTATATTCTCTTAGGTTGAAATAATGGACCTTCCACTCTATCAAAGTTCTTAATTTGAAATACAGGGCCCTTGATGGGAGAATTGATGTGATGGAGATCAAGAGTGAGAAAAAGGAGACTGTAAAAGAATAGAAAGGGAATTAGGAGGTCATTGAAGAACTTAAAAAGGGAATAGACAAAATGGAAAAGAGCACTAAGGAAGTATTGTATAAATGTCAGTGATTGTTGGGATCTTTGGTGGACTATTTGAATAGGGTTTTGAACATTGTGGAATAAGACAAGGAGGTCAAAAAGGTGTTTTGCCTAGCATAACTAGAAAAGGAGGAGGAAGAAGTTGGACCTAGTAAATAGACTCACTCCAATACAAAATAAGAAACAAAAGAAGGAGGCTCAAGTTGACCAACACCACATCAAGATGGTTATGGGGCATACAAAAGGTTTTGACTAGGATCTAAATGAAAAAGTTCAAGATTTGGTTTAAGTAGCCTCTTCTTGCTGTGTCCTTTTGGGTCTTGGTTGCCCTAGGTTGGCTCTTTGTTTGCTTCATTTCTTTTTGGGTTTTTGGTCCTAGCTTTAGCCAGGTTACACTAGTATTGGTAGTTAGTGTGTCTACTAGTTGGTACACAATTTTGTTATAGCACTTAATGTTATGTTTATTATTTGTAAAATAATTGGGGTTTCAGGTCCCTATAAAATACCTTTTTAAGCCTTAATAAAAAAGCATATGTCAACTTGATCACAAAAAATTAACATAAGAGAACCTTACAAGATTTAATGAGGTTGGTTTTCTTCATTTTAGGTCATTGTCATGGAAGAGAGGCATTTTAGATATTCAAATAATAAATAACAACAAAGGTACAAATAAACACTTAACAACCTTTAAGTATTTGCAGAACAAAATTTGAAAAATCTTAACATGAGTCATAACCAGTTATCAAATATGATTGATTAATTCAATTTTACTTAAAAGTAATATTGCAATATCCCAAATCAAAATGTCATTGAAAAATTTCTTACTAATTATACTTTTTATTGTCTTATAAAATCTTGTAAAGTTCGTAATTGCATATACCACATTAGTCATCATTCTTCTCTCCTTTATGTTCCCATTTTGGCACACTAAGGATGCTGCCATAAGTTGTATTGCAGTCCATGAGATGACATCGTCTTGAAGCATTTTTTCAGATGATTTTCATGTGCCTTATACATGATCTATATTTTGGAAGCCAAAGCAATTGCAATGACAACTAGCAAAGATTCTCTATTTTTCATGCTCTGTTAGGTGTCCCTCTTGTGATTCAAAACTCTTATTTTGGCACAAGCAAGTTGGATGTGGCAAAGGTTGTAGATTCAATTCTAAATGCAAAGAACATGACAATCATAATGATACCATTCAAATTCAACATATTTTTAATGCGCCATCCACACAACTTTGTTGCCAACATTTATTTCATAAATGATTTTTCTAAGGTCAAAGGTCAATTATTTTTATAATTAAATTTGAGAAGGTCAAATAATAACAAAGTATATGTCTAAAGTCAAAGTCAATTTATATTTTTCACTTTTAGACGTTCTTTTGAGCTGTAGAATGGTGACATTTATTTTTATTCTATTTAATTACGCTATTTTCCAACCATGGCTATGCACTAAGCATGACAAATGAGGATGGCTTTCAACTTTAGAACCACCAAAGTCCTATTTCTTGGGCTACACTTCTTAAAATATCAAAAGCAAGGCCAAAGTCCGTTCGCCTCACTTGAAATGCTACAGTTCAACACGCCATACTTTTCCTTTGAATGTCACCATTCTTCAGCGAATATCAAAGTTTGACCTATTCAAGCACAATATGCTTCCTCTATAAATACAATAGATTTTCCTTAGTCATTCCAATTACTACTCTTTGATCTGTATCACCAAAGATATTTGCCAAGTTTTTCTTTCGTAACATTTAATTGCTTAAGATTCCTGTTGTCAGTATGGCGAGATCGATACTTGTGAAGATTATGGCAGTGCTGCTCCTGCTTAACGTTTTGTTTTGCCTCGCTGCATGTGCTCGTCCAATCTTCATCAAGGAAAAAGTGAATACAATTGCAATTCGTGATAATATAGTTGAAATTGTGGAGATGTTACCCAAAGGCTCCAACTGTGCAGGCAACATTAAAGATCCAAAATGCCGCAAAAGATAAAGGAAACCCAATTATCTTTTATCTTATTTTGAGATTTTGTGGTCTATGATGAAAAGGGGAAATTTAATCTAGTCCCCGTCCACACTAGTCTCTCAAACATTTCAAAAACCAGAATACCTTCATCCATTCGATTACGTAATTTGTAATTGTTTTCCGGCCTGTAATCAAGAATATACATGTTAAACTCGATCAAATCCTAAATCTTAAATCTGGTATACAAAATATTTGTTTATTCTATAGTACATGTAGAAGTTTTAGAGTGTATTTTTTTAAAACAGGAAGACCTATGTGATTTGAACAAGGAACTCAATTATTAATAATGTGTAGATTTAACGATTAGAAATATAAATCAAATAAATGATGGTAATTAAAATGTATCTCATGAATCTATTAAAAAAGGAAGATATTTTATCATAGTAAAATTTCATTTTAAATGTTTAAAATCTCTTACTGTAAGTAGTACAATATAATTAAACATGCATAACGATAGTTTAAAATTTTAGAGCGTCTTTAGAGAACGATGATGTTGGTTGAATAATCAGGCACAGACAAAAGCTGGGTGGATTGCAAAGTAGTATGGGGAGATCAAATTAAGACGGGATTTATACTGCAATATATTTATAGTGGGTAGCCACAGATCGACAAATACCATAACAGTTGAATATTGTAATTTGTAAAGGACCCATTCAAAATCGCTAAAGGAAACATTTATCTCGTTAAAGTCTAATTCGGAAATATAATTATAGTCAAAATTATTTTGCTGGTATATCATTTGGGTGTTATAGTGTATGCCATTTTAATATAATGTTTGAAATAAAGGAGGGGTGGAAATTTATTCAAGCTGAAAGAGAAAACAAAACAAATAGAGAAAACCTGTCAAGATCAACCAAGTGATCAAGTTGATGGGAAAAGCTCATCGGAAGTTGAGTCTTATCAACAATTTTCTAATTACACGTCTGGTGAGAAGCCCACTTCCCCAAACAATCAGCAACACTATTCCATTCCTTGGGAATACGAGTGAAAGCAACAAACTACAAAGAAGTACACAAATTATGAATCTAGTTTGCAATCAAAACTAACTTCCAACTAACAACTTTAGAATGTTGTTGATTCAAAAGACATATCACCACTTGTGAGTCAGATTTACAAATAAGCCTTCTCCAACCAAGGTTAGAAGCATTCTTCATAGCATTCAAAATAGCTATAACCTCCATCAAGTTGTTACTGTGATGACCTTTATAAATAGAAAACAGAAACTGGTCATCCCCCTTACTATCTATACCAATAGCACCAATACTAGCAGGGCCTTGATTTCCCTTGGAAGACCCATCTGTGTTGATTTTAAGAATACCCTGTAGAGGGGCACTCCACTTCTCCACCCTATTTATCTTTCGCAAGGGATGTCTACACATCTTTCTTAGTAGTTTTTCACGTGAGGGACAAATATTCATACAATTATTGAAAATATCCTCCTTTGGTTCCATGGCCTCAGAAGTGTCATAGCTTGTGGAAACAGTTTCCCCCAAAGAATGGAGGATTTTCCACCATAAGTGGGGAACCTCTAAAAACACATCCTTAAAGATATAATGGTTCCTTTCAAACCAAATATACCAAATAATAAAGGAGGGTCCAAGAGTCTAGGAAACTTGAAGAAATAAAGTCTTGACAAGAGCCTTACCCAAGCAAGCAAAGAATTCTAACACAAATAGGATTGGTTTCACACATTCCACCAAGAGTGCCAAATATATCTAGTGAAAAAGCATTGGAAAAAGAGATGAGAGATATTTTCTTCACTAGTCTAGCATAGAACACACATTGAGGGTCCTTGGAAGCCATGCTTGCATAAATTATCCCACATAAGACATCAGCTATGGACCACCAAACATAGAAAAAATTACATTTGGGCCAAGAAAACTTGTGCCAGACTTGCTTCCACCAATGCATTTGAATGTCCCCCAATGACTGCCAAAGAAACTCAACATATCCTGCAGACACTGAAAATTTTTCAGACAAATCTTCATTGTCCCAAGCAAGAACATCATTACCCACCAAAGTAGTACACTCACAAGATTGCAAAATCTAAAACAACTCCTTCCTATCCTCCTCAAATCCTCATGGAGACCATTCAAAAGGGTGTTTCCAATGAAAGGAAAGAGCCAAACCTCTAACACACCATATCTTACCAAAATCAAATGTGTCCCAACCAGAAACACTAAGATTTTGATATAGAGCATGTAGCTTAGTATGAGTAGTAAGAATAGGAGGGTGTCCATCCCAAGAGTCAAGCCAAAATAAAGCTTGTGATCCTGAATGACAAATCCAAAAGTGAGCATCTTTAACCAACTAAGCTCCAAACTTTAGCATATTCCAAATCATGGATCCTCTCCCTTCTAGAGGAAAGTGATGAACTTTGACCACATCAATATCTAGAAAATACTTATGCGTGAGAATACGAGTCCAAAGTTGATGTTGGTTAGTACACCAATGCTAATAAAGTTTTGTAGCAAGAACCTGTCCATTTAAAATAGCTAATCATAAGCAAAGACCACCCTCCTTCTGAGGTCTACACACTATTTTCCATTTAGCCAAACTCCATTTAGAAGTTGAAAGGTTCCCACTCCAAAGGAATTGATGGGATAGAGCATCAAATTCTTGAAGAAAATATGTAGCGGTAGCCTTAACAAAACACCTACAAATAAGAAGGCCTTGAATAACCAATTTTAATAGAGTCAAGCGAGAAGTAGTTGATAGCCATCAATGAGTCCAATGATCAACATTTTTTCATAGTTTATCAAGAAAAACTTGCTAGGAACATCTAGGATGTCTACCAACATTAAGAGGAATATCCAAATAAACAAAGGAAAGAGACCCAATCTAAAACCTCAAAATAGTAGCAATACAAATCTCAATAACTTGGAGAGTATTGAAGAAAAAAATGGAGGATTTGTTCTTATTAACTTTCTATCTTGGAGCTACAAGATACACATCCAAAGCATGCCTAAAAAAAGTAGCTTCCTGAAGAAGGGCCTATCTCATAAATGAAGTATCATCCACAAACTGAAGATGTGAAATAGGAGGCAAGCCAACACCCGATTTCCACCCATGAATCAAACCTTAGTGAGTAAAAATCTTAAGAAAGTGGCCCAAACCCTTAACAAGAATGATAAAGGGATAAGTTGAAATAGGATTCCCTTGGTGAAGTCCTCTAGAGGCACCAAAGGGCTCTGAAGGAATATCATTCACCAGAATAGAAAAAGAAGCTGAAGTAACACAACTCATAATCTAGTTCACCCACTTTTGGTAGAAACCAAAGGCTAAGAGGATCTTTTCGAGAAAATTTCATTTGACTCTATCATAAGCCTTAGCCATGTCCAACTTAATGAATATAACTCACTCTTTTGATGTATGCATAGAATGAATAACTTCAGAAGCAATAACAATTCCATCAAGAATTTGCTTACCAGCCACAAAACCAGCTTGTTCCTTTGAAATCACAATTGGAAGGAATATCTTGAGTTTTTCAGCAATTAATTTGGTGATAATTTTGTACACAACATTACAAAGAGCAATGGGACAAATGGAGTCAAGATTGTCAGCACCTTCTTTCTTAGGGATAAGAGTTAGTAAAGTATAATTCAATGCATAAAGCATTTGTTTATTTTGAAGGGATTCCTTAACCACCTCCAAGAGATCCATATTAATAATTTCCCAAAATTCTTGAAGGAATTCCATAGGGAAGCCATCTAGGCCTAGAGCTTTACCTTTATTCATCCCAAACACAACCTTTTGAAGTTTAGATATCAAAATTGGATGAAGAGGAGAATCATTCATAGCATTAGTGATAAGAGAAGGAATGCATGAAAGAATTAAGTTCTCCTCCTCAGCTGTAAGTTGAGAATCCTTAGTAAAAAAGTTAGAATAAAATTGAAGAGCTTCCTTGGTCATAGCAGAATCAGAAGAAATCTTGAGTCATTCAGTGGTAACAACAGAAGAAATATACCCTTTATTACGAAAATCTTGAAAAGAATGATGAAAAAATGTAGCATTTCTATCCCCTTCTTGCAACCAATCAATGCTTGCCTTCTATTTTCAATAAATTTCTTCTCGAGGTTCCAATTCTTCCAAATTCGACATGGCCTGGGATTCAGCCCTGCCAAGAGCCTTTGTAAGCCTAGAGTCCCTAATTTGGTGATTAATCACTATAAGATGATCTAGAGCATTCCTCTTTTTAGATTGAAGGTTCCCAAAGCAAGAAGTATGCAATCTCTTAAGATGATATTTGACATATTTAAGTTTCTGCTCAAAGACAAACATAGTCATGCTATAAGTTGGCTCACCCTCTCTCCACCACTTAGCCACCAAATCATTAAGGGACAACTCTTAGAGTCACATAAGCTGGAATCTAAAAGAAGGGTTCTTAGGGAGTGCAACAAGAGAAGAAGAGAACTTAATTGGCCAATGATTAGAACCTCTCCAATCAAGAATTTTAGAACTTGTAATTAGGCCATCGCCAATCCAATAACATGAAACAAGAAACCTATCCAAACATTCTAAGATAGCTTCCTAACCACTCCATCTATTGTTCCAAGTGAAAACCCCATTTGAAAGCTTAACATAAATAACAAAAAGAACATACATCTAGGCTTGAAAAAGATCAGAAGCAAGGCCAAGCCTAGTCCAACCTCCTCTTTTCTCCTCAAGACTTAAAATAGAATTAAAATTTCCACCTAAATTCCAAGGAAAATAAGGAGCACAAGAACCCATATACCTAATGTGATCGAGAGATGAATCTTCCCATGAATGTGAATAGGGGCATAAACATTTGTCACAAGAATAGTCTTACTAGAATCCAAGGCAGTAGCCACCATAGAGATTAAGTAATGACTAGAAATACACCAAAGGGGAGAAATATTTTGAGGGTCCCATAATAGAGCCAAATCTCTAGAATTCCCTTATGAACCAATACTTTGACAGTGACCAACATACCAAATGCATGGAGCATGTTGATGCATTACTCAATAGAAACCTTAGTCTCTTGAACACAAAAGACATCAGGAGAATGAATTGCAATCAAATCAAGAATAGCTTTTTGATGCTAGGTCTTATTCAAACCCCACACATTCCAAGAGAGAATGATCATTGAGGGGTTTGAGAAAAGTGAGCATCAATAGGTTTAACAAACCTAGATTCCACCAATAGATTTCCAGTGATTTTTATCTTTTCAAGGTCTATCTTCCACCCTTTTAAGAAGCTATCAGTAGGACAAATCTTAAGGGGTCATTGTTACACTCCCAATCTATAAGATGAACCCTTATTTTGAGATGAAACTAAAACTTCTCTAGCTAAATCTACCAAAACAATGTCACCCTCTATGGAATTATTTAAAGTCACTCGAGCCACTTGTTGTCCCTAAATTTTCAAGAGCTGGTACAACCGCCATACTAACCCCAAAACTATTAGAAGTGACCACAATTGGGACCCCTTCTTCCAAAGCTAAATTCTCTAGCATCTCAAACCTGTTAAAGCTTCCATCTATCTATCTATCATTGAATGGCCTCTTCTAACCTCATCCTATAGCTGATGTAGGAGCATCTTGCATTGAAAAATTATTGGAAAAAAAAAGAAAAAAAAATTGGAAAAAAAAGAAAAAAAAGAAATTGAAAAAAATATATATATATATATTTTTTGGAGAGAGAAAAGTGACGAAAATTAGAGGAGAAATAATAAAAAATAAAAAGGAGAAAAGAAAAAAAAGAGGAATTTCTATTTTCGAGGTGCATAGGTGGCATAAAATAGAAAAATAAGAAAAATAGTTGTCATTCCATTAATCGAGGTGTGTAGGTGGAAATTCTAGAAGGTTTTGGATAAATCATGTATTTAATATTTGTTGGGTACTTAGTTGTATTTGGGTGGGAATTTAATATTTATTTAAAGATAGTTGTATTTACCTTTTATCCCACATTGGTTATGTTTGTAATGTCTTGGGTTAGAAGTGCCTATTTAAGCAAGGCATATGAGCATTTCTAATCAAGCTCAAGGGGGAAGCTTGAGGAGTAGAAGCTCAAGGGGAAGCTCAAGGAGTAGCTTGAGAAGTGGAAGCTCAAGGGGAAGTTTGAGAAGTAGAAGCTAGAAAGTGTGAAGGCTTCAAGGTGTGAGAGAGAAGGAGGAAGTGAAGAGTGAGTTTTCCTGAGTCTATGGACAGAGCGCCGAATGTGAGCCAGTTTATAGCAGGATTATGGTGGAGTTGTGAGTGTGTAGACCGAGTGCCAAATGTGAGGCAGTTTACACTTGGATCTTGGATTAGGTTTGTGAGAAGAGCTAGTGACTGCGGTTTAGAAACAAGGAGGTTGCTTGGTGGCTTGCGAGCACAAGTTGAGATCTCAGAGGTTTCTACCAGAGTGTGGATCTGGACTAGCTTGGGTTTGGATTGGATCTTGAGAGATCTTGGAAAAATGTTATTGTAATTGCTATTGAATTTTCAAGTATAATAAAATTTCTTGTGAAGCATTTTTTTTATTGGTCTCCATATTGTTTCTTTCTTGATTGTGAGTGGGTAAGGGTGGTGTGGCCCTACATTAGTGGTATCAGAGCGTACCTTCATCAAGTGGTATCAGAGCCGTACCTTCATCAGTGGTATCCGAGCAGGAGATCCTGAGTGTACAAGCAGATCGCCGAAGTGTGAGGCAGTTTGTACTAGGACCTTGGTTGGGCAAGGTTTATCAGAGCTTGTGGATTGCAAATCTATTGTCCTAGACTTGTGATGTGGTTCCTGATTGTTCGTGCGAGGTGGCAGGTTGCGATCTGTCTTGCAAACAATTTGGTTGTCACAAGGAGTGTGGGAAGGATTTGTTGTAGAGGGTTTACGAAGATCTTGGAAGATGGATCCAAGAGGATTGGACCCTAAGATGATTGCCAAAATCCATGATATAGTGGAGAGGAATTTTTCTAAGATGATTTCTCGGTTGGATGATAGATTGGCTGATCAAGTTAAGGAGGTTCGTGAGAGAAGATGGCATCACAAGGTTGAGGTGGAAGAGGTTGGTTTTGCTGATTAGTCTTTGGAGTCTGATGCAGAACCTGCAGAGAAACTAGAGGTTTTTGCTGAAGATATTCCTAATGTTGTTGATGTTGGGACAGAGGTTGGTTTTCATGATCAATTGGTTGAATCTGACATGGAGATTATGGAGCACTTGGAGGTGGATGATCCAGTTATTGGAGGTGAGTTATGTATTGCAGAGCATCTTGTTGTGAGTAATGAGGTTGCTGGTGTTGAGAGTTTGGCATGTATTGATGGAGATCTACATGTTGGTGCTAATATGAAGTTTGTTGTTGTTGATGCGGGGTTTGTTGCTGTTGGTGTGGATTCACTAGTTGTTGATGTGAATGGGAGTTTGCTAATGAAGCATTATGTTCAATTTTTTCTTGTGCATGAGCTCGTTGATTGGATGGTTGAGATGTTGGTGTGGAAGATTTGCATGGTGGTTTTGTTGTCCCTTTTGAGGTGGAAACCTTTGGTGAAGATGAAGATGGTTGTAGATTTTCTTTTTGGCGTCCAAGTGTGGGACACACTTTTCTATCTACCGGGGGAGTCTGATGCAGGAGCATCTTGCATTGGAAAATTATTGGAAAAAAAAAAAAAAAAATTGGAAAAATAAGATAAAAAAGAAATTGAAAAAAAAAATATATATTTTTTTTTTGGAGAGAGAAAAGTGACAAAAATTATAGGAGAAATAATAAAAAATAAAAAGGAGAAAAGAAAAAAAAGAGGAATTTCTATTTTCGAGGTGCATAGGTGGCATAAAATAGAAAAATAAGAAAAATAGTTGTCATTCCATTAATCGAGGTGTGTAGGTGGAAATTCTAGAAGGTTTTGGATAAATCATGTATTTAATATTTGATGGGTGCTTAGTTGTATTTGGGTGGGAATTTAATATTTATTTAAAGATAGTTGTATTTACCTTTTATCCCACATTGGTTGTGTTTGTAATGTCTTGGGTTAGAAGTGCCTATTTAAGCAAGGCATATGAGCATTTCTAATCAAGCTCAAGGGGGAAGCTTGAGGAGTAGAAGCTCAAGGGGAAGCTCAAGGAGTAGCTTGAGAAGTGGAAGCTCAAGGGGAAGTTTGAGAAGTAGAAGCTAGAAAGTGTGAAGGCTTCAAGGTGTGAGAGAGAAGGAGGAAGTGAAGAGTGAGTTTTCCTGAGTCTGTGGACAGAGCACCAAATGTGAGGCAGTTTACAGCAGGATTATGGTGGAGTTGTGAGTGTGTAGACCGAGTGCCGAATGTGAGGCAGTTTACACTTGGATCTTGGATTAGGTTTGTGAGAAGAGCTAGTGACTGCGGTTTAGAAACAAGGAGGTTGCTTGGTGGCTTGCGAGCACAAGTTGAGATCTCAGAGGTTTCTACCAGAGTGTGGATCTGGACTAGCTTGGGTTTGGATTGGATCTTGAGAGATCTTGGAAAAATGTTATTCTAATTGCTATTGAACTTTCAAGTATAATAAAATTTCTTGTGAAGCATTTTTTTTATTGGTCTCCATATTGTTGCTTTCTTGATTGTGAGTGGGTGAGGATGGTGTGGCCCTACATTAGTGGTATCAGAGCGTACCATCATCAAGTGGTATCAGAGCCATACCTTCATCAGTGGTATCAGAGCAGGAGATCTTGAGTGTACAAGCAGATCACCGAAGTGTGAGGCAGTTTGTACCAAGACCTTGGTTGGGCAAGGTTTATCAGAGCTTGTGGATTGCAAATCTATTGTCCTAGACTTGTGATGTGGTTCCTGATTGTTCGTGCGAGGTGGCAGGTTGCGATCTGTCTTGCAAACAATTTGGTTGTCACAAGGAGCTTGGGAAGGATTTGTTGTAGAGGGTTTACAAAGATCTTGGAAGATGGCTCCAAGAGGATTGGACCCTAAGATGATTGCCAAAATCCATGATATAGTGGAGAGGAATTTTTCTAAGATGATTTCTCGGTTGGATGATAGATTGGCTGATCAAGTTACGGAGGTTTGTGAGAGAAGATGACATCACAAGGTTGAGGTGGAAGAGGTTGGTTTTGTTGATCAGTCTTTGGAGTCTGATGCAGAACCTGCAGAGCAACTAGAGGTTTTTGCTGAAGATATTCCTAATGTTGTTGATGTTGGGACAAAGGTTGGTTTTCATGATCAATTGGTTGAATCTAACATCGAGATTATGGAGCACTTGGAGGTGGATGATCCAGCTGTTGGAGGTGAGTTATGTATTGCAGAGCATCTTGTTGTGAGCAATGAGGTTGCTGGTGTTGAGAGTTTGGCATGTATTGATGGAGATCTACATGTTGGTGCTGATATGAAGTTTGTTGTTGCTGATGCGGGGTTTGTTGTTGTTGGTGTGGATTCACTAGTTGTTGATGTGAATGGGAGTTTGCTAATGAAGCATTATGTTCAATTTGTTCTTGTGCATGAGCTTGTTGATTGGATGGTTGAGATGTTGGTGTGGAAGATTTGCATGGTGGTTTTTTTGTCCCTTTTGAGGTGGAAACCTTTGGTGAAGATGAAGATGGTTGTAGATTTTCTTTTTGGCGTCCAAGTGTGGGACACACTTTTCTATCTACTGGGGGAGTCTGATGGAGTAGCATCTTGCATTGGAAAATTATTGGAAAAAAAAGAAAAAAAAGAAATTGAAAATATATATATATATATATTTTTGGAGAGAGAAAAGTGACAAAAATTAGAGGAGAAATAATAAAAAATAAAAAGGAGAAAAGAAAAAAAAGATGAATTTCTATTTTCGAGGTGCATAGGTGGCATAAAATAGAAAAATAAGAAAAATAGTTGTCATTCCATTAATCGAGGTGTGTAGGTGGAAATTCTAGAAGGTTTTGGATAAATCATGTATTTAATATTTGTTGGGTGCTTAGTTGTATTTGGGTGGGAATTTAATATTTATTTAAAGATAGTTGTATTTACCTTTTATCCCACATTGGTTGTGTTTGTAATGTCTTGGGTTAGAAGTGCCTATTTAAGCAAGGCATATGAGCATTTCTAATCAAGCTCAAGGGGGAAGCTTAAGGAGTAGAAGCTCAAGGGGAAGCTCAAGGAGTAGCTTGAGAAGTGGAAGCTCAAGGGGAAGTTTGAGAAGTAGAAGCTAGAAAGTGTGAAGGCTTCAAGGTGTGAGAGAGAAAGAGGAAGTGAAGAGTGAGTTTTCCTGAGTCTGTGGACAGAGCTCCGAATGTGAGGCAGTTTACAGCAGGATTATGGTGAAGTTGTGAGTGTGTAGACCGAGTGTCGAATGTGAGGCAATTTACACTTGGATCTTGGATTAGGTTTGTGAGAAGAGCTAGTGACTGTGGTTTAGAAACAAGGAGGTTGCTTGGTGGCTTGCGAGCACAAGTTGAGATCTCAGAGGTTTCTACCAGAGTGTGGATCTGGACTAGCTTGGGTTTGGATTGGATCTTGAGAGATCTTGGAAAAATGTTATTGTAATTGCTATTGAATTTTCAAGTATAATAAAATTTCTTGTGAAGCATTTTTTTTATTGGTCTCCATATTGTTGCTTTCTTGATTGTGAGTGGGTAAGGGTGGTGTGGCCCTACATTAGTGGTATCAGAGCGTACCTTCATCAAGTGGTATCAGAGTCGTACCTTCATCAATAGCCTTAGTTTTAATAGGTTCAAATCCTTCCTAGTCCTTTCCTTGAGGTTCAGCGATCATGGGAGCTTTCCCTTTTTCCTCTTTACCTAGAGGAGGAGTTGCTGAAGAGGGGGAATGAGATTCCTTACAAACTTTAGGGAAATTTTGTAGGAGATGGCCATACTCATGACCAAACCAACATAAAAGGGTAGAGATTCATAATCTAACTATTTAATCCATGATCAATATCCCAAACAAATTTCCATTGAATCTTGCAGGGGATTATTTAGATCTATCTCAGAACAAATCCAAGCAAAAGAAATCACCTTTTTATCAAGGGATTGTGTAGCAAATTCCACAGGCTATCCCAAGAGATTAGAAACTTTATGTGGAATGTCTTCTCACCAAAACTCTAAGGAGAGGGCAGGTAGATGAACCCAAATAGGAACTCAAGAAGGCATCTCTTCAGATGAATTAAAACCTACATGCCATGGTTTAATAAATAATCTAACTTGATTATAAAAATATGGGCTACCTTCAAAAACTCTATTATGATTTGCAATATTCGAGATAATAACCATAAGATAACTATTTTCCACAAGCATAATGTCCATGTCTCCTTCAATCTACTAGGAACACTAGATCCAAGCCTCAAGAGTGGACAAAGGAATGTGAATACCAAGAAACTTATAGATTAGAGCATGTCTAATCCAATATGAGACATCTTCTTCCACCAAATCAGGAGGAATGACTAAAACTAGGTGATACTAGGTTCTAGGAAGACACCCATTGACCTTTCTCATATTAGGGCCAACACTTGTATAAAATGTATCTTCTTGTTGTGCATGTATGCTTGAAGAGGACCCATTATGAGCCTTGTAGATGTGAGCAAGATCCACAGCTGATGCCATAGAAATATTTGCCATGCAAAGATTGAAGCCAAGAAAAAAAATAAAAATCAGAATAGCTACCAGCAAACTGAAAAGGTCTCCGCAGGTGCCAAATAGAAACAAAACCCACTACAATAAATAAAAAACTACTTTGGTGCTAAAACATTTCCACAAAACCCTACATGCAAA